>QEPC01005391.1:0-12597 GCA_003113815.1 Sphenodon punctatus | reverse complement strand
GCAAATGGGCCCTATGGAGAAGACGGTCGGAGTCAGATCGAGTCCGACGCCAGCGTCGCTCTAGCCTCCTGCCTATACGCTTCATACACCGCAGCCCCTCAGTAAACCAGGGGGTCCTGCGGTGACGAGACCGAGGCAGAAGGTGTCTCGGAGCCACCCTGTCAATGGCCTCCTCCAGCAAGCTGTGCCAATGCTGGACTAGCTCATCCACAGAGTGGCCATCCAAGTCCAGGGTTAATTCCCTCAGGACCTCTTTGAACTTCTGGGGTTCCATCAGCCTCCGAGGGTGGACCATCCTAACTGGTCCCTTCCCCTTCTGGAGGGGGTACGCTAGAAGACTGGCCTGAAGGAGATAATGTTCTAAATGAAAGCTTTGAGGACCAACGAATGGCTTGCATCTCCAGAATGTTGATGTGTAACTGTTCCTCCTCTGGAGTCCACATGCTGTGAGCTGTGAGGGTATCTAGATGAGCCCCTCAGCCCTGTAGAGAGGCATCTGTAGTGACTGTGACAGTAAGCTGTGGAATTGCGAATGATATTCCTTTTAGGGAGTACTGTGGTTTTGTCCACCAAATGAGGGAATGGAGGGCCTTGTAGGGAACAGTGACTTTCATGCTCATGGGGTGGAAAGGAAGCACCTTAGTAGGGGTACGGTATGAATTGTCTTTGTTCACCATGAGTCCCAGATAAGTCATTCATTCATTCAATTTTTACCCTGCCCTTCCCTCAACGGATCAAGGTGTCTTACAAAAAACATAAAACATATATAAACACAAAACATATATAAACACATGTAAAAATATATTAAAGCAATTTTAAAACCCCCTAAACCCCACCCATCAACCTTCTCCCTAAACCTTCCACCCAATCCCATCCAACACTATTCCAGCCTGTTCAAACAAAAGGGTCTTACACATCTTCCAAAAGGTAAGCAGATTCAGGAGAGAGTTACATAACTGTGGAGTATAGGACTGATGCGGCAGCAGCTGTTACCGCACCGCAATTCCATTCCTAAACCTCAGCATCCCATGTTGCACCTCGCAGAATTCCACCCGGAACCCCACGATTCTGCGATTCTTCCACTACAAGAATCCGCAGATGCGGTATGTATGTGTTTCGCCAATTTGCTGATCGTTACTGTTGTCGTATAAAATCCGCTGTCTTTTCCCGCGTTCCACAAATTTAATATATGTGACACAGTCATGAGCGTTTATCACGGTTCCGCGAAGGGAGTATGACTATGTAATGTATGCAGCCCCTGCTGCGCTGTGCTGTCAAGCGGTCATGCTGACTGCTGGTGCTGTGTGTGTGTGTGTCTCTCTCTGTACCGCAGTAACTGCTCATTTTTCTCAATACATACATGCATGGACAACATGTTTTGTTTGGGACAAGGAACGGTGTTTTTATTATATGGCAAATTGATCTTTTATGTAATTGTAAATTGATCTCCAAAGTAAAGTTTTTTGACCAAAACTCATGTTGGGAGTTTAAAGTGACCTGTATATTAGCTGACCGAGTCATTTTTTACATCATAGAACCAGCTCTGAAAGTTGAAGGAATGAAGTGTGATACTGTAGTCCATGCAGAAGGGTTTCTTACAATCCTCATTCCGCAATTCCTCAGTCTAGAAGAAGTAAGTCAAGCAATAGAACTCTGTTGGCATAGTTGTTAATGTCCCTGCTTGCCATACAATTTATAGCTGTTATTCAGCTTGTTCAAATCCTGACTTTTACATGTAACTTTTTTTTTTTAACTTTTACATTAGTGTTATTGTTTGTTTTGTTAATAATATAATTATTGCTGTGTTTTGCTGGCATACTTTGTAATATAAATAATTTTAAAATGTTTATTTATTACATTAACACAAGACTAACTGATTAATGCAGCCGAGGCAGGCGGCGTGATGTGAGTGCTCTTATGCCCCGCCCCCTAGCGTTGCCGGCGTTACGCTCACTTGCAGTCGCCGACCGCCATCACCGATGCCGTTACTGACTGCCCTTCCCCCACCTGTCCTTACATGACCACCTTTCCTCCCCCGGACACTAGACGATTTCTGTAGAGTCTGAGACGCACTGGTGGGCGGCAACCAGCAACAGCCAGGGAGAGGGGTGTGTGTGTGTGGTGCTTTTAGCATTTTAATCTTCTACTTTATCAGAGCCTTTGTATTGTGTTATTAACAAAGGAAAATGAAATAATGCCTCTAAGAGAGAGTGATTGATTTAGACAGGTCCCACTCCCTGCCCAGTGTACTTACAATCAAAGATGCACAAGGATGAGGGGAACACACAGGGAAAGACAGATACACATGTATTCCCATTTTACATATGGGGAACTGAGACTGAGAGGTTTTTACTTCTCCAAGGCCACTCAGTGATTTCCTATTTCAATTAGCCCTGGTCTCCTATGTCCAAGTCCATCAGCCCCTTACGCATTAGAGCTTTAAAACAGTCCTTCTCGTGTGGCTCAGCGTCTCACCTTTGGGGTGCATGTACAGAAGATTCCACCCTTTTTCTGCTCAAGTCCCTTCTAATCGTCTGGCTTATAAAGTAAGTATGCATACATACACACATACACACACACGCACTCCCCCATTGAAAAGACAAAATGGGTACTCCTCAGGGTCAGTATACTGCAGTGCAGTGCACTACACACTGCACAGCACGCACTGGCTAATCCACAAATGGTAGGTTGAATAATGCATATTTGAGGGGTATGCCCATTTTTTTATTCAAATGCATAGTTCCCATCCCAACTATGGATGCATGGTTTCCCTCTGCACCCCTCCACCAGGCCACACACCCACCCTGATCCCTCTGCAACCATCCAGGCCATACACCCAGGCCATGCAGTTGCCGACCACCATGAGTGTCGGTCGGCTAAATATGTGTGTGTGGCCTGGGTATGTGTGTGTGTGTATATATGTGCATATGTGTATGCCTATGCATATGTGTATGCAGAGACATACACATACATATCTTTACTCCTCTGCATATATATATGATGTATGTGCATGTTTATATATGTGCATGTATAGATGTGTATATATACAATATATATACATATATATTTCTTTAGACACACACACACACACACATATATATATATATATATATATATATATATATATACACACACAAATTTGCATTGTTGGATGTACTGGAAAAAGAAAAGAGAAAAATATTTGTATGTATTAACAAGTTTTTTTTATTTTTATTAAAGATTCACAACCAGGTATAAAACGTAAAAAAAGTTATATACTGTTTAATCCCTGTTTAATCTGGGATCAAATTTATGAAGGGCTCCTGCTCGACTGGGGGCGCATCCTGTCTGGCAGCAGGCTCCAGCCTTTCAAGAACTCGCCCCATTAGGGCTTTCAGGACTTGCATCTCCTCCCTTCGTGCCTCGCGGTCTTGCTCAAATCTTTCAACTAGGGAAAAAATTAAAAAACCTGTTACGCACATTATCAAACACTGCAGCAGAGACATTATACTAGTACCGCCTGCTAAGGTCCATGTCCACGAAGCACATCTTTCATACTCACCTAGCCGGTCCTGGAGAACTGCCAGTCCTCGCAGCACCATCGCCATGGTGCCCAGCCTCTCGATGGCATAAGCTGCACAGTACCAAAGCGCTTCCCCTGTTGAAGAGAATTAAATTCCTGTTATCCAAAAAACAATAAGAAAGTCTGCTGCAGTCAACGTGAACAGACTTGAAATTTAAACTCAAGTACAGCTAACTTACCAATCATTATTAGTTGCTCCACCACTGCTGCACGAATGACGGGGGCGTGGTTTCTTGGCCTGCTGACAGCGGTGCACATTGCCCTCTGTTTACCTCGCAGAAGCCATTGAAAAAGCCAACCTTGACTCCATGGAAAGCCAGTGTCACTGTTGGCAAATCTCACAGCAACATAAAAGCAGTACTGACTAACAGAGCTCTGTTGGTATAGTTGTTAAGGTCCTTGCTTGATATACACTTTTTAGCTGTCATTTCGCGGGTTCAAATCCCTGTTGTTCTGTTTAGCTTAATTTTTTTTTGTAATGTTTATATTAGTGTAATTGTTTTGTAATAATACAATTATTGTTGTGTTGTGTTGCTCATGGCATACTTTCTATGCCTAAAAATATGCTTTCTTATTACATTAACCTATAGAAAATCCGGGGAGTTTCTTCACATATCCCTGGAGAAACTTTAAGCACGCTGTGTCACTGCTAGGCAACGACCAACCACGCCATACGGGGAGGGAGATTTAAACTGGGTGGGCACAGTACAGCACTGGGACATGTCAGGATGGAGCAAGGCGGGAGGGATAGGAGAGCAGAGGAATGGAAGCAAGAGAGGAATGGAGGAGGAGGAGGTGGAGGTGGCAGCCTTGTACCCCCCACCTAGGCAGGGCTGCGCAGAAGATCACCTCTACTCCCACCACTCTGTGTTTGCTGCCAGTTGTGTTGTGTACTCCCTCGCCTCACGTGTCACATTCCTGGTCTGTGTGTTGAATGTCCTCCTCTGTGTGTTCTGCTAGTTTCAGCCAGGCTAGCACCTGTGCTTTCCGCATCCCATGCCTCGAGTCACTTCTTCGCAATTCATTACAACAATGTTGTGGCCAGCGCCCGGTGGGCTTATCTACTGTCCTTGGACTCGCACTCCCCCATCACCTCCCGTCCCTCCAGGGCTTCGAGCCACCCATTCATTGCATTAGTTACAATCGCATTCTGCTGCTGGAGACCATGGCTGGATGCTGCTTTTCCCCAGGGCTCGCAGGCATATTAGCAACCCATAGCTGGAGCTTCCGCAAGACAATGACCCTGTGTGATCTTTGGCATTCCCCGGCCGTGCAATTGCTTGCCAACTGCCTGGACAGCCGCACAGGTGCCTATGCAAGTCTCAGTTCCGGACTCCGCTACTTTGGGTATGAGTTGAGCGCCCTTGACTGCCAGCTGCATGGAGAGACACTGGGCCTCCGTGCCTTTCCCAATGGTCACATCCCGTAGATTATGTGCTCGCATGTGGGGTGGTCTGTGGCAGAGACCATGTCCGCTCTGTATGTGTGCAGCATGTCCTCCTTCACAGCCTGTCTGGCAGAGGGCTTCCCTGGCCGTGTCCTTATTTGGCTCTGTCCATGGGACCCGTGGGTACCGGTGGTCACGTGGTACTGCCTATCACCGCTTGTTTGAGCTGGATCACCTTCTGTGGCCCCCAGATAATGACTATGTCTTTCCAGAGCCCACTGTGGTGGAGCTGACGGCACTGGCTGGTGTGTGCTCTCAATCCGATGTGCAGGTGGGACTTGCAATGCCGGATCCCTTTGAGGCATACTACCTGGTCACACACTACATGTTTGAACTGGGATACCCTCGGGGCATGCTGCAGTGGCCCCACTACATGCACCTGGCGGGCCACCCGGCCCCTGGCCCCTTCTTGGCCTCCTGCATCTGGCTGTGCCTGTGAGGCTCCCTGTGCCTTCCGTGCCCTCAGTGTGCTCCCACAGCCCGCCTCTGCCCTGTTGCCGTGGGTCACTGCCCTGCCCGCCTCCTCCATGATGTCCACTCCATTGCTTCCTCCAGTGCTTCCCTATCCCAGATTCCCTACTACAGCTGTGATTCCTCCTGTGCCCATCCCAAGTTGTGCCTGGTGTCCCACCAACCACCTGTTGGTGACTGTGACCGGGGGTCCTTATCATGTTCATCCCTGCACCCGGACGAGACTGACAGTTGTTTGATTTCAAGCTTAATTGATTACTGCACTGTGCTATAGTGCACTCTGCAGTAGGTTGGTTGAATTTGGGAGGGTTTTTTTTTTATTCAATAAATACTAATTTCTTTTTAGTTGTCTCAGTCTGTTTTCTAACTTTCCAGACAACCGTCCCCTCCCACTCAGCCAAGACAGAGTGTTTTACAAACAACTTGAATTTGAACATGCCACCCAAGTTAACTGGCTGGCTGGCTAATAACTGTGGCCAGTGCCACTGCCAGGAAGCCAGTTGTTAGGAGGGAGGGGAGTTGAGTGGACTGAAGTAGTACCCCACCCCTACCCCCAAAACTTGGAGGAAGGAAACTGTTTGGTTCACTGCTAGTAGCTAGCCGCTGCCTCTCTACGGCTAGCCAAACGTCCCCTCCCCCACCTTTGGGACACTCAGCCTAAAAAGGCTGGCCCAGCCAGGGAGGGAGTAGCCCAGATGCATTGTATGTTATCTTAACAACACATCTATGACTTTGAGAGAGCATATCCGGCTACCCCAGGTTAAGCTGGAATCCAAAGACCAGTCCTCTCTCAGCCCCCCAAAGGGAGTAAGGATTGAGAACTGCTACTGCTCTTCCAAGATGATCTAATGTGTCAGTGAAAGCATCTTTATAAACACCTCAACAGCTGCCTTCATTTTCGCCAAGTTATTGTTTTGTTACCAAAACATCTTCGCAAGGGGCAACTATAAGCCACTTGTGTCTTCCTCTGTTTTGGGAAGAGACTTATAGGTCCAACAAAGAAGTTTGATATACCTTTTGTCTGTCAGCATAAAAAGGCTGCCCTGGGTGTGGGGGGTGGGGGATAGCTACTGCAAGGCTAGCCAAACGTCCCCTCCCCCACCTTCGGTGCAAGCCTGAGCTGAGTGAATGACTCCCAGACACATAATACTCAGCATGGCACTAGACAAACGTCCCCTCCCACCCAGCCAAGACAGAGTGTTTTACAAACAACTTGAATTTGAACTTGCCACCCAAGTTAACTGGCTGGCTGGCTAATAACTGTGGCCAGTGCCACTGTCAGGCAGCCAGTTATTAGGAGGGAGGGGAGTTGAGTGGACTGAAGTAGTACCCTGCCCCCACCACCAAAAGTTGGAGGAAGGAAACTGTTTGGTTCACTACTAGTATCTAGCCACCACCTATCTACGGCTAGCCAAACGTCCCCTCCCCCACCTTCGGGGCACTCAGCCTAAAAAGGCTGGCCCACCCAGGGAGGGAGTAGCCCAGATGCATTGTATTTTATCTTAACAACATACAACAAAGGGAGTAAGGATTGAGAACTGCTACTGCTCTTCTAAGATGATATAATGTGTCATTAAAAGCATTGAATTTGGGAGGGTTTTGAAAGCAATGGGAGTCGTTAAAAGCATTGAACTTGGGAGTTTTTTTGTTTTTTTTTAAATTCAATAAATAATAATTTCTTTTTAGTCATTTCAATCTGTGTTCAAACTTTCCAGACAACTGGGGTGGGGGGGGGGAGAAGCTACTGCTAGCAAAATGACACTAATGTGTCATTAAAAGCGTCTTAATGGGGGGGGAAGAGCCCAGCGGCAGAAGTCATTCCACGTCTGTACGGCAATCACCAATCCTGGCCGATGGCTTAATGTTTAAGTCTCCTTCCCTTGGCAACTGTGACCTCTATGTAATTGCGTTCAAATCCCATTGTTGTATTTTATTTTATTTTTAAAACTGTTAAAGCAGTGTACAGTCAGAAGATGTCTTTCTATGGCTATTACACAATTACAGTCACCAAGTTAAGGTATTTCATTGCACATAATACTGATAATAGTCATGCTTTAGCTGACGTGTATGGGTGCGTCGGTGGCCACAGCTCCGCTCGAGATTTGCCATGCCATTGCTCATAGTCCCAGCACAGAGACTATGCAGCTTGTGAAGTGAAGTCTCCGATTGCCCTGTGGCCTGCCCCTACCCCACCTGGTAGTTAGCTAACCACTGTAGGCTAAGCCAACCTTCCCCTCCCCACCCCCTCTCCTGCCAAGTCTGTTTTACAACTTGCAAAGCCATCCAGTCCAGTGTGCTGCAGTAACTGTAGGGAGTTGAGACTGGGCTGGGACGTGAACAGAATTTCACAGCACCTAGTTCTTAAAACCTGACTGTGGTGCAGAGCTTCTGTAGCATAGCAGTTTACGTTTTCCACTGCAATTCTGAATTTTTGACTCTGGTGGTTCTAATCCGCAGTGGCCTATTTTACTTTTATAAACAAATGTTTTATGTTGCACGTTAAAATAAAATGATGTTACTGTGTCCTATCCTAGTTCAATTTCTATTTTAATTTATCAGACCTCTGTGCAGCAGCTAACTCTCACAATAGCTAGATGTGTGCTTACTCTGTCTCTCACCTCTGTTGTATTGCTAGCAAATGCGCTGGTGGCTAGCAAGCAACNGCCCGCCTCTGCCCTGTTGCCGTGGGTCACTGCCCTGCCCGCCTCCTCCATGATGTCCACTCCATTGCTTCCTCCAGTGCTTCCCTATCCCAGATTCCCTACTACAGCTGTGATTCCTCCTGTGCCCATCCCAAGTTGTGCCTGGTGTCCCACCAACCACCTGTTGGTGACTGTGACCGGGGGTCCTTATCATGTTCATCCCTGCACCCGGACGAGACTGACAGTTGTTTGATTTCAAGCTTAATTGATTACTGCACTGTGCTATAGTGCACTCTGCAGTAGGTTGGTTGAATTTGGGAGGGTTTTTTTTTTATTCAATAAATACTAATTTCTTTTTAGTTGTCTCAGTCTGTTTTCTAACTTTCCAGACAACCGTCCCCTCCCACTCAGCCAAGACAGAGTGTTTTACAAACAACTTGAATTTGAACATGCCACCCAAGTTAACTGGCTGGCTGGCTAATAACTGTGGCCAGTGCCACTGCCAGGAAGCCAGTTGTTAGGAGGGAGGGGAGTTGAGTGGACTGAAGTAGTACCCCACCCCTACCCCCAAAACTTGGAGGAAGGAAACTGTTTGGTTCACTGCTAGTAGCTAGCCGCTGCCTCTCTACGGCTAGCCAAACGTCCCCTCCCCCACCTTTGGGACACTCAGCCTAAAAAGGCTGGCCCAGCCAGGGAGGGAGTAGCCCAGATGCATTGTATGTTATCTTAACAACACATCTATGACTTTGAGAGAGCATATCCGGCTACCCCAGGTTAAGCTGGAATCCAAAGACCAGTCCTCTCTCAGCCCCCCAAAGGGAGTAAGGATTGAGAACTGCTACTGCTCTTCCAAGATGATCTAATGTGTCAGTGAAAGCATCTTTATAAACACCTCAACAGCTGCCTTCATTTTCGCCAAGTTATTGTTTTGTTACCAAAACATCTTCGCAAGGGGCAACTATAAGCCACTTGTGTCTTCCTCTGTTTTGGGAAGAGACTTATAGGTCCAACAAAGAAGTTTGATATACCTTTTGTCTGTCAGCATAAAAAGGCTGCCCTGGGTGTGGGGGGTGGGGGATAGCTACTGCAAGGCTAGCCAAACGTCCCCTCCCCCACCTTCGGTGCAAGCCTGAGCTGAGTGAATGACTCCCAGACACATAATACTCAGCATGGCACTAGACAAACGTCCCCTCCCACCCAGCCAAGACAGAGTGTTTTACAAACAACTTGAATTTGAACTTGCCACCCAAGTTAACTGGCTGGCTGGCTAATAACTGTGGCCAGTGCCACTGTCAGGCAGCCAGTTATTAGGAGGGAGGGGAGTTGAGTGGACTGAAGTAGTACCCTGCCCCCACCACCAAAAGTTGGAGGAAGGAAACTGTTTGGTTCACTACTAGTATCTAGCCACCACCTATCTACGGCTAGCCAAACGTCCCCTCCCCCACCTTCGGGGCACTCAGCCTAAAAAGGCTGGCCCACCCAGGGAGGGAGTAGCCCAGATGCATTGTATTTTATCTTAACAACATACAACAAAGGGAGTAAGGATTGAGAACTGCTACTGCTCTTCTAAGATGATATAATGTGTCATTAAAAGCATTGAATTTGGGAGGGTTTTGAAAGCAATGGGAGTCGTTAAAAGCATTGAACTTGGGAGTTTTTTTGTTTTTTTTTAAATTCAATAAATAATAATTTCTTTTTAGTCATTTCAATCTGTGTTCAAACTTTCCAGACAACTGGGGTGGGGGGGGGGAGAAGCTACTGCTAGCAAAATGACACTAATGTGTCATTAAAAGCGTCTTAATGGGGGGGGAAGAGCCCAGCGGCAGAAGTCATGCCACGTCTGTACGGCAATCACCAATCCTGGCCGATGGCTTAATGTTTAAGTCTCCTTCCCTTGGCAACTGTGACCTCTATGTAATTGCGTTCAAATCCCATTGTTGTATTTTATTTTATTTTTAAAACTGTTAAAGCAGTGTACAGTCAGAAGATGTCTTTCTATGGCTATTACACAATTACAGTCACCAAGTTAAGGTATTTCATTGCACATAATACTGATAATAGTCATGCTTTAGCTGACGTGTATGGGTGCGTCGGTGGCCACAGCTCCGCTCGAGATTTGCCATGCCATTGCTCATAGTCCCAGCACAGAGACTATGCAGCTTGTGAAGTGAAGTCTCCGATTGCCCTGTGGCCTGCCCCTACCCCACCTGGTAGTTAGCTAACCACTGTAGGCTAAGCCAACCTTCCCCTCCCCACCCCCTCTCCTGCCAAGTCTGTTTTACAACTTGCAAAGCCATCCAGTCCAGTGTGCTGCAGTAACTGTAGGGAGTTGAGACTGGGCTGGGACGTGAACAGAATTTCACAGCACCTAGTTCTTAAAACCTGACTGTGGTGCAGAGCTTCTGTAGCATAGCAGTTTACGTTTTCCACTGCAATTCTGAATTTTTGACTCTGGTGGTTCTAATCCGCAGTGGCCTATTTTACTTTTATAAACAAATGTTTTATGTTGCACGTTAAAATAAAATGATGTTACTGTGTCCTATCCTAGTTCAATTTCTATTTTAATTTATCAGACCTCTGTGCAGCAGCTAACTCTCACAATAGCTAGATGTGTGCTTACTCTGTCTCTCACCTCTGTTGTATTGCTAGCAAATGCGCTGGTGGCTAGCAAGCAACAACAGACAGGGAGAGGGGTGTGTGTGGAGAGGGGGGTGGGTGTGACTGTGTTGCCCCCACCCCCGTGTCTTTACGTTGTTAGATTTGGAACTTAAGCTGAATTTGTCAAACTTGAAACTTTAAATTCCCCTTCCCCTTCCTCTCCCCCTTTGCACACACAACTACAAAGTTGTTAAGTTAACTTTAAACAAGAATGAAAACTATTGTTGTCTAATGATTGTAGTGATGTGTCCTACTCCGTAACGACGCTGCCCGTGCATGCCCCGAGAGCGACCGTGATCCGCCTCCCTATTGAATCTTTCTCTAGTTTCTACCTGGACGGACGGACCCACCCCACCACGACTCCGTGGGTCATTTACTTAGCAACTGACGCACACCAATAAGAACAGTCCTTCTGTGACTGACAGTTGACAGCTACAGGCATTTAACACAGGGAGGCGGGCTTTATTTGACGTTGGCCATGTGCTGCATGTTTACATGTCAAATCGATCTCAATTCAATTAAAACTTGTGAGAAAAAAAGAATAATGGCTTTTGTAGGGTTTGCTGCAATCCGCGATGGCCTCACAAGAATTGGTAAGTCAAACAAAAAAAATATTATGGGATCTCTCACATTATTGCATGCTTTACATTAGTAGAGCTTTTGTCTTTACAAGTGCATTGATCTTTTTAAATTTTCAATGCCATTTCAAGTGAAATTTTGGTAGATGTGGCATCAGCCATTTGGGCCACTGTGTGGAACACAGCGGATGCCGTCAAACACTTAGTGTATAGGCAGCAGAAAATGGGTAAGTATTTCTCAAAAATCCATTGTTAATTACTATTACCCTGGGAGTAGTGATCACATAGAAAAAAAATACCTTTGCTGCAGTTAAAGAATGCATAAACTAACTGAATTCCATTTTTACAGAAGAAAAGCTTGAAAAAATGCAGGAAGACAACACCACCCTCAAAAATATGCTTGAGGAAGTATTGCACAAGGTGTGGTGCCATCATTGATGTAAATGTACATCATTGATGTAAATAGAAATCCATATGGTAATTGAAGTAAATAATGTTAATATTTTTTGAATTGTTTAAAATTGTTTTTTAAAAATTTTTTTTAAATTCTTTTATAAAAATTTGTTTTTTACAATTGTTCCTTTGAACTCATTATTTTTGCACCTGTCCTGTTGCTGAAAGCACATACCAGTGAAGTGACCAAAGCTCACAAGTGATACAACCACCTAATTGTGCTACTGCACTACCCTTGTAAAAAATAACAAAAGGTAGTTGACCATAAAAATTAGTTGAGTTTAGTGTCACCTCCCATACATGACAGTTACTCTCAAGAGACCTTTTTGTGAGAGCAAATACATGTTCCCTTATTTGTTTGTTTCAACAACACTCATGATTTTATAAACTTTCATATATTTCATCATTTTATAAACTTCCCTCCCCTATCAGATGTGTGCCTCAATCTCTTCAAAAATGCAATGAGTTTGCAATGAGTTTCTCTTTGCCATGGGTTTCTCTTTGCCTAACCTACCCACCCACCACCCACATCTGTGTTCAGCTTTATTTTATTAATATATACCATGTGTCCAGTGTATGTTCAATGATTAAAGGATGAGAAAGCAAATTAAGTTCCCCAATGAGTTCCCAAATGCAATGAGTTTCTCTTTGCCATGGGCCTTTGCCAGTCCACCCTACCCTACCCTACCCACTCACCACACCCACCACCCACATCTGTCTTCAGCTTTATTTTATTAATATATACCATGTGTCCAGTGTATGTTCAATGATTAAAAGATGATAAAG
>QEPC01005386.1:3023681-3047737 GCA_003113815.1 Sphenodon punctatus | reverse complement strand
GAGGGCTCTGGGGGAGATACCCTCTGATTTTGATGACCATCTCATTGATGACCTCGTGGCTTTCTGGAACACCTTGCTAACTGAGGCCATTGATCGGACGACTCCTAGACATCTGCTTCCCAGGCAACAACACGGAAGGCCTCCTTGGTATTAAGAGAACCTACGGGTGCTGAAGCAGAATGGGCGGCGGTTGAAGCAATGGTGGCACCACACTCGCACTGAATCTGACAGATTGCAGCATAGAGCTAGTGTACAAGCCTATGCTCTGGTATAAGGACAGCAAAAAAAGAGTTTCTTGGTGCCCTTATAGCATCTGCTAAGTCTTGTCCAGCGGAGCTTCTTCGGGTGCTGTGGGGGTTGGTCAGTCTGACCTCGCTCCACCTAGGAGTGGAGTCATCTACGGCTCCCTGTGACATGTTTGTGGACTATTTTATGGATAAAATCACTCTTATTCACCGCAACTTCGATGCTGCACTTATTACATTAGGAGAGCCAGAGGTTATGGAAGCCCCATCTTGTCCAGTTTTGTGGGATCAATTTCAGTTGGTGGTGCCCGCCAATGCGATCAGGGTCCTTGGGGTGGTTATGACCATTTCTTGTGAGTTAGACCCGTGCCTGTCCTGGCTAGTGAAATCTTGCAGGGAGACAATGGGGCCGTTGCTGGCTGGGGTGGTCAATGCCTCTCTTTGGGAGGACAGAGTACCGGGCTGCCTCAAGGAGGCAGTGGTGAGGCCTCTGCTCAAGAAACCATTGCTTAACATTGACTCCCTTGCCAGCTATCGGCCTGTCTCTAACCTTCCCTTTTTAGGTAGTGGCCCAGTGATCTAGATCATGTCAGTTCCTCCCAGTCGGGATTTCATCTGGGATATGGCAACGAGACTGCACTCATGGCCTTGGTGGATGACCTGCGGTGAGATTTAGACCGGGGTCGGTCAACCCTGTTGGTGTTGTTAGATATTTCGGCTGTGTTTGATACCGTTGACCATGAGATGTTGGTGACGTGCCTGCGGGACTGTGCAGGAGTGGGCAGGACTGTGATTGAATGGTTCTGCTCATTCCGAGCAGGAAGAACTCAGCGAGTGGTACTCGGAGAAAGTTTTTCATCGTACCGAGACCTCTCGTGTGGTGTCCCGCAGGGTTCTGTCTTGTCCCCTCTCCTGTTCAACATGTATATGCAGCCACTCGGTGAGGTGATTAGGAGGTTCAGTGTGCGGTGTCATCAATATGCGGAAGACACCCAGCTGTACCTCTCTTTTACAACAGACCCAGGTCCTGCAGTCTCGATGCTTACCCAGTGTCTAATGGCTGTGGGGGACTGGATGAGGGCCAACCGACTGAGGTTGAATCCTGACAAGACGGAGGTGATGCTGGTGGGTAAGGTGACGGGGGGTAATGACCCCCGTTGTGGACGGGGTCTGTCCCGCGTTGGTCCCCCAGGTGTGGAGTGTCTGGGGGTGCTCCTCGACGCACAGCTCTGTGTGGATGCCCAAGTGAAGGCTGTGTCGAGGAGTAGGGCTGATGTGGCTGCCGCTGTTACTGTGCCTCAATTCCATTCGGACATTTTGGAATTGCCAGCTTTTCTGCTGACATTCCACTAATTCTGCCGGCATTCTGCAAATTCGGAAACTATCGGAAAAATTGCGGAATTTTCTGAAGCTGTCAGAAAACTGCTGTTCCACTATTTTGTGGCACTGGCGGAATGGCGGAAGTAGCAGAAATGTCATGTTTCCAGTATTTTGCGAAGCCTGTAGAAGTAGCGGAATGAAATTAGCGGAACTGCGGAAGTAGCAGAATGAAACTAGCGGAATGAAAGCCTCTGCCATGCCATACCGCTAATTGCGGAAACGCTGTTTCCGGCGGAAATAGCTACCACTGCAACATTCCGCTACAGCCCTATCGAGGAGTGCCTTTCACCAATTACATCTGGTGTGGCAGCTTCAGCCATATGTTTCAGACTCTGACCTAGCTACCCTCATCCATGCTTTCATCACCTCTAGACTAGACTATGGTAACGCGCTCTACGTGGGGCTACCCATGACAATGGCTTGGAGGTTGCAGCTAGTGCAGAATGCAGCGGCCCGTCTCTTGGTGGAGAGATAACACCACATAACACCGGTGCTCCGTGCTCTGCACTGGCTGCTGATAGTGTTCCGGGCCAGCTTCAAGGTGTTGGCTTTGACCTATTAAGCCCTAAATGGTCTAGGCCCTGCCTATCTGCAGGACCGCCTCACCCCCCCAGGTGCTGGATCGACCCCTGCAGTTGTCTGGGGGTGCCCTGCTCGAGGTCCGCCGAGCCTTCCAGGGGGCCACACAGGAGAGGGCATTCTCGGTGGCTGCGCCGCGGCTGTGGAACTCCCTTCCGGTGGGGGTGCAGCTGGCCCTGGACCTCCCCTCTTTTTGGAAAATGTGTAAGACCTGGCTAGTCTGCCCGGCGTTTGGTGGGGGAGAGGGGTGAAAGGGTGGACGGAGGGGTGGTGGTGGTGGTGGTGTAAAATGTCACCCTCCTTTTGGCAGTTTTAAAAATGTTTTATATTGGATTTTATTTGTGTTTTTATATTGTAAGCCGCCCCGCGCTGCCCGATGGCAGGAGGGGCGAGGTATTACATTGAAAAATAAATAAATAAATAAATACTGGGTCAGGTCAGTGGTCCATCCAGCTCAGCATCCTCTCTCCAAGAGTGGCCACCTTTGGTTGCTTCTGAGAAGTACACAACAGGTGCTAATGGAGTGATCTGTGCCTTGCAATACACACCCAGCTCCCAACAATCAGAGGTTGTGTCCCCAACCTACTTGACTAATAGCCATTTATGGACCCGACCTCCAAGAATTTATCCAATCCTTTTTAAAACTCAGTTACAATATTAGCCATTACAACATCCTCCGGCAATAAGTTCTGCAAGCTAATTGTACATTGATTGAAAACGTACTTCCTTTTATTTGTTTTAAATCTGCTGCCAGTTAATTTCATAAAGCGTACCCTAGTTTGGGGTATATTATCGAGGGTAAATAACTCCCTATTGTTCCATGCCACTCATGATTTTATAAACCTTTATTATCCCCTCAGTCATCTCGTCTCCCAGCTGAAGTTCCCTAACCTATTCATCCTCTAATCTCACGGAAGCCATTCCATAACTTTGATCATTCTTGTCACCCTTGTTTGCACCTTTGCTAATTCTACTATATATATATCTTTATCAAGATGAGACGACCAGTACAGCACACAATATTCAAGGTGTAGTTGCACCGGTGGTACAGCAGAACAATTGGAATTAACACCATCATGTCATATCCATTGTTCAAAATCTCTAATGTAATGACTGTATCCAAATCAGACCTGCCAAGTTTGATAACTGCATTCTTGGATTCCACACACAGACACACACACCAGTCATTTCAATGCATTTAGATAGGTGAAGATGGCAGTTTCACTATTGGGCTATCTGCCACCAGTGAGGTTTGTTTTCCCAATGTTCAAACAGTTTTCACTTTCCCAGAATCGTCTCTCTAAGTGGAATCCTTCCTAGCAATGATTTCGGTTTGTGGTTGGTTAAGAATGAGTTGAGCTTATTAGTGAGAGAGAAATAAATGCATTGTAGAGTACTGCTGATGCTTGATTGCTGTGCAACACTGCCCTCTTGTGATTATTTTTGTTAAATGCTCTGTTCCTATTCCAGGATATTTTCAGACGTTACGAGATCACAGTCAATCACAGTGAACCACGGTCAATCCCGCGGCAGGGCCAAAGCGCCCTGAATGTCTGTTTCGCGGGCACCAGATGTTCACCAGTCAATCCCCACCAGGGGTCAAAATTAACCACCCTTCCGGAGTTCCGGCCCGGACCATCTCCGAAAGCGTGGGCAAAGCGATTCCCACCAGGAAACAACAGAAAGTAACGTCTGAACGGCAACCACCGGCCGGAATCAAGCAAAACGATTCCCAGCCGGGGACAAAGCACGCAGCGTCGCTGCCAGGCAACCAGCAACAACACAGGCCGGGGAGGGAGATTTAAAGGGCACACAGCAGCAGGGGGACGTGCCCTCCCCCGGCTGCCCCCTGCGGCCGCTCCCAAACCAGGGTCCGGTTTCCCTGCCCTGGCTCCCCTACCCGCCCCCCTTGTCATGTTGCCTCACCTGGGGCCTCTGGTTGCTCCAGGGGCTGCTTGCCTCTGTCCCCCTCACCAGGTTGTTGCAGGTGCCAGGGCATGTCGCGACCTGTGCAGGAATGGGGAGGGGTGGGTGGGGGTCGGCGGTTCTTGTCCCCCGGTGGCCCCTGGGCCCCTTCTTCAGGGTCCGGGGTATAAGGGGGTTGCTGCAGCAGGGCCTGTGGCCCATGTGCCCCCTTCCCCCCTGGTCCGTGTCCTGTCCCACCCACCTGCTTACCCTCTATGTCAGTCTTGGAGCCCTCCGAGGCCGGACCCTCAGTGTGGCTGAGGTCTCCCTGTGTCCACTGACTGATGGTAACCAGGGTGCTGGCCTTGGATCCTCCCGCTATAGACATTGGCTGGGGGCTCCTGGGGCTGGCGCGCGAGGGGGGCTTGCTGGTCACTGGGGTCCCGGGGCATTCCTCTTGGGGGGCGGGGCTCCTGGAACTGGTGTGTTCACTGGGGGCGGTGAGGTGAGGTGGTACCTCAGCCCGTTCCCTGCCCTGGACCACGGCGCTCCCCACGAGGTGCGGGGGCCCGCATGGGGGTGGCTTGTCACTCCAGCCAGGGTGTTAACAGCTCCGTGAGTCGCAGGAGGACACGCATGTCCATCCAAAAGTGCGCTCTCCAGGCGGCCTTGTCCCATTGGGCTTGTGCCCTGACCCGCCACCCCTGTGCCCGCTCCGTGACCCATACGGAGCCAATGGGCATTGCGAGCAGGACAGCGCGCCCCATGGTCTCCCTCCACCACTGGAGCCACCTGGCCACCTTGCGGAATGCAGCAGCCTGGCCCGGGTGTGGAGGAGGGCCTGTCAGGCCACCCCGGACACCCACTGGGCCCTGAGGCAGGTCAGGGAGTGCCTGCACCCGTGGTGGGCTCTCCGGGCTCTGGCAGTGCTCCTGGCCATGCACATGCACAACCGGGTGGCCAGGTGCACCTCTGCGGTCTGGATGCGTAGGAGGTCTGTGTGAGATCGGTACCACTCTGCACACACGGCTAGGTGCATCCTGCAAGTGCCCAACCGGTCCTGCTCCATGGTGACCGGTNATGTTTTATATTGGATTTTATTTGTGTTTTTATATTGTAAGCCGCCCCGCGCTGCCCGATGGCAGGAGGGGCGAGGTATTACATTGAAAAATAAATAAATAAATAAATACTGGGTCAGGTCAGTGGTCCATCCAGCTCAGCATCCTCTCTCCAAGAGTGGCCACCTTTGGTTGCTTCTGAGAAGTACACAACAGGTGCTAATGGAGTGATCTGTGCCTTGCAATACACACCCAGCTCCCAACAATCAGAGGTTGTGTCCCCAACCTACTTGACTAATAGCCATTTATGGACCCGACCTCCAAGAATTTATCCAATCCTTTTTAAAACTCAGTTACAATATTAGCCATTACAACATCCTCCGGCAATAAGTTCTGCAAGCTAATTGTACATTGATTGAAAACGTACTTCCTTTTATTTGTTTTAAATCTGCTACCAGTTAATTTCATAAAGCGTACCCTAGTTTGGGGTATATTATCGAGGGTAAATAACTCCCTATTGTTCCATGCCACTCATGATTTTATAAACCTTTATTATCCCCTCAGTCATCTCGTCTCCCAGCTGAAGTTCCCTAACCTATTCATCCTCTAATCTCACGGAAGCCATTCCATAACTTTGATCATTCTTGTCACCCTTGTTTGCACCTTTGCTAATTCTACTATATATATATCTTTATCAAGATGAGACGACCAGTACAGCACACAATATTCAAGGTGTAGTTGCACCGGTGGTACAGCAGAACAATTGGAATTAACACCATCATGTCATATCCATTGTTCAAAATCTCTAATGTAATGACTGTATCCAAATCAGACCTGCCAAGTTTGATAACTGCATTCTTGGATTCCACACACAGACACACACACCAGTCATTTCAATGCATTTAGATAGGTGAAGATGGCAGTTTCACTATTGGGCTATCTGCCACCAGTGAGGTTTGTTTTCCCAATGTTCAAACAGTTTTCACTTTCCCAGAATCGTCTCTCTAAGTGGAATCCTTCCTAGCAATGATTTCGGTTTGTGGTTGGTTAAGAATGAGTTGAGCTTATTAGTGAGAGAGAAATAAATGCATTGTAGAGTACTGCTGATGCTTGATTGCTGTGCAACACTGCCCTCTTGTGATTATTTTTGTTAAATGCTCTGTTCCTATTCCAGGATATTTTCAGACGTTACGAGATCACAGTCAATCACAGTGAACCACGGTCAATCCCGCGGCAGGGCCAAAGCGCCCTGAATGTCTGTTTCGCGGGCACCAGATGTTCACCAGTCAATCCCCACCAGGGGTCAAAATTAACCACCCTTCCGGAGTTCCGGCCCGGACCATCTCCGAAAGCGTGGGCAAAGCGATTCCCACCAGGAAACAACAGAAAGTAACGTCTGAACGGCAACCACCGGCCGGAATCAAGCAAAACGATTCCCAGCCGGGGACAAAGCACGCAGCGTCGCTGCCAGGCAACCAGCAACAACACAGGCCGGGGAGGGAGATTTAAAGGGCACACAGCAGCAGGGGGACGTGCCCTCCCCCGGCTGCCCCCTGCGGCCGCTCCCAAACCAGGGTCCGGTTTCCCTGCCCTGGCTCCCCTACCCGCCCCCCTTGTCATGTTGCCTCACCTGGGGCCTCTGGTTGCTCCAGGGGCTGCTTGCCTCTGTCCCCCTCACCAGGTTGTTGCAGGTGCCAGGGCATGTCGCGACCTGTGCAGGAATGGGGAGGGGTGGGTGGGGGTCGGCGGTTCTTGTCCCCCGGTGGCCCCTGGGCCCCTTCTTCAGGGTCCGGGGTATAAGGGGGTTGCTGCAGCAGGGCCTGTGGCCCATGTGCCCCCTTCCCCCCTGGTCCGTGTCCTGTCCCACCCACCTGCTTACCCTCTATGTCAGTCTTGGAGCCCTCCGAGGCCGGACCCTCAGTGTGGCTGAGGTCTCCCTGTGTCCACTGACTGATGGTAACCAGGGTGCTGGCCTTGGATCCTCCCGCTATAGACATTGGCTGGGGGCTCCTGGGGCTGGCGCGCGAGGGGGGCTTGCTGGTCACTGGGGTCCCGGGGCATTCCTCTTGGGGGGCGGGGCTCCTGGAACTGGTGTGTTCACTGGGGGCGGTGAGGTGAGGTGGTACCTCAGCCCGTTCCCTGCCCTGGACCACGGCGCTCCCCACGAGGTGCGGGGGCCCGCATGGGGGTGGCTTGTCACTCCAGCCAGGGTGTTAACAGCTCCGTGAGTCGCAGGAGGACACGCATGTCCATCCAAAAGTGCGCTCTCCAGGCGGCCTTGTCCCATTGGGCTTGTGCCCTGACCCGCCACCCCTGTGCCCGCTCCGTGACCCATACGGAGCCAATGGGCATTGCGAGCAGGACAGCGCGCCCCATGGTCTCCCTCCACCACTGGAGCCACCTGGCCACCTTGCGGAATGCAGCAGCCTGGCCCGGGTGTGGAGGAGGGCCTGTCAGGCCACCCCGGACACCCACTGGGCCCTGAGGCAGGTCAGGGAGTGCCTGCACCCGTGGTGGGCTCTCCGGGCTCTGGCAGTGCTCCTGGCCATGCACATGCACAACCGGGTGGCCAGGTGCACCTCTGCGGTCTGGATGCGTAGGAGGTCTGTGTGAGATCGGTACCACTCTGCACACACGGCTAGGTGCATCCTGCAAGTGCCCAACCGGTCCTGCTCCATGGTGACCGGTGCCCCGGGTGGGTTGGGGCCGCACCTGTTGTAGGTTGGGACCTGTGTTGCCCCACCCCCACCGGTCGCGCCCTGCCAACCAGGCTCGGGGCCCCGGATCGCCCTGGCCAGCCTCCAGACCGGCAGGCCCGGCTCCTGCAGGGTGAGCGGGGCGGGGAGGCCGCGGGTGGCCCAATGCGTGCACATGTCTTCCCTGAAGGGGGCATGGCGCATGGTCCTGCCTTCGGCCGAGCATGCTGGCAGCAGCTGCATTCCTGCTGTCAACACCCCCCCACCTCCCAGTATCGACTGCCTGTTGTCCTTGGGGTCCTGAGTAGTGTGTAGGCTGTTCTGTCTGTGTGCTCTGTTCCAACAGCTGTGCTGGGTCCGCACCCCACACCTCGCTCTGTAGCGGTACAATGTTGTGGCCTGTGCCCTTATCGCTTGGCCTTGGAGCTCCCCTGCTTCCCCTCCCATCCCTCCACAGATTGTGGGGCCCTCCTTTCCTTGCACTTTGTATCCACTGCTTTCTGGACCATGGCTGGCCGCTCTTCCCCAGGGCTCCCGGGCCGCAGCGTGCCTGGGCCCCGCCCCCCCATAGCTGGACCTTCCACGAGACCATGGCCCTGTGTGACCTGTGGCATTCCCCACCCATGCAATTGCTTTTGAGCTGCCCGGACAGCCTCACAGGTGCCTACGAGAATATGAGTTCTGGGCTGTGGTACTATAGCTATTTGGTGAGCGACCGCGACCGCATGCTGAGATGCTAGGCCTGTGTCCCTTTCCCGATGGGCGCATCCCGGAGATCAGGTGCTCGCATGTGGGGTGGTCGGTGGCAGAGACTGTGTCCACCCTCTCTGTGTGCAGCCTGGCTGTCTATACGGCCTGTCTGGTGGAGGGGGGCCCTGCCTTGGCTGTGTCCTTCTTTGGCGGTGTTCATGGGGCCCGAGGTTACCAGCGGTCCCGCGGGGTGATCTATCAATGCCTGTTGGAGCTGGGTCAACTTCCGTGGCCCCCACCTGCTGACTATGGCTTTTCGGAGCCCTCTGAAGTGGAGGTGTCGGTGTTGGCTGGTGTGTGGTCCCGATCCGATGTGCAGCTGGGACTCGCCACTCAGGATCCCTTCGAGGCATATTACCTGGTCGCCCACCACATGTCTGCACTGGGATACCGTCGGGGCATGCTTCAGTGGCCCCACTTCATGCACCTGGAGGGCCAGTCCTGGACCCCTTTGTGGCCCCCTGCAGCTGGCTGTGAGGCCCCCCTTTTCTTCCAGGCCCTGGATGCTGTCCCAGCTGTGGGCTCCCGGCTCCGCCCCACTGCCGCGAGTCACTGCCCGCTCCCCCCATGATGTCCCTGGCTCGGTGCTGTGCTGGCTGGTGCCTGGGGTCCCGCTGCCCCTGCCTGTGCCTCTGTGCCCCCTCCGTGGGCCCCCCCCGTCTGCCTCTGTGACTGGTATTCCACTCCATGGCTGTCATCTCCTATGGCTGTTTCCTGAACGCTGAGGTGGCTCCTGGCGCCCCGGGTGCTGCTGTCCTTCCTGGTTCGGCCTTGATCCCTCCTGTGCCCGTGTCCCCTCGCCCTCCTTGGGTGCCGCTGTGACTGATGGGTGCTGGGGCCCCCGGATTGCACCTCCCGGCATCCCCCTGGTGGGGGGGCAGGCTTTTGGAAGGACTGCTCCGCTCTTTGTCCCCGGCTCGCCTCTGTCCCATCCATCACACCCTGGCCAGCGCATGGGCTCCCTGACAGCCTCTTGGACCGGTCCCGGGCCGCTCCCTGGACCGTGTGGCCTCCCCCTGTGCCTGTGCTGTGCCCCTGTGGGGTCCCCCCGTTCTGGGACTGGCAGTGTAGCTGTGGGGGTGCCCGTGCAGGCTGTGCTGTTTTGGGGGTCTGGTTGCTGTTCCCCGTGTCCTGCCCTGGCCCCTGGGCCGGTCCCTCCCTCCCCCCTGTCCTCACCCCCCCTTCCCCCCTGTGCCCGTTGTGCCGTGTGTGTTGTCTGTCCCGCTGTGTCCCCCCTTCCCTTCCTTTCCCGTGCGAGTGTGTGTATGCCCGGGCGTGTGTCTGTGCTGTGTGTTCCACTGTTACCTCATTCGTATTCCCTGTGCCTGTTGTGTGTGCTGCCTCTGCGGCTCTTCTCCCTCTTCTGCCTCTCTTCCCGTTTCCCTTGTGTGGGCATTCCCTGTAGGCACTTTTGGCTTCATTTGCCCTCAGCCAGACATGTCTGTGTCCCACCCCTCCCCGGAGCCTTCCAAGTGTTTTGACCATGGCCCGGGATTGGTGTCACGTCTGTTGCATTGCCCTGGGCCGTGGTCTGGCGGCCCTATTCCCTGCCGTGGTCCCGGTCCCGTCACATCTGTTTGGGGCCTTTCTTGACCGCGGGGAGTGGTTAGATGGGTCGCCACCACTGGGAATCCACTGTGGTGATTTGGGCGCCCGTAACATCTGAAATCACCCCCAGTTTACCCTTTAGGAGCCAATGTTAAAAGGGGACCTTCCACTTTTAGTGTGCAGCCCTTAAACTCAAGGATAAATTTGCTATTGACTTCAGTAGGTTCAGATTGCAGCCTTAATTATTATTATTTTGTCTGGATGCAGCTTCTACTGCATAAGGCTGCTCATTCTACACCAGTGCTTGTTATACTCATATATTTATGTTAAATTTATTCACGGACCACAAACACTCACGGACCCCACCTCACCCACTTTCATGGGGTGGAAATTCCAGGATGCCAGACGTGGGCCTCGTACAGACCCCGGTGGGGTAGGCAGCTGACCTAGAACATGGGCCTGGAAGAAACCCAGCCCACAGTTGGGTCCCAAAAAGGTAGTTTTCACACACAGGGTGAAAATTACCTGTGGGATTGCCTCGCTCCCCATGCTCTGGAGCAACCTCTGCAGTCTGCTGGGGGTGCCCTTCTCGAGGTCCCCCGTGTGGTCCAGGGGACCACTATGGAGAGGGCATTCTTGGTGGCCACACCTAGGCTGTGGAACTCCCTTCCACCGTAGGCTCGGTTGGCCCCGGACCTCCTTTCCTTCCAACTTATGTGTTAGACTTGACTGTTCAGCCATGTCTTTGGTGAGGGAGATGGGGGGGGGCATTTCTGGTTCTGTTTGCCATCTCTTTTAATAATGTATTGTTTTTGATTCTATATGTTTGATATGTTTTTACACTGTAAGCCGCCCCAGGCTGCCTGGAGCAGAAAGGGCGGGGTAGAGAATTGTTTTATAAATATAAATAAATATATAAATAAATAAATAAATGCACAGCTGGCATGGCAGCTGCATGTCCCAGGGAGGGGGAGCCGCCCCCAGCTGGGACATGTCGGGGAACAGAATAAATGATTCCCCGGCCAGGCCGACCTGACCCAGCCAGAGGAGGGGGTGCAGCCGGCCGGGCCTACCCCTGCACTGCAGCTGGCATCCCACCCTCCACCATGATGGGCAGCCATACCTGCCAATAAAAGGCAGTCATGGCTGGCAGCCATGGCAGCCCCCCCGCCAGGCTGGATTGGTGTGGAAACAGATGCATCCAGTTCAGCCGGCTATGGCCCGCCTACGCAGCCCTTGCGACCGAACTGTGGGCTGGGTTCCTTCCAGGCCCATGCTCTGGGCCAGCTGCCTACTTGGGGTCTGTACCAGGCCCACATCTGGCATCCAGGAAACGGATGTGCGGGCTGAGGCACTGACCCAGGTGGGCCATAGCGGGTGAACTGGGCCCCTGTCCATGTTTATTAACACCCACCAAGCCTGCACGTGCTCTGATCCAGCCCTGGTTTGAAAGCAAGTCTGATCCCGTAGAAAACTTAAAATTGGCCCCTTTCCAATTCCTGGGTCTGCTACTACTAACCATTTCTATAGCGCTAACTAGGCATACGCGGAGCTTTAAAATCACAGATTTTCAGAGACAGGTCCCTGCCCAGTGGGCTTACAATCTGAGGCCATTTTCACATGCTGCTGCTGGGTGGGGGGACGGGGGGGTGCCAGTGCACCGGGAGCGAGCACGCCCACCCACCCACCGCCTGTGCTGTTTGCACAGATGCACACCCATCCCCCTACCCACCGCCGTGGTGTGCACATGGATGCCCCCCTCCCACTGCACACCCACCCGCACACCCGGGGGTGGGGGCGTCTGTGTGAAAAAGGCCTGAGATGGACAAGGATGAGGAGAACACAGGGAAAGACAGACATGCACATATCCCCATTTTATAGATGGGGAACAGAGGCTGAGACTGGCCCAAGGACACCAAGTAAGTTCATCCAGATTTGAGCTGAGGGAGCAGAGATGAGGGTAAGTATTCAGTGAGAGGGGATTGATCCCCCCACTTTCTGAGCTCTCCAATTAAACATCCCCGTCCCCAACTTCTATCCATCCTGCGGAGCTTGTACTAACTTCCAAAGTGGCCCACAAATGGGAAAATCTTCCCCACTCCCACTCTAAAGGCAGTGGAATGAGAGACCGATGCCCCCCACTAGCCTATTTCCCAGACATCTGGAGTGTATGGGAAACAACAGCCGACAAGAGTTGAGATTGACTGTTATTATAGTGATTCATAAGCACACCTGGCTAGTGAATGAACCGGAAAACAAAGAATTGGTTATTGCAAGTAATTTATCACAGCGGGGTAGCAAAAAGCCCCGTCGCTACTTCAGAAGCAACAGAGCTGTTAGGAGGAGGGCACTGATACACCTGGACGGGTGAGATGGCCCTAGATGAAAGAACGGGGAAGGCAAGGAAAGTGTTTGTATTAACAAGCGCATGATAAAGATCAGTTTAGCTAACAAAATGAGAAGAATGCATATAATACCTGTGGAATAGCCACTTTAATTGACGGCTCAGACATTCAGGAGGATGGTGCATGAACGCAGATTGTAAGAAAGATGGTTGGTTCAATTCCCAATGCCTGTGATGATGATGATGATAAGCATTTATATAGCACCAGCGATGTACCTGGAGCTTTACAGAGAATAAAATAGGCACGGTCCCTGCCCGAGAGCTTACAATCTAAAGACAGGGGAGGGGAGACAAGGGATACGACATTAATGAGGATGCGAGAGCTCAGGTACAGGTTCTTAGCTTGGTTACAGTAACTCAGGTACAGGTTCTTAGCTTGGTTACAGTAACTCAGGTACACGTTCTTAGCTTGGTTACAGTAACTCAGGTACACGTTCTTAGCTTGGTTACAGTAACTCAGGTACACGTTCTTAGCTTGGTTACAGTAACTCAGGTACACGTTCTTAGCTTGGTTACAGTAACTCAGGTACACGTTCTTAGCTTGGTTACAGTAACTCAGGTACACGTTCTTAGCTTGGTTACAGTAACTCAGGTACACGTTCTTAGCTTGGTTACAGTAACTCAGGTACACGTTCTTAGCTTGGTTACAGTAACTCAGGTACACGTTCTTAGCTTGGTTACAGTAACTCAGGTACACGTTCTTAGCTTGGTTACAGTAACTCAGGTACACGTTCTTAGCTTGGTTACAGTAACTCAGGTACAGGTTCTTAGCTTGGTTACAGTAACTCAGGTACACGTTCTTAGCTTGGTTACAGTAACTCAGGTACACGTTCTTAGCTTGGTTACAGTAACTCAGGTACATGTTCTTAGCTTGATTACAGTAACTCAAGTACACATTCTTAGCTTGGTTACAGTAATATGCAATGTTATTAAGTGGCAAGATCAGGTGAAGAATGTGGAAGTAAGATGTCCCACAAAGCAGCATACGGTGTCATGGGTAATAGCTAAGAGAAGAATGAGATGACTGGGTCAGGCTGAACAAATGGAAGGACTGAGAACTGTAAAGCAAGGAAACCATTGGTGCCCAAAAGGGTAAAAGAAAGTTTGGCAGACCCAAAAAGACATGGGAAAGAAAAGTTTAAGGGCATCAACAGATTGGGTGCAGTCAAAGGAGTGCCGCGCAGCCTTGCGGCAGGCAATTGCTATGGCTACACTGCAGGGCCAGGCAGGGAGCCAGGCAGACAGCTGTGGGGAACTGAGTGGGCTCCCTGCCCCACCTCCCCCCTCAGCCCAACCAAGATTCCCCCTTCGGCTGTGACGTAGCTGCACCTGATGGACGACAGCAACCCCCACCCAAAGCCCTGCATTGGTGCTCCCTGCATGGCGGGGCAAGTGTGGCCCAGGCACACAATTTGCCCCTGCCTTGGGCAGCCTTACCCCATGTTGGGGTACGGTTACTCCACGGCGCAGCCTTGGAATATTTCTGAGGATGCATTGCAGCCACCTGCTCATGCTGCCCAGGGGTGGGGGAACATCTGGCAGGCACCGGCCCCACAATGCACTGCATCATGTGGCTCAGCTGCCTAGAGTGGGGTAAGGCTACCCAAGGCATGGTAGCCTCCCCACTCTGTCTTGTGTGGCTACACCCATTGATGACATAGTGTAAAGGCAAAAAACTCTTGAAGCCTGCTAGGGAGTCGGTTGGGCCATTGGATGACCTGGGAGTAAAAGGGGCACTCAGGTAGGATAAGGCCATTGCAGAGAAGTTGAATGAATTATTTGCTTCAGACTTCACTGCAGAGGATGTTGGGGGGGATATCCATGCTGGAACTATTCTTTGTAGGTGATAAATCGGAAGAACTGTCACAAATCAACATGAGTACGGAAGAGGTTTTAGAGCAAATTGACTAAATAGTAACAAATCACCAGGGCCAGATGGTATACGACCCTGAGTTCTGAAGGAACTCAAGTATGAAATTGCAGACCTACTACTGGTAATTTGTAACCTATCACTGAAATCTTGCACTGTACCTGAGGAGTGGAAGGCAGCAAATGTAAAGCAAATACTTAACCAGGGCTCTAGAAGCGATCCTGGAAACTGATAGAGATAGATAGATATGATCCTGGAAACTACCGGCCAGCAATCCTGACACTGGTGCTGAGCAAACTGGTGGAAATGGTTGTTAAGAAAAGAATTACTGGCCATATTTATAAACATGACATAATGGGGAAGAATCAACATGGATTTAGCAAAGGGAAGTCGCGCCTCGCTAGTCTATTGGAATCTGAGGATGTAAATAAGCATGTGAATAAGAGTGAGCCAGTCAACACAGTGTATCTGGATTTTCATAAAGCATTTGATAAGGTCCCTCACAAGAGACTCTTGAGGAAATTAAAAAGTCATGGGACAAGAGGCAGTGTCCTATCATGGATTGGTGACTGGTTAAAGGATAGGAAACCAAGAGTAGGATTAAATGGGCAGTTTTCAGAATGGAGAGAAGTAAATAGAAGGGGTGTGCAGAAGGCACGGCATCCATTTTAGTTTTAGTTTTACTTGTGAAAAATACCTTCGTTTTCGGGTTTTCGTAACTCTGTTTGTTTTAAAAATATTAAAAAATAAAGAATACATTAAAAAATCACTGTGCATGTGCGAAATGGCCACCGAACTATTCTGCATGTGTGCCCTTTTCCATTTCGGAAAAAGACAGCTGTTCTGCACATGCTTAGTGACCATTTTACACATGCGCAGACCAGCTGCCCTTTTCCAAAATGGCAGTGACTCTGCCACCGCCATTTTGGAAAAGAGCATGCATGCGCAGAACAGTCTGGCGGCATGCACGGTGTTATTTTAATTTTAATTTTATTTTTTCAAACAAAAAGGAATGAAAGTAAACAAATGTTATTTGCTTATTCATTCATTTTCTGGTCTTTAGTTGCTGAGTCTGTGGAGAAGGGTGGGATAAAGATGTAAAAAATAATAAAATAAATAAATAAATAAATAAATAGTTACTAAAACAAATGGGGCTCCATTCATTTTAGTAATTAAAAAAACAAAAATGAATTGCACATCCCTTGTAAATAGTGGAGTGCCCCAAGGATCTGTACAGGGACCAGTGTTGTTTAATATATTCCTTAATGATCTGGAAAAGGGAGAAAAGCATGAGGTGATCAAATCTGCAGAAGATGCCAAGATTATTCAAGATAGCTAAAACCCGAGCAGATTGTAAAGAATTGCAGGAAGACCTTGTGAGACTGGGTGACTGGGCATCTAAATGGCAGATGAAATTTAATGTGGGCAAGTGCAAAATGATGCCCATAAGGAAAATAATCCAAACTATGGGTGATTTCAGACATTACGCGGTCCCGATTCACCACAGTGGATTCCTGACGGGGGTGAACCGAACAACCACCCCCCGTGGTCAAAAAAAGCCCCGAACAGACGTTACGGAACCAGGACCACGGCAGGGAATTGGGCCGCCGGATCACAGCCCGGGGCAGCACAACAGACATTACACCGATCCCGGGTCGGGCTGTGGTCAAAGCACCCGAAGGCGCCAGGGCGGCTCATCCCGGCTGCTGCTGTGTGCCCTTTAAATCTCCCTCCCCGGCCTGTGTTGTTGTTCGTTGCCTGGCAGCGAAGCTGTGTGCTTTGTCCCTGGCTGGGAATCATGTCCTTTGATTCCGGCCGGTGGTTGCCGGCCAGACGTTACTTTTTGTTGGTTCCCTCTGGGAATCTCTTTGACCACGCTTTTGCAGATGGTCCAGCGGGGAGCTCCGGAAGCGTGGTTGATTTTGACCCCATGTGGGTATTGACTGTGGTGAACATCTGGTGGCCACCAAAGAGACGTTCAGGGCGCTTTGGCCCCGCCGTGGGATTGACCGTGGTTCACTGTGGTTGAGCGTGATCTCGTAATGTCTGAAAATACCCTATATGTACACATTGGGTGATTTCAGACATTACCGTCTCTGAGATGTCTGTTGCGTTTTTCCAGCTCTGGGCAATGACGTTTAGTCCGGCCAGAGTCATTATTTTGCGGGTGTCCTGGTGGTAATTTAACAGTGGAATGTTTGGGTAGAGCCCCAGAAGCGCTGACTCCAGACGGAAGGGCACCTCTATCTTGGTGGCCTTTTTCATGTATGTCCAGGGTTGATAGCCAGGATCTATGGGGCATTAATCAAGATGGGGACTGACAAACTAACACCCTGTATAGAGAAATGGGAAAAGGAGTTGGGGAAAAACTTCAATGAAAAAGAGGTAACCTCAATTTGGCAACACATGCATGAACAAAGTATTTTTTTTTTCACTCAATGAACAATTAAGGTGTGGGATTTGTTGCCAGAAGATGTGGTCACGGCCAGGAGTAGAGCTGGGTTTAAGAAAGGATTGGATAAGTTCTTGGAGGGTAGGTCCATCAGTGGCTGTTAGTCAAGTAGGTTTAGGGGACGTAACTTGTTACTGTGAGAAAGGGCATGAACAAAAGGGAATGGATCGCCCCATGAGGACCTGCTGGGTGGGTACTTCTCCCGAGTGACCAGGACTGGCCACTATTGGAGACAGGAAGCTGGGCTCGATGGACCATCGGTTTAACCCAGCATGGCGCTTCTTATGTTCATATTTCTTAGAACTGAAAGTTTTATTCTTATTTGTTATATTAGAAATTCAGAATGAGCGCATCCTGTTTTGGCAGAAACGGTCATAAAAACATTAAAGCACTTTAAACACTGAAGACGCAATATGAAAGTAATATAATAATATACTATTTCCCCCTACAAAAATGGCCTTAAATGCTAGCAGCCTTCACAAGTGCCCATGGTGCCTTGCAGTTAAATTGCTAAATAGCAATGAAGACTAAAAAGATTTTTAAAAAGTGGCATAAAGCAATATTGAAACTGATACTGAGAGACCCATACCAGACCCAACCGTATGGCTATCAGCAAGGGGCAAATTCCACAGTGGAGTATAGTTAATGAACAAACACAAGTTCACACTGATAATTAAATAGCTGAGCCTGCTTTTTTTGACCTCAGCCCTACATAAGAATATAAAAGCTGTCATAGGCCGTTTTTACACGGATGGAGGTGGGGTGGGTGGGTGTTTGGTGGAGGTATGTGTGTGTCTGTTTAGACGGACACACACACACCTCCACCCACAGGGCCGCCTTCTGTTTTCTGGAAGGTCCCGTGGGTGGTATTGGGTGAGTGGTGGGTGTAGGTGTGTGTGTATCGGGAGCGCGCACACACAAACACCCACCGCCCGTGGTGTTTGCACGGGCACACACCTGGTGCACACCCATTCCCCCCACTGCTGGCCATTTACATGGATGCACACACACACCCAACACCCGCCGGAATACCGAGTGGATTCCCCTTACACAGGTGTCCGTGTAAAAATGGCCATTCTGGATATTTGTAGACTTATGGCTACCTCGGTGCTGGTCATGCCAGGTCACTTCACCTCAGGTTGCATGGTTCATTTAAAAGTGCCCCTGTGGAAGTGGAGCGGGCAGCCCCGCTTGGGGCGCTCTGGAACATCCTGGCGCACCACCGGTGGTGAAGGCTCGCCAAACCCAGGATGCTGGTCCAAGGTGGAGCTGCTCTCTGTCTGCTCAGCGGACCCAGGCTGCAGCTCCACTTTAGGTCAGCCATTGCCCTAGGTAGAGTTGCGGGTTCCAGCCTAGAGCGTCAGGTTATCCACCCGCAATTCTGTGGTGACGGGGGGGCGGGGTACATGGGCAGACTGCAGGCTGAGGCAACTGCCAGGTCCATCTCAAACAGACTCAACATGGGGGTGCACCCCCAGAGTAGCTCCGGGGGCAGGAAGCAGCCTCTGCGTCCATCTGTTTACACACTCTGAGCCAGGCCAATGGCCCATCTAGTCCAACATTCAACAGTGGCACCAGCTTCAGTTTATTCAGAGGGCACATTCCCTGCCATCCAATCTCAGGTCTCAGCCATCAGAGGTTTCGTCTCTTGGACAATTTGATGATAGACTCATAAACAGCTAAGACTTGACTTCCTGTCCTCTAATTCTTCCCCTTCAATCTGGCTTCTCCACTCCACTGAGACTGCTTTTGCAAGAATTGCCAAAGACCTCCCCATAACCAAGCCTAAGGGCCTCTATTCCATCCTTGTCTTGCCTGACCTTTCTTTTGGTTTTGACACTGGGTAAAAACAGATATGGCGGTGGCCTGCTGTGACCCAGGACTCACCCACTCGTCTGTTCCTGCTCTGCCAGATGTTGTCCCAGGACTGCTCCAGAGCGGGTAGGCAGCTGGCCCAGGATGCATTCTCAGGAAAATTGCTAAGTCTCATCCCAGGCCAAGGGCCACCCACGCAGGCCACACCTTGTTTGGGGCTCCTTCCTGACCTTGAGAGCGGCACCCACAGTTTCCCACCTCAGGCCGGGGAGCCGCCCCGCTGCCTGTATGTTTGTTTTTACCCAATGTTGACCAGTCCTTTCTCCTTGATTCTCTTCACTCCCTTGATTTCCAGGACTCATTTCTCAAGTGATTCTCCTCCTGTCTCTCTAACCACTCCTTTCATGTCTCTGGTCTTTTTCAAATGGGTGTGGGTGGGGAGGGGATGGGTGCAGGGGAATTGGGGGTGGGGGAGGCAGAGTTACATGGGCACACACACATCTCCATGCACGGAGCAATCGTTGTTCTGGACAATTGCACCATGGGTGGGTTTTGGGTGGAGATGAGTGTCACACACCCACACAGGCGGTGCCCATTCATGCCCATGCAACAGATCTGTGTGCACATGAGTGGGCCCATCTTCTGTAAAAAGCTCTCATCCAGTAGAGCTTTTCTGGGTGGTGAGGGGGTTGGTCGGTCCACCGTCTCTCCCCCTGGAACTGGAGTCATCTAGTACCCACTGTGACATGCTTGTTGATTACTTTGCAGATAAAATCGCTCAGATTCATCCCAGCTTTGATGCTGCGCTTAATACAATGGGTGAACCAGAGGTTGTGGAAGCCCAGTCATGTCCAGTTTCATGGGATCAGTTTCAGTAGGTGTCGCCCACCGAGGCAGGGGACATTCTTCAGGGAGTTCAGGCCACATTTTGTGAACTTGACCCATGCCCGTCCTGGCTGGTTAAGGTCAGTTGGGAGACGCTGGGGACGTTGCTGGCAGGGGTGGTCAATGCTTCCCTGTGTGAGGGCTGGGTTTCCGGAGAGGCGGAACCCTCACGGGAAGGGGGGCAGCCCGGGACCCTGACGGCCACGTTGCTCTGGGGGACCCTGGCCGGGGAGGGGCGTTGCCTAAAAAGGACCCCTCAGATTCTTATATGGTGGTTCTGGAAGGACTAGCCGTTCCCCACCTAGATCATCACAGGGGCACAGGCGTTGCTGCTTCCCAACCAGGGAAGACCCCCTACGGGCCAGGAAACGCAAGCACGTGGGATCCGGGGCCTAGGGCGAGGGTTGAGGGGCTTGTGGGGGAACACCGTGCAAGAGACCCTGGGGGGACAGAGGCAGGACAGGACACGCACACCAGAATATTCCCGCGGGCACCCAAGTGCACTAGGAAGGGACACGGTACTTACAGTCATGCTGAAGGCCCAAGGTTCTCTCTCTCTCTCTCTCTCGCACACACTCACACTCCACTCGCAGCCGCACGTAGCTAAGTACTCTTTGGATTGGGGTTTGGGGCCGGTTTCACAGGGCAAGGCTCTGATCACCAGCAAGGAAGTTTCTCTGTGCCCTCCCTTTTAAGCAGCGCCACAGCATTCCTCTCCAGTAGGCGGGCCGAGCGTCGGGGCGGCGGCCCGATGGGCGTGGCCGCCCGCCGTGTGTTTGCAGGGGGCGGGGCCGGCCCTGGCGGCTCCGTTGCGTTGTGCCGCGGCGAGCCTGGGGGCGTGGCCTTGGCTCGTGGAGCGTTGTCGGAGTGCTCCGCCCCCATTGCAGGGCGGGCGCTCCCTTGTTCCTCCTCGAGCCCTGGGCCTAAGTCTCCCTGGGGGTGAGTTTGGAGCGACCCTCCCGGGGAGTTCTTCTGGGGGTCTGGTTGCTGTCGGGGGTGGCGGCCCGGCGAGGCCCGCTGCCTCGGACCCCGCCTGCCCCCCAATCTCCTCAGGCCCCCAGGCCTGACAGTACCCCCCTGTCGACGCCACGGCCAGGGGCCCGGCCCGGGCTTGTCCGGATAACGGGCATGAAAACGAAGGAGCAATAGAGGGGCATGTATGTTCGTTACAGGTTCCCAAGAGTTTTCCGATGTATCGTAGCCCTTCCACTTGACCAGGTATTGTAGTCGTCCCCGACATCGTCGGGCATCGAGTATGGCTTGGACCTCGTATTCGGGGTCCTCGGATCCCAAAATGGGCAAGGGCCCTGGCTCCACAGGGGGGCGATGGTCTGTGACTGCCTTCAGGAGGGAGACATGGAACGTTGGGTGTATCCTATACTGTGGGGGTAAGGTCACCGTGTAAGCCACCTCATTCACCTGCCGGTCGATGGGGAAGGGTCCCATGAATCGATAGTCAAGTTTTTGAGAGGGGCGGGTGGAGGGATAGTGACGTCGGTCGACCCATACAAGGTCCCCCACCTTGAAGCGCGGGTCTTGTATCCGGCGTTGGTCTGCAAACTTCTTGTATCGTTGCCGTGCTTGTTGGAGGAGCGCTTGAGCTATCATTTGAGCTTGTCGAATTTGTTTTATTAATGCCCCTGCGGCGGGTACTTGAGGGGCGTCTAAGTCCGGAGTACAGATACGTGGGTGGAATCCATACATCACAAAAAAGGGAGAGGAGCCTAGGGAGGCGTTCAGGGTGTTGTTATATACAAATTCCGCTAACGGAAGTAAGTTATACCAATCGTCCTGGAGGTGGTCAACATAACAACGGAGATATTGCTCTAAGGTTTGATTGGTGCGTTCCACCTGTCCATTAGCCTGGGGGTGGTATGCTGTCGTGAGGTTTAGGTTAATCTGGAGCGCTTTTAACAATGCTTTCCAGAGCCGTGAGGTAAACTGGGTTCCTCGGTCGGATACGATATCGATGGGTACGCCGTGCAGCTTGATGACATTATGTAACAGTAGCAGTGCGGTCTGTTTAGCGGTGGGGAGGCCTTGACAAGCGATAAAGTGGCCCATTTTTGTGAAATGGTCGATCACCACCAAGATGGTGGTGTACCGTTGTGACGTAGGGAGCTCTACAATAAAATCCATGCCCACTCGTTGCCAGGGGCCGTGTGGCATAGGGGCTAGCTGGAGGAGTCCTATGGGTTTCTGCCTGGGAACCTTGGTTTTCGCGCAGACGTCGCAGGCGCGGACATAGCGCGCCGTGTCTGCTTTCATGGCGGGCCACCAAAATTGACGATGGAGGAGATCGTAGGTCCTCTTAACTCCTGGGTGGCCTGCTAAGGGGGCATCGTGGTGACTCCATAAGGCTCTGGACCGGGCGACTTGGGGAACCACTATTCTTCCTTGGTGCCAATACAGCCCCTGTCGTAATTGCAGCGGGTAATTTCGTAACACCTCCTGGTCTTGTGGCGAAAGCTTTTGTAGGTGGTTACTCGACAGACTTGACGTGGCCAGTGCGCAGGCTTTAAGGATGGGCTCGCCTTGGTTACCCAAGAGGGTCTCTTCCTTGGTGGATCTCGAAAGAGCATCTGCTAACAAATTCTGCTTTCCGGGGCGGTACTGGATCTGAAAGGTAAACCGGGAAAAGAAGAGCGCCCAGCGTCCGTGTCGGGCGTTGGCGATCTTAACCGTTTGAAGGTACAGGAGGTTTCGATGATCTGTAATGACAGTCACAGGTAGCTTGGCGCCCTCCAGATAATGTCGCCAGGTGGTGAAGGCGGCCTTGATGGCTAGGAGCTCACAATCTAATATGGTATAGTTGGCTTCTGCGCTCGTGAGCTGCTGGGAATAGTATGCACAAGGTAGGAGGACTCCAGTCTGGGCTTCTTCCTGTAGTAGGACGGCCCCAATGGCTTTGTTGGAGGCATCCGTCTCTACCACAAATGCCTTCTCGAAGTCCGGATATTGTAGGAGCGGAGCTCGCGTGAAGGCGTGTTTTAGGGCGTCAAAGGCTTTCTGGTGCTCTGTCGTCCACGAGTAGGATATTCCCTTGCGTAGCAGCATAGTTAGAGGTTTGGTAACGGCGGCATAGCAGGGAATATATTGTCGGTAATAATTTGTGGTCCCTAGAAAGCGTTGGAGTGCCTTAACCGTGGGAGGCGGAACCCAGGATAGAATGGCCTGTACCTTGGTGTCGTCCATCTTCAACCCTTCCGGGGAAATGACAAAGCCCAAGAAGGCAATTGTGGTAGTGTGGAAGGCACATTTGGACAGCTTGCAGAAGAGGTGGTGTTGTTGAAGCTTCTTCAGTACTGTCTGGACGTGGCCCACGTGCTCTTGTTCCGACCGGGAGTAAATTAAAATATCGTCCAGGTAAGCGATAACAAAAACGTCCAACACCTCTCAAAGAACATCATTTATAAAATGTTGAAATGTAGCCGGGGCGTTGGCCAGTCCGAAAGGCATCACAAGATACTCAAAGTGCCCGTATCTTGTCCGGAAGGCCGTTTTCCACTCGTCCCCGGCACGGACTCGTACCAAGTAATAGGCCCCCCGCAGGTCGAGTTTCGAAAAAATGCGAGCTCCCTGGAGCCGATTCAGTAATTCGGGGATCAACGGTAGGGGGTATCGATTCTTTACGGTAATAGTATTTAGCCCCCGGTAATCGATGCAGGGCCGTAACCCCCCATCCTTCTTGGTCACAAAAAAAAGGGGTGCCCCCGCCGGGGAGGTAGAGGGTCGAATAAACCCCTTTTGTAAATTCTCATCGATATACTGTTTGAGGGTCCATAGTTCGGGTCCTGAGAGGGCGTAAATCCACCCGTAGGGGGGCTGGGTTCCGGGTAGAAGTTCAATGGGACAATCGTAAGGATGGTGCGGCGGTAATACCGTCGCTTCTTGTTCACTAAAAAGGGGGGCGTAGGCCCGGTAGGCCGTGGGTAATCCAGGAACCTCATAGGCTGGCACGGTGGTGCACCCTGTGGGGACGTAGTTCTTGGTCTCGAGAACATCGCTGCTGAGTTTCCGGACTTGTACGGTGTGCCGCTGCCAGTCGATGGTCGGGTTCCATTGTTCGAGCCATGGGATCCCCAAGACAACAGGAAAAATAGGGGTACATACTACATCCAGTTGCAGGGGTAAAGCGTGCCCCTGGATCATCAGGGGTAAAGGGGGGGTTTGTTGAGTAATCGGGCCAGAGACCAACGGGGACCCATCAATGGAGTGGATTACCTCCTTCCGTGGTCGTGTTTGCTGGGGAATCTGGTGCCGCCGCACGAACCCCTCGTCCACGAAGTTCCCGGAGGCTCCGGAATCCACCAAGGCCCAGGTTACTAGGGATCGAGCAGGACCAAGGCCCAGCATCACGGGTATCTGGAGGTGCGGGCTCTTCTCGGGGTAGTTAGGTACCCGGGGCGCTAATGGCGCTAGGGGTGCGTTGGCATGGCTCGAGAGACCCCCTACACTTCTCGAGCCTG
>QEPC01005386.1:3012928-3023581 GCA_003113815.1 Sphenodon punctatus | reverse complement strand
CAACCTGATTGTAACCAAGCCAAGCACATGCACCTGAGATTTCGCATCCACTTGAATGTTTGTTTGTCTTCTCCCCTGTCTCTCCCACTGTCCCCTCTCCCTGTCTCCCCCTCCTTGTCTTTTAGATTGTAAGCCACAGGCAGGGACCGCGTCTATTTCTATGTTCTGTACAGCACCAGGTCACATGACTGGCGCTATATAAATGTTTATAATAATAATAATAATGGAGAGGGCATTCTTAGTGGCCACACCTGGGCTGTGAAATTCCCTCCTGGCCAAGGCCTGGATGGCCCCAGACCTCCCTTCCTTCCTATGACCAAGACCTGGCTGTTCCACCAGGCGTTTGGCAGGGGAGATGGGGTTTAGGGTGGGGGGTTGTGGGTTGTGGGGGGAGGGAGATCTATTGTTTTTGCCATCTCTTTTATTGTGTTGTTTTAGCTTGCTGTTTTATTATTTTTATATGTAAGCCACCATGAGCTGCCTGGAGCAGGAGGGTCGGGGGTAACAAAATTTGTTAAATAATTCAATAAAATAAATAAAGAGGGCCTCTCTTGCTGGTATCTCCTACACCTTCCTTCCCCTCTCAGTTGGAGTTTCTGATTGGCTCTGTCCTTGGCCTACTACTCCTTGCTTAATACTCTGTCTCTGTGCCAACTCCTCATCTCCCAGATTCCAGTATCACCTGTATGCTGATGACACCCAAATCTCTTTCCACCTCCTCTCTTCTACCCTCCATTCAGTATCACACATCACTAATTGTCTCCATGGCGTCTCTGCTTGGGTGTCTTACTATCACCTCAAGCTTAACATGCCCAAGATGGAACTCCTAATTTCCCCTCCTATGCCATTCTCTCCACCTCCATGGATGGTATCACCATCCAGCCTGTCCCTCATCCAGCCCATTGTCTCTCCCTGCATAATACCTCTAAAATCCAGCTCTTCCTTACTGCTCCCACAGCCAAAAATTTAGTCTAGAGCTAAAATGAGTAGTGAATGTATGTGATATCTGAATGTTCAGGTAACCCTTTGAGTACCTGTCCTTATACCCACAATGGAAAGGAGTACTTGCCTACCTGTTGGGAAGAAACCATGTGTGTGTTCCCACTAATTTTGTAAGGCAGCTGCTAAAAAGGGGCTTGGGCAAGCAGAAGGCAGCATAGAACTAGGACCCTTGAGCCGAGCAGCTGAGACACACCAGAAGTGCCCTTTCAAGGTGCCAACTATTTATAGGACCAAAATATAGTGTCCATCCTCATGCCCAAAATCACAGATACACAGCTAGCAGTTGTTCTGGTAGCTCTCCTGGTGGGGTCTTTTGGAAAGGCAGTAGAAAGATTAGCCGTTCCAGGCTCCTATAGGCAAAGAAGCTGCACGGGAACATCAGAGAATCCACCACAGAGAAGATTGAACCTGACATTTTTGTTCCCCAAAGTAAATTTATGAATGCAAGAATTCATGCCTTTAGCTTACCACACAGCCCAGATTTGAACTCTTGACCTATCATTCTCTTGTGCCTTAGTCTACCAACAGAGGTATAGGATGAGGAACAGTTACCGGCACTGTTTCAGACAACCATCAGGGAAATGACTCAAAATAATTGTAGGGGTGTGCATGTCGTTTTCATTATATTAATAACAAAAATGAAACTTGTTTTAATTTTCATTATTGCAATAACGAAAATGGCAAAAAATAATAACGAAATCAATAACGATAACAAAAGTCATTACTGATTTTGTTATTTCCTGGCAGGTGTTTTTTTGGAGGGAAAAGTGGAGGGGAGGAGGGAGCAGACATCTCGGCACCAGAAACAGTGTTGAACTCTTGAACTGGGAGGTGAAGGACCTGATGGATGTATCTCTGGCCAATGAGCAGCGCAAGCAGATCCCAGCAGTTCAATGGCATCCGTGATTCCTTAATGCCTCTGCCTCACAGAACCAATCAGGAAGGCTCTGGGGGAAGGCAATGCAACCCTTAATATTGTAGGGCTGGGCTGCTTCACTCTGTGTTAGCTCTCTTGCTTGTCAGGGTGCATTTGCAGAAGCTGCTGGTGCTTGCACTAGGAATCCTCCCATATATATATCCCTTATTCCCTTCCCTACTACCCAATTCTTATTCCTTAAGTACACATATATATAAAGAGGAGTCTGTGCCTGGAGGCTGAGGTAGAAGGATCTTCTCCAGCAGGCTAGCCATTCAGTGCTGAAACTCTGCTGGAGGCTGACTGAAGAACACTGCTGCCTAAGCTTGTACCTATTGTCTCTTGTCCCTTCCATGACAAGAGAGAAAGAGGGGGAGCGAGGAGAGTGGAACCGTTGCTGAGGCCGGTGCGGGGGCTGCTGCCGCTGCAAGCCCTACCTGTGTGTCAGGGGTGTGTGTGAGGCTGACACGGACCTTGAGGAATCCAGCTGTGCTGGAGGGAAGCCTCCCCCAATTGGCTGAGTGGAGCCGGGTCGAGACCAGCTGGGGCTACAAGTAGGGAGTCACCCATGGCGTGTGCGCCGCGGGCGTGCGCACCTAAGGGCTGTGCGCGCAAGGGTGCACCCTTGTGCAAACGGCCTTAGGCGCCGGCCAGGGGGCCAGGAGATTCCCGAGCTGGTTATGGTCAAGGATTATTATTTAATATTTCTAGTATGGAAAAGAAAAGAGCTCTCGAGCTCTCCTCGGCTTCTTCAGAGGGGGACTTGCCTACTAGAGTGTCACGCATCTCTGTACAAGATATGGTGAGTGGGGCTTTTTTATCTTCCAATAGATTTTCTTGTCTAGCTGATCCTGAAGAAAATGAGGAGAAGCAGTGTGAACATCCTAGGCTGCAGGTTCCGCAGGACTCGTTTGGAGATGATAAGCCCGATCGGGTTACCCGGGACACTTCTACCAAAGCATATTTGTTGCATCCAACAGGACTTATAATTAAAACTGTCGAGGCGTTATTTGGTGGGATAAAAGGTCTAGCCAACTCTCTAGCTATAGTTAAACAGCATCTAGAGGGGATTTCTAGCAAGCCTTTGAAAAGTGATGACATCTTGGATGTTGGGCCTATATTTAAGGGTCCCGAATCCTCGGCGATAAGGAAACCCTCAAGGCGCATATCTGTTTCCAACTCTCGTAGGGTGGAACGAAGCAAGTTGGCGCTGAGGGGCAACGAAATTTATCTATTTATTGGTAGAGATTTCAATGGAGCCGTATATGCTTGGGACACGATAGGATGGATAGCATCCCATCTTACTCAGCTACTTGGGAAAACTATTAAGCCTGATGACATCGTAAAGGTGGGTTATTTACCCAGGAGGTCATGGTGTTATAGGCTTAAGATTTGCTTTACGATCCAAAACTGGGTAGTAGATATTTTTAAAGCCAGGAAATTCCTTTTGAGGAGAGGCATATCCATTGATAGAGTATGGGACCCAGATGAGGGGCATATTCCAAGTTCTAATAGTCATTTGACAGTAGGGTTTATTTCATCTCCAAATCGGGTGCCCTTAGGGCCACAGCCAAAGGGATTGCCTGCCCACATTGTGCAAGGTAGAGGGGGAGGGGAGGGAAGTTTGCTTCAGGAGCCCCAAGGAGCCTTCAGAGATTTGATAGAATTGGGATCGGTCCCTTTGGCCCAGACACAGGTTATGGAATTCCAATCCAGAGAGGAGCTACCCTCAGCCATTCAACAGGCATTTGATAGCCAGCAGTTGTTGATGCTGGAGCCAGCCCCACTTCCAAGTGGTGGGGGTGGTAATCAAGAGGAAGGGTACCCTTGGTTAGTTTTAGGAACCCCTTAGGGGATCTTGCTAGTAAAATTGGGATGTTCTTGTTGGGAGAAGGGATAATAGGTGCCCCCAAATATAGCATGTGAATTGGTGCAACAGATACCTGTTACAGATCAGATTAATCTTTCAGCAAGACTAGACCAGTTGCTGGATTTTACTCGATCAACCCACCTTGATTATAAGGCCCCCCCCCCCCCATGTGAGGAGGAGGGCCGATGGGTCCAATTTGGTGGGTTTTGCCTTGGATATGACAGCGATTCGGGAATTGGATTCTAATGAACAGGGCTCACCTTCTCCCATGGGGTGGGGTGGGAGTGAAGAATGACAGGGGAGCTCCACCGGTGCGACCCTCAGAGGGGTTAGAAGTTACAGTAGACATCCACCGCACAAATAGTAATGTGGTGGTGTACGAATCTGACAATCCCCTCTTGTCGATAGATGGCCTGTCTTCCTGACAGGAGGATCTTGGTCTCAGGCTGTGGGGGGGTTGGTTTCAAGGGTTGAAAGGGGGATCGAAAAGGGTGAAGGGTCTGTAGGCCCACGAATTGTCCAGCACTCTGGTAAGAGGGTATTGTTTAGCCTCCTGTCTTGGAATGTGGTAGGACTAAGGCCACTTATTTACGACCAAGACTGCCTTGATTTCTTCCAGGGATATGATCTAATTTGTCTCCAAGAGACGTGGATTAAGGGGATGGAAGTATTAACATTGAGGGGTTTTCAATCTTTTTTACATGGGGGGGGTCTAAGATGAGAGCGAGAGGTCGGATTTCAGGGGGACTGGCTTTTTTAATCAAGGATTCTGGCCAGACCAGGGTTTCCCTCAACACGGCCAGAATATCGGTTTGGTATTCTGCGATGGGAGGGTACTCCCCTTGAGCAGTATTTGATCTTTAATGTTTATATCCCCTCGCCATCGTCACAATATTACCAGGCAGCTGTCTGGCAGGCCTTAGAGGAGGATATTTTGGCGGCTGAGGGGCAATTTCCTCATGCCTTATTGCTACTGATGGGGGATTGGAACACACACTTGTGTAGAAGGGGAAAGGGTGAGTGGATGTCCGTAGGCAAAGCTAATGAAGATGTAGATCAGACTAAGGTACCGCAGTTCAGGAGCCCTCTGGTCGGCCTTATTCAGAAGTTCAATTTACTGGTTCTCAACCAGGATACTCTTCTTGATCCCCTGAGTGGCTTTACATTTGTTGGTCCTCAGGGTAAGAGTAAAGTGGACCTGATTTTGATACAAGCTGAGGAGTTGGGAAGGTTTGAGAAGGTTGATTTGGTAGTAAGACCAGAGAGTGACCATCTTGCCCTGGTTACAAGACTGGTTGGTCAAGTACTCAGGGAGGCTCCAGGCAACCAAGGAGAGTGTTAAAGAAGTTACCTCTAGTGGCACTTACTCTCTTGTTGGATTTTTTTGGGCCTCAGTTGGGGTTACTCAGCTTACAGTTTCAATATCAACTACCGGAAATCCTTCCATAGCAGTAGAGAGGTATGAGGACCTTGTTGATCTTCTACATGAATCCCTGTTAGAGTGTCCTAGGAGGGGCAAGGGGAATTTATGGTTTGATTTGGAGTGTCGGGTTTGTAAGAAGCAGCTTGTGCAGCTTAGGAAGGAGTGGGTTAATAATCCGTCCCTGGTCAACAAGGAGAGCTTTGTTAAGTGGAGGGCCCATTATGCTAGGTTACTGAAAACCAAAAAAGCAGCTTATTACCATCTCCAATGGCTAAAAATGACTGTAAATCTGTCTACAGGGAATCTAGGCAGTTTTTGGTCCTCTCTTAATAGGATTTTGAGACCAAGGGTAGGCCCCAATGGGCTGGCCCTGGTTAATACCCAATGGGAGTCCTTTTTTGGTGACCTGTACGCAGAACAATTTGTGGGAATAGAGGATCTAACATGTAGGGTGTTGGAGAGCCCCCGGTTTGAGTGGAGGAGAGATCAATTTTCAGAGTCTCTCGTGATCAAATTGATCATGGGATTGAAACCCAACAAGGCCTCGGGGCCCGATCTCATATCAGCTGAGGTTCTCCAGGCGGCCCCACGATGGTGGGCTCAGATTCTTTCTAATTTATTTTTTATATCGGCCAAATATAGCAAGATTCCGCAATTCTGGAGAGTGAGTACTATTGTACCAATCTTTTTAAAAAGGGAGATCACAGGACCCTGCCTGTTATAGGCCGATTAGCTGGCTGTCAGTTGTGGGCAAGTTATTTGCAAAAATCTTATTGGGCCACCTGGAGAAGTGGGCAGATGAGGGGGCTATTATCCCTAATGTTCAGTTTGGGTTCAGGTCAGGACTGTCTACCCTTGATTGTTGTTTCATAGTCCAGCATGTGATTCATAAGTTTCATATTATAAGGCGCGGTAAGGTTTTCTTGACCTTTGCTGATTTAGTCAAAGCCTTTGACTCGGTGCCTAGGGCCCGCCTTTGGGCTAAGTTGAGGTCTTTGGGCATCGATCAAGACCTCTTGTCAGCAATTTGTACCTTGTATTCTAACAACATGGCATGGGTCAAAGGCTCTGGGGCCTCGAGGCTGACTGAGGCTATTCCTATTAGGAGAGGGGTGTGACAGGGGTGCGTGCTTGCACCCCTGCTTTTCAATCTTTACCTCTCCGATTTGCAGAGTTTTATGTCGGTGGTGGACACCCATGCTCCGAGTGTAGGTGGGGTTCACCTGAACTTTTTACAGTTTGCAAACGACGTGGTGTTCGTGTCTCAATCGGAAGTGGGTATTAAGAGGGCTTTGGAGACCTTCCACCGTTATTGCAGTCTCAACGGATTAGTCCTAAATCTCTTCAAGACCAAGATCTTGTCTATGGGTAAAAGAGCTATATCCCGTAGCTGGCAACTGAGTATGGGCCAGGTTGAGTTGGTCAGGTCCTACAATTATCTTGGGCTGACTATCAGTGCTAGGGGCACAGGGAACTGTCATGTGCAGAACAGAGCTATTACAGCCATGCGGGCCACACGTGCCCTGTTGAAGGCCTGTAGGATTTCTAGGGGGGGTAGACCTTTCTGTCTTGCTAAAGGTTTACAAGGCAAAGATCCCCCCAACCTTGTTGTTTGGTGTGGAACTTACTCCCCACGCTGTTATGCTTCCCCTGGAAAGAGTACAGAATTTATTTCTGAGGCGGTTGTTGGGGGTGGCTTCCAGCATACCTGGGGCTGTTTTGAGGGCAGAATTGGATATTCCCGCGATAGGTTCATTGGCAAAGCAAGCCTATGTAAGATATTGGTTGAGGTTGCTGTCACTCCAGGAGACAGCCCTGCCTGTCAAATGTTTGAGAGAGGCGCTCGAATATTCAGGCCTTCGGTCCTACCCCTGGCTTTCATTCCTGGGTTCCTTGCTCCAAGAAACTGGCTTTTCACGTCAGTATTTTTATGGCAAAACCATGCCAGTTGTTAAGTCAGAGTTTTTGGGAAGGATCCAGGATAGCCAGGAAAATATGTCCATGTTGAGAGGGTGGAAAGTGGCACCTGTCCTGGGGTTTTATAAGAAGCAGTTCCTCTTTGAACCCTACTTGGATATCCTGCGTAATCCCAAGTTGAGAAGAGCGTACACTTTACTCTGTCGGCAGATGGTCAAAACGGCAATGGTAGATGGTAGATACAATTCTGTTCCACGCAAGCACATATTGTGCTCTTGTCATAAGGGCAAAGTAGAGGATATTGAACATTTTTTATTGAGATGTTCTTATTTTGATGCTCTGAGGGTAACGTGGATAGTTCCTCTATTGTCTGAGGGCTCCTTATCCAATTCAAGTGAATGTTTTTGCTACCAATTGGCCCTGCCACAGAAGGATGCTATATTGGCCTTGCTTCTTACACCTACTTGGCATCTAAAGAAAGATGTCTAATTCAATCCAAACGTGCTCAGGCACCAAAGCTTTAGCATGGTTAATGTACGGCCTTGGGAGGGATATGGAGTTGTAGTATAGTGCACGGGCTCCTGGGCAAATTACAGTTAATACTGTAAGGCCGCTTTTAGACGAGACACATTTGCGCATGATTGTTAAAAAATGCACTTGTTTTAATGCTCGTTTAAACACCTAAACCGGTTTGAATGCGTATTTGCCGTGAACGTGTAAAAGGCCAAACCGGTATGAATGTGTTTTTTTAATAATGTGCATTTTTTAAAACCGGATTTGGCACCCCCAGATCATCAAAGATGCTCAAAACCGGTTTTAAAAAATGTGCATTATTTAAATGCGCATTTACAAAACCACATTAAAAGTGTCTCGTCTAAAAGCGCCCTGAGAGGGCTTTAAGCCAGTCTTAGTTCCCTATATTATAATCTACAGAGGTTAGGTTATGTGGCCATCTCTTTGGGGTACGAGCAGAGTTGTTGGTCGATTCCTTGGTAAAGGGGGACCTGGGCCTCACCAATTTTGTTCAATCTACTGACAATTTTTTTTGTATACGTACTGCCATAAATTAAGGTGGTTATATTTTATTTGCTTATTATGTCACTCTTAATGGTATATGTTGAATATTTATTTTAGGTTGTGACGTAGTGATTATGAGATTTATATGTATATTTTTTTGCAATTAGGGATATTGTAGACAGTTGAACAAGGCTGGATTCCTGCAAATATACCCAAGGGCCATGAACATGGAGTAAGTGGGGTAACTGTTAGGGGCTTATTAGTCGGCTAATTGATTTTATCACTTTATAATTATTTGATGCATCCTTAAGCTGGCTGTTCATCTATGTATTCTATTGTTGTTTTTGTGTCTTTTTGTGTTGTGTTGTGTTGTGTTGTTTGTTGGCATATGGCGGAAGCCTTGCCTAATAAAATTGAAATTGAATGTAATTGATATATATATAAAGAGAGAGAGAGAGAGAATAGAGATAGATTAGAGATAGTAGATATACCTCTGAGTTTTCCTTTTCTCTTCCCGTCTGTCTCCCCATGTCCATATATTATATAGATATAGATATTAGTTGTATATATAGAGATTAGATACTAGGCTGTTTTATTATATATATTAGGATTATAGGGTAGGAACATTTTGTATTATACATAGATTAGGTTTAGCTTAGATTCTGCATATATTATATAAATAAAACTACTTCTGCCTGGAACTCCCTCCCTGCCCACATCTGCCTCGCTCCCTCCCTCCGTTCCTTCAAATCCCTCCTCAAAACCCACCTCTTCCTCGCTGCCTTCCCCAATGCCCACTAGTACTCCCCTCTCAACATTCACTGTCCGCCTAGCTGCAACCAAGCCTAGCACGTGCACCTGAGACTCCGCATGCACTTGAATGTTTTTATCCCTTGTCTTTCCATATGTCCCCTATCCCTGTCTCCCCAACTCCTAGTCTTTTAGATTGTAAGCCGTAGGCAGGGACCGCGTCTTTCTCATTGCTATGTAAAGCGCCAGGTACACTGCTGGCGCTATACAAATGCTTGTAATATTATTGTGTGCAGTTCTTTCTGTATCACAATGAGAAGGGGAAGGAGTTCAGCGTCTGACAATAATTCTTCACTGGCACACAAAATCGACAACCGATAACAAAAATAAAACCTTCGTTTGAAATCGGTACCAATACCGACAACAATCATGAAAACGGCATTTTTGTTATTAACAAAAACGAAAATGACACACTTTAATAACGAAAACAATAACAAAAAACAAAAAACCACATCGGGCCCTGGTGGACACCCCTAATATAATTCCGAGAAAGCTAGATAGCTGTTTGTAAGGGGCATTACCAGCATAGTTGTGCTGTGGCTGGGTAGATGAGCTTAGCCTGTGCTTTGTTTCCTTTTTTAACGAAATAAACTCTCAGCTCCTACTAACCCTAATGGATGTAGGATGCAACCTGAGCTGTGAAAGGAGGCAGAGCTGCTGCTTCATTATTAAAAACAAAAGACAGGGGGGCTGTCCACTGTAGCGGGTGGATTCTCTATTTTTTCCATGCCTAAAGGAGCCTTGACCCTCTAAACTTTCCATTTCTTTTCCAGCGGCACAGTGCTCTACCAGGAGAGCTAGTGGTGCTTGTCTACATTTGTCATGAGAGATGGGCAGTGCAGATTGGTCCTATAAAGTTTAACGTCATGAAAAGGGTAATCTGCTTTGCTTTGGGACTGCCAGGACCAAGTATCCTACTGGGTACTGGAACTGCTAATCTTTCTACTGCCTTTCCAAAAGACTCCACCAGGAGCGCTTCCAGAACAACTGCTAGCTGTGTATCTGCACTTTGGGCATGAGGATGGACACTATATTTTCAGTACTTCAGGGTAGGCAGGCACTGAACCCAGGGGCCAGATCGAGGAACTGGAAAGGGACCACATAAAACTAGTGGCAGGCTGCATTTGGGAGAGGGGAGCAGCGAATACATTCATTTTATTTATTTATTTTAAAAAATTATATCCCGCCTCTCCTGCCAAGCAGCCCCGGGCGGCTAACAAAATCAATTAAAAAATGCAATAAAATATATAAAAGCATTAAAAAACATATACAAAAATGGGAAGAACAAAATCCAAAACACCCACCCACCCACCCTTCTCCTTCGCCAAACGCCTGACGGAACAGCCAGGTCTTACCATTCCTACGGAAACCTGGGAGGAGTGAGGCAATCTCGCAAATAGGCAGGGCCCATACATCACCCAGTGTCTGTCAATCAGTGGGAGAGGGGAGGAGCTAGTACAGAGCCCAGTGTCAGTCAATCAGTGAGAGAGGGGACGGGGAGGAGCTAGTACAGAGCCCTGTGTCAGTCAATCAGTGGGAGGGGGGAGGAGCAAACACACAGTCCAGTGTCTGTCAATCAGTGGGAGAGGGGTGGAGCTAATATATAGCCCAGTGTCTGTCAATCAGTGGGAGAGGGAATAGGGAGGAGCTAGTACAGAGCCCAGTGTCTGTCTGAGAGGGAGGGGACGGGGACGGGGA
>QEPC01005386.1:2959056-3011715 GCA_003113815.1 Sphenodon punctatus | reverse complement strand
ACGGGGAGGAGCTAGTACAGAGCCCTGTGTCTGTCAATCAGTGGGAGAGGGACGGGGAGGAGCTAGTACAGAGCCCTGTGTCTGTCAATCAGTGGGAGAGGGACGGGGAGGAGCTAGTACAGAGCCCTGTGTCTGTCAATCAGTGGGAGAGGGACGGGGAGGAGCTAGTACAGAGCCCTGTGTCTGTCAATCAGTGGGAGAGGGACGGGGAGGAGCTAGTACAGAGCCCAGTGTCTGTCTGAGAGGGAGGGGAGGAGCTAAGTGTCTGTCTCGAGCCAGCCTCTTCTCCTCCCCCGCCCTTCTCGCGCTGCTCTCCCCTCCTTCCTCTCGTTGCTAGGCCCTGCCGCCAAGCAAGTTAGTGGTGGGGGAGGAGGGGGGGGAGAAAGTGTCGCTACGACGGAGCCCTGACAGGAAACTTGGCCTCGCTTTACGGCCGCTGGATGAGTGGAGGCGAGTGGGAGCCGCCGCGGAGACTCTGGGGTGAGTGGCCGGAGCTGGGCCGGGATCCGTGCTGGGTGGAGGCCGGGGCCGGGCGGGGGAGGCGACCGCGCGTGGCCGGTCTCACGCTCCCTGTGTGGGTCTCTCTCTCCCCAGGACATGGCCGAGGTACCGCCCGGGCCTAGCAGCGTCCTGACTCCGCTGCCGCCCGCGGGGGACGCGCTGCTCTCGCCCTTCTCGGGAGCCGCCGCCGTCGCCGCCTGCGGGGCCGAGGAGGAGGAGGAGGAGGAAGAAGAGGAGGAGGAGGAAGGTCCCGGCGAGGCAGGGAAGCAGCAGCCCCCGCCGCCCCCGCGCTGCCGCCCCCCCGGCTGCGGCCCCCAGCGCCGCCACAACCACCAGCTCAACGGGCTCATCAGCCCCGAGCTGCGGCACCTGCGAGCCTCCCTCAAGGGCAAGGGCCTGGCCGAGCCCGCCAAGACAATGGGAGCCTGCTCCTCCCCGCCGGCCCTCGGCAACCACCTCCCCCCGGCCCCCCAGGCAAGGACTGCGCCCCCCGCTGCCCGCAATGGGCTGCCCGGGGCCGGCCCCGGCGAGGAGGAGGAGGAGGAAGAGCAGCAGGAGGGGGAGGAGGAGGAAGAGGAGGAGCCGTCCCTGCTGCTGCTCTCCAGGTCCTTGGCATCTGGCTGCAGCTTGAAAGGCGCCTCCACCTCGGGCACGGACTCTTCCTTTCAGCCCCTAAAGGAGGAGGAGGAGGAGGAGGAAGGGGACCTCACGATACGCTACGTCCGCTACGAGTCCGAGCTGCAGATGCCCGAGATCATGAGACTGATCACCAAAGATCTGTCCGAACCCTACTCCATTTATACCTATAGATATTTTATCCACAACTGGCCGCAGCTTTGCTTCTTGGTAAGTAGGGGGAGAAGGGAGGGAATTATGATTCCTATTATTATTTAATACAGCCACCACAATGGACCTGGCCCCGAACCATTCTGGTTAGGGTTGGGGATTCTTGCCCTGTAGAAAGGACAAGGGGAGGGGGAGATGGGGAATACCTGTGAGGTTGCAGGGGCTTAGTCCAGCTTAGGGGGGGACCTCCCAATGCGATATGTCTGATAGGCGTCTGGCTGCAAATGCCCGATATTATGAGACTGATCACCCAAGATCTGTCCGAACCCTACTCCATTTATACCTATCGATACTTTATCCACAACTGGCCGCAGCTTTGCTTCTTGGTAAGTAGGGGGGGAGGGGAGGAAATTATGATTCCTATTATTATTTATTGTTTAATACCTGGCCCTGGCCCCGAACCATTCTGGTTAGGGTTGGGGATTCTTGCCCTGTAGAAAGGACAAGGGTAGGGAGAGATGTGGAATACCTGTGAGGTTGCAGGGGCTTAGGCCAGCTTGGGGGGGGGGACCCTCCCAATGCGATATGTCTGATAGGAGTCTGGCTGCAAATGCCCGATATTATGAGACTGATCACCCAAGATCTGTCGGAACCAAAGCTTCGTATTTTATCCACCGCTTTAATTGGTGAGTGTTGGGGGTGGGAAGGAAGGTGTTTTGCGGAGGGGAGAAATTAGTAACGTTATCCTTTTCTGTGGTGCCAACGGCCGAGCTGGCCTCGTTTGCAAGGGTTCTTCAGCCATTTCTGCCTAGTGCTGTTTCTTTTTATTATCCCCTTCCAAGTTCTTTAGATCTTTCTTCCACACTGCCATTTCCTCTGGAACAAGGTCTTCACCAGGGTTAAGTATTATTATTTTTATTTTTTATATGGGGGATTTATAGCACGCTCTATCCCAAAGACTCAGAGCAAGTTACAGCACTTAAAACGCGTAGTAAACATAAATGAAATGCCAGAAATATAGATTAAAATCCCCTTAAGCTCGTCTACCACCAAACATCTGATCAAATAAGGTTGTCTTACACTGCTTCTGGAAGATGCTTGGGCTTTGAACTTCCAGGGAAAGGGAGTTCCTGAATTGGGGGGGGGGGCAGCCACAGAGAATGCTTCACCATGGGCCTTCGCTGTATGAACTTGGTGCCATGATGGAGTTAACAGGAGACTGTTCTTAGTTGACCTTAAGGATCATGATGGAATATAGGGGAGGAGGCAGTCTTTCAGATATGTAGGGTCCAAGCTGCTTAGGGTTTTATAAATTGATATCCGCACCTTGAATTGTGTGCAAAAAGCTATAGAAGGTTGTGGCATTGCTTCAAAGATTTTTCTCACAGTCCTTTGTTTATCCATGAACAAATTATGCCTAAGCCACTTCAGTTATTTTGCCTTTTGTTGGAAGCCGCCCCGAGATGCCGTAGGCATAGGGGGCGGCATATAAATGGAATTAAATAAATAAATCTCTCCCGCTGTACTCGGTTGGTCATACCCAGGACCCAAGTTAACTGCGTGTTTCTCATTAATGTTAGCGGGGAGAAAACAGTGAACACAGGCCCCTGCTCTTACAGACTCTGAATCTCTTCATTTGTCCTTCTCCAGACTTCGTTTTCTTTAACAGAAAAGTTAATATTTTCATTGTTGTTTATATAGCACTAGCAATATACCTGGTGTTGAACTGTCATAATTAGAGATGTCTCTTCCCCCAAAGGACTTACAGTCCAAGGTGCACAGGGGAGGGGAGCCGCGTTGGGAGTGACAGGGTTATTAATGAAGTTGAGACGCTGCAGGTGCACGTGCTTAAGCTTATTACAAGCGTGGGAAGGGAGGTGGAAATAAAGGAAGAGGTTGGGAGGGAGGCAGGGGATTCATTATTTGAAGTAGTGGCTTGTGTAGAGAGAAGTTATAGGCAGGGTGAGCGTTTTTCTTTGACAAAAAATTGCACCTCATTAAGTGCCCTTCCCACCTTTCGTTTGTGTTCAGCCAGTTTAAAGATGAATAGTAATGTTCATAAGCAGGACTGATATAGACTGAAATAGACACAAATAAGTCACTTACCAGGCATAAAATACTACTTGCCAGGGTAGGAGTTGCAGTTGGGAAGGGATCCCAAATCTGTTAAAACCACTTTCCAGTTCAAGTATATTTGCAGGCAGGAGAGTGGATTTGTACTAGTGCTGCAACCCAGTCCTCGGTTTTCCTTGGAACACACCAAGGAGCGATACAGTCACCTTAGTTTTCCAAGTTCTGAGGATGGGGCACCCCTGAAACTCCGGTCCTTGGAAAACCTCGGCCCAGTGCAGGCAATAGACCCTGCTTCCCCTTCCCTGGCCCCACTGGCCAGGGAGAGAATAGGTCAGCGGGGGCCAGGGAAGAGGGGAATGGTGGCCTAGCAGGGGCTCAGGGGAGGTGCTTAAGGAAGTGGAGGCCTAGTGGGGGCTCAGGGTAGAGTACTCACTCTCGGGAGGGAGTCCAACAAAGGGTGGCTTCCTCTGGAGCTGGTTAAATTTAAAAGAAGAAGAAGAAAAAGCTGGGCATGGTTGGAAGGGCCAAATGGCCCCTTCTGAGTATGCTCTGACCTCTCCAAGATGGTGATGGCAGCATCGGCACGCTGTGGGCGCCATCTTGGAAAGGTCTGAAAGGTTCTTACTTATCTGGTCTGGAGGAAGCCACATGTAGCTGGTCCCCCCTCTGGAGGGTGAGTACTCTAGCCCTGAGCCCCTGCTAGGCCCCAACCACCTCTTCCCTGGCCCATTTTCCTCTTCCCAGGCTCCCTCTGGCCTCCTCCTTGCCCCTGCACTCAGAAATTGCCCAAGTATTCTCTGAGGATCCTTGGACCAGCCCAAACACTCGGGATCAGTCCTGGAACCCTTGGAAATACTCGCAAATATTTTAAAAAAAATATTTGATGCAGCTCTAACTTGTACAGCCCTGTTTATAAGAGAGGTTTGAGGTAGAGGTGTTGTAGATGGAATACTGACTGGACTGCAAGACTTTCTGAGTTCTGATCCTGGCTATGGCATGTGCTGATTCTGTGACCTCTTGGTTCTTGCATCACTACCTTTTACTTCAGTTTTCACATGGGTAAAGCAAGAATTAGAGCAAACCCAAGGGTCTCCTGAAAATGAAGTTAGAACTTCTGCATTTTGAAAATGGTAATTGAACAGTCAAAGGGCTAGAAGTCGGCTAATCCGTTTTCTTCCAACCCCCATCCCCCACATTGAGGCTGGATGAACCCCAACCCATTGCTGAGGGATGGTTTTTCCAGCTCTTTTTTCGAATGTATTCATAAGGATTCCACCATCTTGCTTGATATTGCTGCCCAACTGTTGATTACTATATAAGCACAAGCAATGTACGTGGGGCTGTACAATTGATAGTTAGACAGGTCTGTACCCCAAGGGGCTTACAATCTAGGAAAAACAAGGCAGAGGGGAACATAGGAAGAGATGGGGATACATTCATGAAGTTGGGAAGACTTGGGGCTATGTGCTTAGTTTAGCTAAAGGAAAGTTGAGGACTCTGACTGCTTTCTCATGGGGCAATATGCACAGCATTTGACTCCGGGAAAAACTCCGCGAGGCAAATGCTGCACAGCGTCAGTCTCGTGGGAAAACAAAGCCACGTGACTTTGCCTCTGATCATGCGTAGGGGATAGAGCTCAACTTTTCCAGTGCTGTATCCTCCACGTGATCTGAGGCAAAGCCGCGTGGCTTTGTTTTCCCACAAGACAGAAGCTGGACAGCATTTGCCTCCCGGAGTTTTTCCCAGAGCCAAATGCTGTGCGTATTGCCCCATGAAAAAGCGTTCTCTGAGGCAAAGGATAGAAGAAGATTTTAGTGATGGAGTCTATGGGGGTGAGGAGCTAGGGAAAACCTGATGGAAGAGGTAGGTTTCCAGGAGGGCTTTGAAGGTTGGAAGTGAAGGAGTAGAACAAATGTAAGGGGAAGCTATTAGGAATGACAGAGCCTGAGAACACAGACAGGCTTCACATTCACACTGGCTATCCGAGGGCAGGCCACCTCAGAGAAAACAGGAGAACATGGCAAATTGATCAGCTGATCTGGGACCAGTGTGATGGGTTCTGATCTGAATGGTCAGATTATGAAGCCTTCAAAGTGATTCCCACATTGGGTATCAAAACATCAGTTGCTGAAAGATAAATCAGAACTTTTTATAGGGGAGGGAGAAAACTGAAGGCCTTAAAAAGTCAACAGGATTCCCCTTGACACACACACCAAATAAGAAGCACAAAGGGCATATCTACCAATCACGCATGTTTATATAGAGCTGTAGCAAATTTTAACCTTCCCTGTTTAATGGGCACGTGGCTTTGAAAGTTACAGGTCCTAACCTAATGCAGCTACTAAATTGCAAACCTAAAAATCCTGTTTATTTTATGCTCTGTTGGTGACATGGCTAAGGATGTCCAGGAGATGTTTCAGCTTGATTCTCTGGTACTACACAGCTTCTGGTGTTTGGTGCTGGTTTCTAAAATTGATGCAGCTTTCTTTTATGAAGGTCTGCCAGCAATGACTGAATATATTTAAGGCAGTTCAGAAACCAATCAAAAGTTTTCTGCATTCACTAGTTGAAGTTGGTGCGAATGATGCAAAAGTGGTGACAGAAAAGTATAGTAGCCTTGTTTCAAGCCATTACGATTTCATTAAATTTGATATCACTGTTTCATAGATAGTCAAGCTTAGGCTGTTAAGAATTCCTTTGCACCTGCACCAGATCCTTTAGGGAAACCATTAAATTAATTTCATTGCAAGCTGTACTGTGAATACTGAACTTAACATGTTGGTGAAAGCAATCCAGGTCTCTTGCTCCCAGAGGTGAGATGACTTTCCCAGGCAAAGCGCTAATGCCACTCCTTCATTTAAGGAAAAGTGCATGCTCTTTTTCCCAGTGTTCGGTAATAGCCCCTTGCCAAGGCTGTCAGTAAATCATTGTTGGTGACATACGTATCCTGCCTTGCTGAGGAGTTTAGGTAACTAATCCTTCTCTACAGCGGTGGAGCATGAATGCTCGAGATAAAAATTGAACACTCAAGTATGGTCTCCCCAGGGGCAATGGGAAAAGTGGAATTGTCATGCTTTGAGGGAAGGGAAGCTCCTGGCAGAAGCCATTAGGAAATTTTAGATTAGTGCTTGAGGGAAATTTAGACTTGACTGCTGAACTATTTTCCTGATAAGCTTTGGGGAAAGCCAGGGAATTGGAATACCAGCTTCCTTCATCCATAATGCTATAGCTTGGGTTCTCTAGCTAACCTATTGCAAGAAAAACTGAAAAGCATCTTTTAGGAGAAGCTTCAACAGTTGGCTTTCTTTAGCTTGGCATTCCAGTCTTGGCCCTATGAAGGTGAGTGTCTTGCTAGTTTTAGATGCCTTCGAAAGTCTTCATTCGATTTGGTTTTTCTCTGAAGAAAATGTAGTTCAGAGGATATCTCTTAAATTTTATAGGTGAGAGTATGCAAGTTTTTTGGCTACATGGGCCCTTCCTCAGGCTTGTAAAGAGTCAGAAATGTAAGCTATGAAATGGCAAGACAGGTGTGCGTGTGTATGTACTGGTGACCTGTATTCACTGTGTTTTTCCCATTGCTGCCAATGGGGAGCACACAGGTTTTGTGTGTGTGTGTGTGTAAATGGAAACGCTGCTAGAGAGGGTTCTGACACTTCAAATACAATGGAAGGAGAATAAGAAACCAATTGTAAGCAAATGTACATGCAGCCCATGATCCAGTCTCATAAATGGTGGCAACTATAAACAAAATATCACAATTTTTTGTCAATCAAAAATGACTAAAGACTTTGTGTCCCCTGTTCAGCTTCATGTGGAAACACCTTTCATCAGCAAGACAGGTTAATCTATCATTAAAATGTGAGTTTTGTACCTCATTTATAAAATTACATGTTTGATGACTGGGCTAGTTCTGGTATGGCTAAAATTACAAAACTGTGCCTGTTTGTTGCAATTCAAGCATTAGGGTCTTATAAAACACCTAAACCTGAAAAGGGGTGAGATCAGTCTCAAAGTTTAGGAAACTCTAGTGAATTTCATACTATAGACTGAATTGCTTACTATACTAGAAGTAGGTTTTCACTTAATTTCAAAGGTATCAAATGCAGTTATTTCTATAGAAAAATATCCAAATTTATGGTGGCTGATTTGGATTTCATGCAAATACCAATAGGGAGATTTTAATGGGAATTAAATTTTTAATTCAAAACCACTTCAATTCTTTTTAGAAATCAAAAAAACTCAACTGTAGTCATCTGGATTATTTAACACTTTTGTTTAACTTTCCACTTGTGATTCTTGAAGCACTTCACAAATATATCAATCTTAAGACCCCTGCGGGGGCAGTAACCACATTTTCCAGTTTGGGAAATGGGAGGCAAAGAACTCGGTAAGTTCTCCACAGTTTCATAAGACCACAGGAGAGCCAAAGAATTGATGCTAGAATACTGGATTCCCAGACTTGCACTCCAGCGAATACATCACATTATCTTCATTTGTATCTGCAACAGACTATTAAAGCTTTAGTTTTTAATACTTCAATTAAATATTTGTAATCCATCTTTTCAGTTTCATATCTTGAGTCTTGCTCTTGTACTTCCAGTCTACACCTTTGCTGATACACCAGTTCAGTCAAAGCACATACAACATGGCATGGAATTTGCAGGTGCCTGGGAGCCGTTGGGGCCCCCAAAATGGAAGTAGGCAACTGATTTGGGGTGTAGTGGGTGCAAGACCAGTTTACTATCAGATAAAGTTTGGTGACTGAATTTTTTTGTTGTTTTTTTGGCTCCTGTAGTTTGACCTGAAATTTCGGCTCCTGTAGTTTGTTCTGAAATTTCATGCCCTGGCATACAAAATACTCAGGCAGATAAGATCCCAATAATGCTTTATTATGGATCTTGATAGGGTAATTTTAGACGTACTGGGCCTGGCCGCCCGCCACGCCAAACCACGGACCAGGATAGGAATCAGGCCGGCTGTCCTGTAGACGTGCCAGCCTGATTCTCACCGGGAAGGGGGTGGGACTGCGCGGCACGCGACCACACAGCCCCTCTTCCCCCGGCCGCCCATCCTCCAGGAGATGGCCACCGCTGCGCCCGATCCCCTCCCATGGTCAGGACCACAATCTGGCCGGGCTGAAGGTAACCGATATTACCTTCGACCCATTCCGGATCGTGGCCAATCCAACCACGGTTGGGGCCCAGTCCCATCACGATTCTGGACCGGAATCATGGGGTAAAAACAGACATGACGCTAACCACCCTTTAATCGCCCTTGGTAGTTATTTATGCATGTTGCAGGGCGTATTGGTGCCCTATGCAGCCCTGCAACATGCATAAATAACCACCAAGGGTGGTGAAAGGGTGGTTAGCATCATGTCTGTTTTCACCCATGGTCATTTCGATTCCCACCAGTGATTCACTGGGGTGAACATCTGGCGGGAATCCTTTAGACGTAACGGTACAAATGGCCACCACAGCGGATTCACTGTGATTGACCATGGTATCGTTAAATCTGAAATTACCCTTAGTAACTTTTGTTTCCAAGAAATGGGGCCTCTTACATGTAGAGTTGCTTAGAGGGAATTTGTATTTCTCAGGCACTAGGACTGGTTATTTTTCACTAAAGCTAACACCGAATATGTTTCTATGAAAACTTCAGGAAATAGTGTTTTATTAGATAAAACTTTAGTCAAGGTTGTCTTAACTTAATAATTTGGTTCATTTGTAGATATCTGTGATGCAAAGTGCAGCCCTTGTCAAGCAATGTGGATTTTGTGGGGGTGGTTTTGTTTTTTTTCAGCCAGATGTATTAATTGAAACTATGGAACTGAATTTATATATGCACTTTTCTCTAATGGTTTAGACTAATAGGGATATGAAAAATTTCATTTTATGAAAGTTATCATGATGAAAATACTGATAACTGAATACAGTACTTAATCGGTGCAGTCAGTTTTTTAGTGCTCAATTATGCTTGTAAGTGTGCATCTGTGACCGGTGGAATCTGTACTCCTGTAAAGAACATGTGGCCTTCATCATGCAGTCCTTATTTAAGCAGAACGAATAGTGAAATCCTTGAGAGGCATCCTTAAGTTATGCACAACCAGGCCTGTAATAAATCCTCTGGAAAAAATGTAGCATATGCAGATAGTATCCACAAAGATCAATGATAGGGGCCGTGTAAAAAAACCAAATCCCGCACTGGCCAGGTATAAAAGACTGCTCACCAAGATGGGACTTGCAATAAGGCCCAGGGCTGCAAAAATCCACTCACCAGCTCAAAAAGTAGAGTTGCTGGAAGCAAGCAGGCAGGTAGACTTTTGCCACCTTGCCAATAATCATGCAGTTTTGTGTTGGTGACATAATACGTTATAGGGGGTTGTCTTTTAAATAAATGGGATTCTTTAAAACATTATTGAATGCTGGTGTATCATCATTGTCTCTTTGTTATAAACTTCTTGCTTAATCTGTAAAGCTTTCTGTGTCATTCAAATAAACAGCAGTGTTCACTCTTACATGTTGCTTTAGGACAAGGCACAACAATATTACATAATCCTGTAGGTTTTTTAAAATATAATAGCAGTGTGGGATTACATTTAGTTACTCTAAATGGAGCAGCAATATTAATATTCTGTTCGTATTTCCAGTATAACCTATTTTTCTCAGGATCTGAGCTGAGGCATGCAGAACTTGCCTTGGGCTGAAACTTGGTATACGAGGTTTTAGTGTAGGTGGGGAATTTTTTTTCTTTTCCAGAACGTGAACGAAACCAACCTGCCTTGCCTATTGAATGTAAACCAAAATAGCTTGTTGGGTTTCTTATAACAGGGCTGTTTTTTTAAAAAATGGATACTTAACGAGCCATTTCTCTAAAAACGTAGACGGGTGCTTTTTGGTTCATCAGTAAAATTAATATCTGCCAAATTCTAAATTAAAACTTAATCTCCGTGCTTGATACTCTTGGGTTCAAATTGACTTCCCTATGCCAAATCTGAATTAACTCAGTGTTGGTGCCGGAAAGGCTTCCGAAATGGCGGGATAAAATCCTGTGTCTTGAGAGTAGTTGCAGTAATTTCAGTTTGTGCATCTCTTCTTTCCAGGGACTCTTGGCCTGTGGATTAGTAATATATACAAAACAATCTACCAGTCCCATCACCCAAAAGCAAGACTTAGACCCTCAGAGGCATTTAAAGGAAACTAGGCTTGTGTGTGAAAGGTTTGACCCTACCCTCTTACAGGTGGATCTCGGTGCTTCTTACCCCAACCCCATAAATTGATTAGCTTGTGGGGACAAAATCTAAATATGCGAAAGAAAGGAAGCCCATGAAATGCCTTTTTTTTTCTTCATTCCTAAGTAGCTCATTTCCCTCTGATATCCTCTGCTGTGTTTGGAGGCATGTGCCGTTAAATGCCATGCTGAATTCTTTTTTTGTCTTTTTGGTCAGTCTTCACTCTTCAGCGGATCTAGGATTGAGCCATTTCCTTATCCTTTGCCCTGAATGATTTTTTGTTAATTCCCAGGTATATGCAACACATGGGATATAACCTGTTTAATGGAAAGTTAGTTACTTGAACATATTGTTCAAAGCAAAGTGTCACTGGGCCTGGTTGTCAATAAAGGAAACTTGAAGTAAATGAGAATTGTGAATCAAATATACCAGTAATGCATAAAATGAACTTTAAATGAATGAATTGTAAAATGAATTTAAAGTGGTTTCTCCTCAGAGTTGCTGAACTAAAAAGTTACACTTTTATTATGAAAGCCTAACGTAAATCTTAAAAAGAGAGAGTTTGTTTACCAAACACAGTTAAGTTTGTATTTATATTTTATTCAGTCACATTGTGGGGAAATACAGACATAGTGATAACAGCTTTTTTTAATCTAGAAAACTGACCTCTGCCAGTGATGTGGGTTTTCTGGAAAAATTTGAATCGGAAAATTTTCCAGAAAACTCTCTGAAAATTTTTCCCATGCAGATTTTCTTGTTTGCGTCAACATTACTTTGCATAAAATTTGCATAAGAAAATTTTGAATCCGAACACTTTCCTGTGCAAAATTTCCCATGGCCCTGGAAAAATGTTCACAGAAAAATTTGGTAGTGGAAAATTTTCCGCCCCACATCACTGAGGTCCTCTGCTCAGCCTGGCCTGTTCTTAAGAGGCAGATTGAAAGGAACATGGGTGCTTTCTGATGTGACGGTTCCTGCTGCCACCACAGACCGCTCTGGGCGGTAGCGGGAACGGTCACTCTGACTGGGACTCAGCCAAGCTGCCAAACACACATTACGGCAGCTTGGGAAGGGGGCTGTGGGAAATGCACAGAAATGCATCTGCCCAGCCCCGCACGTTTCGTGGAGCAGCTCCAGCCCTCCAGCTGACAGGCAGCCAAAAAAGATGGCCACCATGATGCCTGACTCCCCCTGCCACTCCAGACCGTGGTAAGTACAGCGGGTGGCTGGCTACTGACCATGGTGGAGGGAGCTTAGCTTGGGTTGTGACGTGTGGATTTCCATGAGTCGCAGCCTGGGCCAGCCCTCACAACGGTCGGGAGTCAGACCGTGCTAACCTGTTTTATTTTAGGGGTTTGTATAGAATAATTTCAGGATCGGAGCCATAGAAGTGAACTAAAATTTATTGGATTTTATTAGTTTATTCTTCATTTGCCAATACATACGGGTGCCATACAAGTTTTGTGTGTGTAAAGATGAGCGGCAATTGTGTGTAATCAACTGTTTTTTTATATGGCTGTAAGAGATGAAACAAATGTTCGCTTTTTTGTTATAATGATAGTACATGGTATAGAAATACTTGTTTGTCTTTTAAGGCCGTGGTAGGTGACGAGTGTGTAGGTGCCATCGTCTGCAAGTTGGATATGCACAAAAAGATGTTCCGCAGAGGTTATATAGCCATGTTAGCAGTGGATTCCAAATACAGGAGGAAAGGCATTGGTAAGAGAAGTCTACATGTCTGAACAGTCAAAGTACTTTTAACTTTTTGAATGAAAGAATACAGCAAAAATAATCTGTGGAGGTGAAAGATTAAGGAAGTTCTAGAACAACAGTTTGACATTTGATCTGGCTTGGACTCTGTTCCCACTTATTATATTGTAGACTATAATTTACTACTATTTAGAACGTTAAAATTCAGCTTCTAACGAAGATAAATTGTTGGGTGGGTTTGGTGGTGGTTTGTTTTCCTTGCAGCATTTTTGGTCAACACCTTATTGGAATGCTGCCAGAAGGGAAAATTCTATTTTCTATTTGTAGTTAATCTACCAAATATTCAGTCAAGACAGACACAAATTTGCTGCCTTTTGGGGCAAGCTGTTGATGTGGATTAACGTTGTGAGTGATAAATCTGACATCAGGCTGAAATGAAAACCTATCCTCCCATGTCAATTTAGTCTTCTACTATTTGGCAATACTTTATAAGAGAGAGTACCACTCTTCCATACAAACCCACTCCAAACTAGTTACTTTGCTAAATTTTTCAGGTTCTACAAATTCATTTGCATCCCACTCTGTGTGGAAACAGACATGACACTCCACTCTAACACCGTTTTAACATTTCTTGTGCACGTTGCAAGGCTGTATTGGTGCCCTATGCAACCCTGCAATATGTATAAGAAATGTTAAAGTGGAGTTAGCGTCCCATTTGTTTTCACCCTATGACTTGGACAACATGAGTGTAGATAACTTGTATGCAAGCTCAGTTAAAATCTGCCCTGTTTTTTTCCTTTATCCTGCTTGTATACCGTCATGACAACACTTGCTGCACCTTGGAGAGGGAAGTGAATTTGAGTGTTCTTCGTGCAGTATTTTATTTATCTATTTAGTTAGTTACATTTTTACCCTGCCCTTCCCCAAAGACTAGGGGCGGCTTACAATGTAAAAATATAAAATACAATCAAATACATTTAAAACCCCAACATCATCCCATCACCCCACTGAGGTGCTATGTCTTATGATGATTTGACTTCTTCCCACTCCCCCTCACATCTCTGCCTTTTTTGAGATGTAACATAATCCTTTATATCTGGCTTAGTGTTTCTTGAAACTATTTTGAAACTCCTGAATACTGGGGTTAGGTCTTCCTTTGTCACCTTTAAGGGGGGAAATTTTTTTTCAAACATTTAATGAGATTCTAATACTTAATTGCAGTAAGCAATTTTATCAGTGCTCAAAAGGAAGGTCTTGAAAATGCCTCTTACTTGCAATTCCTAGGGTAAAAACAAATGGCATTATAGCCACCCAAGAGTAGGTGTGGTTTTGGTTCCCAACTTTACATGTCCATGTGTTCTTGGTCCAGTACCCATGCATGGTGTCCTGTCATGGCACATGGGGAACAGCATGCGAGCTAATGCCCAGCCACATGTTGACATGCTGTCTGTTAGGTGTTCGAGCTGGCCGACATGAAGCCAAATGTGTGACTTGCCCATATCCTGGGAGTACTGAAGCGTACAAAATGGGATGCAAGCAAGTGGAACCCCACACTCTCCGCTTGCAAACGGGACTGTCGTACCATGGGGAGGGGGGAGGCATTATGCGCCCTTTTCACACGGACACTCAAACTCTGACAAAATGGGTGTTACATTTTATTATACATGTTGCAGGGCACCCATAGAGCACACTTGTATAATGAAATGTAAGACTCATTTTTATCAATGTTAGTGTCTGTGTGAAAAGGGCCATAGAAATAGCTGTTGTTAATCACCCCTCGAATATTAAGCTTGAATGATTCTCCATATACCTGTACTTCTGTTTTCCATTCGTTGGAATTGCCTGCAGTGTTTGAGAGTGCAGAGAAATTAGAGCAAATGGACGTTCTAATATTGATGCCAAAACCAGTGAATGGTTTTGTTCATACTATGTGCCACTAATGGATCATATGTATTTGTAAAATAATAATTTATATAGCACACGCCTTCCCTGCCGAATGGCATTTGAAGCACTTCGCAACATATGATAACAATTTAAAAAAATTAATTTAAAATACAAATCACTTAGATAATTTACAAGGGGAAGGTTAAAAGGGAGGAGAAAACGCATTAAGGGGAACCAGCAGTGGATCTTAAATCCCTAGAGATCCTGTTTAGCATGATTTTTAAAAATAATCTGTGTTTGTATTTTAATTTGAGTCTATTAAAATCTCTATTTCAGGTACAAACTTGGTTAAGAAAGCTATTTATGCCATGGTCGAAGGAGATTGTGATGAGGTGAGTTTATATCTTTATAAATATTATATTTGAGGGAATATACTATAAGTGTAAATAACAAGATCCACTCACATGTTTAGCGTGTCCAGCCTAATAAATGGGCAGCCCCTGTGTGTATTCCATGTGCTTGTGTGTAGCCCCCACTTGCTCTCTGGTTTGGTTATTGTGTTAAATCTTTCAGTATATTGTTCTGGATATACAAAGCTAAACGCTGAAACGTAATCTATTGTAATATAGTGAAGAATGGTGTTGCAGTGGTGGTATCAAACTTCCCCCAAAAGGTTGCGATAGAGCCACTTGCATATCGCCTGGGATTTATAAATGTGTGTTTTGAATTCTCTTAAAGAAGCTTAAGAAACAATTGTAGCATGTTAAGGCGTAACTTAGCAATCTGACTACGGAAAAGAGCCATGAGTCCTTTTTCAACGTTCTTCCAACTAAGCTTGTGAGATCAACTCAAAATACATAAGAAACGACAGACTTCTACAACTGTGCATTTTTTACCAAAGTGGGGGGAGGGGGAGAGAGCAACTTACACGCCACGTAACTCTGCTCTTTCCCTTGGCATCCTCCTTCCACACAGCAGCACAAAATTGTGAATCTTGTCCCTCGCAACTTAAAAATCATCTCAGTAGTGCGGTCGTTGAAGTTAGGCAGTTCTCTGAGCTTACATGAAGTAAATTACTCTGCCATTGAATTATTTAAGTAAGATCTGGGAAATTTGACTTCAGATGTAGTTGATTGTTTTGGTGTTTTTTGTAAAAAAATAAAATTGTAATGTACTTGGTTCCCCTTTTCTCTTAACCCCTTTCTTACTTTCACAATCTCTCCCAGGCTCACCAGTCTTAACTTTGTTCAGTATTCTAGTAATCCTCATCTGACCTTCCCTTTTCTGACATTGTTTCCCTCCATTCTAATCTAAATATGCTTCTGATAAAAATAGCTTCCTCACCCTATTACCTCCTCTTTGTGCATTTCCTTCTAGCCATTGGTACCTCTATCAAATGGTTGCTTTGACAGCTTTGCATCGCGTGCTTCTCCTCTTACCTGCCTCCTTTGTCTCGGCTCTCTTACTGTTAGTGCAGCTTGGTAATTCCCTGTTTTCTCCCATAAACAAGTCTGCACCTTGTCTGCTCGGAATAGCCTTTCTTATCCTGACACTGTGCATTACGACTTTCTGATGCCTTTAGAGCTCTTTTTAGGACTTGCTCCTTTCTGTTCCTATTTTTCATTGCTGATCTCCAGCGTTGCTCTGACTCTGAATGCCATTTGTGGATAAAACTTGATTTAAATTGAAGCAGCAAGCAGGTGCATAATAATAAAAACACAACTTCTGAACTCCTGCTGCTTTTGTGCCTCTGCCCACCCTGCCATGCCCAATGCTGTTTTATTTTTTGCTGTATGCATTCTGATATTGCAGACTTCTTGTGATACAGATTCTACCGTTTCATTTGTTGGTCATCTGTAAAACCTTTCATGGCTCAAAAAAAAAAAGTAATTCCTTCTTGGATCAGAAATGGTCCTTTTTTTTTTTTTTTTCTTAGTCAGATGTGCCAAATTTTGGGGCAATAGTGGGAAAAGTGCAGCCTGGGGACCAAATCTGGCCTGCAGCTCGCTCTCTCTCTCTTTTTTCTTTTTTTTTGTCCTTTCTCCAGTTCTTGGATCTGGCCCATACGCCTAGTGAGCTCAGGCAAAGGGAGCAGAGAAACAGGCATGCACTCAAGGATGGGATAGATCCACAGGATAAATCCATCATCTGCACCTTCCCCTTCCTTTTCTCATCCTGAGCACATGTCTTAAGTGCCCCTGCCCCCAACTAGTATCTGGCCTGTTAAGCTAGTGCCAATTTTCAAAGTGGTCTGTGGAAAGGAAAAGATTCTCCATCCCTGTTCTATGTGATTCATTATATTTCAATTCAGTAAGGCAAACGTGTCTTGTCTCTCTCCCCCCCCCATTAAACCTACGTATAGGAGAACTCGTCCCCTCACCCCCAGAATTTGTGAGGCATTAATCATGACCAAGTATTTGAACCTACTAACATACTTGAAAGAAGTTTCCATCCGTTACCAGAGTTTGAATATCATCCACATCTAGTCACTGCTGGGGAACGGGAAGGCTGCCTGAATGAAGGCATCTGCAAAACCTTCCTTAATTCTTTAGCCTGTGCAGGCCTTCCGATGCATGTAACCGACCCAGTCTGAAGTGATGAAGAACTGCAGCTTGTCTTCCTGAGACTGTAGGCAGCTCCAGTGCTTCAGCTGTTGTTTCCTCCAAGCAGCAGAGATCAATTAATAAGATACTAGTCAATTTCACTGCTGCTGGAAATGTAGCAAGGGAAAAAGGCCTAAATTTCTCAAATGAGTGTTCAAAAATGTGCTGTCAGAACAGGAATGAATGTAATTCTCATGTGCAGATATCACACTTTATTCTATACCTGTTTATATAACTAGGTGCGCTAGCAAAACTTTGTAGGGAGAATTTTTTAAAAGATCTTCCAAATCCGAGCATTTATTTTCACTAAGGGCTGCCATTTGGATCACAAAATCCCATTCCATCCTCGGAATTTTCTTTAAGCGTTACAGCTAATTTCAGGTAAGCCATGAAGGCACGTGGGATGTGTGGATGTGTCTGACACTGATGACCTTTTGAAACCTTTGTATTATGCTGCCCCAAGGGTGTTAGTACCCCCCTGCGGAAAGAACCTTTACCAAGCTCCAACTCTTAGTATAACCCCTCTTTAATCCCCCGTACATGTGTGTGAATGTACCCAAATAACCCTAAGGGTAAGGGTACCAGCCTCTAGTTTTCCTCAGGAATTTCAAAGGAAGGGCTTCAGAACTCGCCAAAACCTTGACTGAGTGCAGGGAAGGCAGCCAGAGGTCAGGGAAGCGGAGGCCAGCACTAGGCCCTTGCTCCCCCTTCCCTGGCCTCTGTTGGCCAGGGAGGGAATGGACCAGGGAAGGGAGGTGGTGGCCTAGCGCGGTCGGAGTGGGGTGCTTAGAGACACCACCACCCCCCTGCCCTTCCAGCTATCTCCCCAACCTTGGAAATTTGCATGCATCAAAGGATATTGTGGTACCTGCTTTTGATTGGAAGTTTAACAAACAGAAGAAGAGTAGTAGCCATGAAAATTTGTGGAGTTAAGCAAACAAGATCAGACATGGAAAAAAATCCCCCAGCAGAATATATAGGCACTGCATATTTTAAAAAAATCCATAGACAAGACCATAATTTTGCCAGAACTAAATCTTGGTAACTGAAAAACTTAGTAAATTATATATTTTTTTGAGATGGCACATATAAACGGTCAAGACCGACTGGTTTCTAGAAACCAGTAATGTGATCTTGGCATGGTTTATTATAGCTCTGAGACACTTCCATTGTTGATTCCTATATTTATTCGAGATCGTGAGTAAAAGATTTTTGAAAGAACTTAATGGCCCAAACTGTCTAATGTATTAGCTTAATTCTCACTCATCACTGGAGAGCAATCTATGGAAAACATGACCTCTAAAGCATTGAATCTATTGCTCTTTTATAATGCACAACTATGTAAATTGTAATTTGCATATTCCCAACAGTGTGCGGCATGTGAGAACATGACGAGTAACAGCTGAATCCTTATTGCTATTTCTTAGCTTAAGTAGGCATTCATCCACTTCGTTGTTTGCATAGGCCGAGCAAGGAAACTGCATCTTGAGTACCCTGTGGTTGGCAGTTCTGGCTGATAGCTGGAAAAGGTCTCTCCTGCAGCAATGTCTTTCCCCAGTTGCAATCATGGTGGCTCCTATGCCTGTTTCTTCCCCTCCTGCCAAATAGCCTGTCTTGCAGGGATGGAGCTGCCCTACTTGTTGGCAGGGATCTGTGTTCAATGTGTCTTGTCCATCAGCAGCAATGGAGAAAACGGTGAACATGAGTCCCTGTTTATTGGTAAACCACTGTGTTTATATACCATTCCTCCCTTGAAGGGTCTCCGTTGCCCAGTGCCAAGTTCCAATTAACTATCTTCCCTCTCCTCCCAGTAGATTTCTATTTAGGTCTCTATTGCTGCAGATTGTAAGCCAAGCTTTGTCCTTTCCCCAGGATCCCATAATCTTGGATCTTATCTTCTCCCTTGAAGTCTGCCTTGCCCCTCTAAGGGCTCTTTGGCTACCATTCTCCATTGTCATGGATCCCTTCCTTAGGATCCTCTGCTTGCATTTCCAGGTCTCTCTTGGGGGTTTACTACCTTGCAGTCCTGTCCATTGACTGCTGCAAGAGAACCTTCTGTAATTCCTTCCTTTATATGGTAGTCGCTTATTGACACTGTAGTAGCTGCTTTCTCCCTTAATCTCCTTCCCACCCCCATAATTGTGCAGCCAGGATCTACACTCGCTTATCAAAGCTGATTACCCAGAAAAACCAATTCTGGTGGTCTGAATATCACCCAGATCATTAGGGTTCTGCTTACTGCTGTCCAGGACCATTCATTGAAGACTTAAAATTAGTCTGAAGTGGCTTTCAAAAGTTGCAGAGTTAGAGGAATATTGTTGGGTTCCTGTGCTTCCCTCTGCCAGTAAAATATATCAATAGTGTCAAGTATCTTATTAAAATGTTGGTGTCATGAAAGGCTGCAACACTTAAGGAATAAATAGATTATTTTGCCCTCGTTTGTGGAATTTGATCCAATCATGGAATGGATTAGTTTTTCATGTAAAAATAGTGTTAAGTAATCCCTGCTTAGTTTTTCATCATTAACAATGCTGTTGAGACAGAAGATACTACAATTACCAATAACAGGTTGTAGAGGGGGGCACCAGGGACCCATGTCATTTTCGTTATTTAAATCTATCATTTTCGTTTTCATAAATATCAAATTTTCATTTTTGTTTTTGCTTCCGTTTTCCATTGGTTTCAATGGAAAACACATTTTCGGCTGTACCTTTTCTGTTTTTCATTATATTTGGCAGAAACATGGAGGAATTGTTCCTCCAACGGAAGGCATTAAGTGTACCACATTCCAAAAGTTTTGGATAAAGGTATCAAATTTTATAAACAGTTGAATTATAATATTTTGCAAAAATCTTCATATACATTCTTAGCTGTAACTTCTTTGCCTCACGTTTAATGTAGATGAAACTTGATAAGTTTACACCCCTTCCCATATTTACTATCTCTGCCACCTTTCAGAAGGATTGGATAAAGGGTCCTGGTGGTATAAGCAATTAACTTATAAATGTATGTCTGACTGTAACATCTTTGTAGTCCAACCAGTGTACATGAAATTTGGCAGGGCTGTGTATCACACTTTCATAATCATCTCTGACAAATATCAGAAATATGTGATAAAGGTTCCCAATTGTATATGCCTGCACAGTATATGCAGAGGAGGCGCCTATGCCAGGGATTCTCTTATGTATCACTGTGGTATAAGATCAGTTTGTGATGCCAATTGGCCAGCAGAAATGATTGTAAGCCACAGGCAGGGACCCTGTCTATTTCTATGTTCTGTACAGCACATGGCTGGCGCTATATAAATGTTTATAATAATAATACTCATTCTGTGCTGTGACCATCCCAACATCTCTTCTCCCACTTGTTACTGGGAAGTCAGAAGCATCTGTTTAGGAAAGAGCCAATAGAGATTCTCTTATGTCCTCTGTCACAGTGCTGCAGGATGTTCGGCCAGCCTGGATGTGTAAACTATGTCTCCTGATTGCTGGGATGCTATCCCCAACGTCCCAGTTATGTCCCTTCTATGCCCGCCTGAGGGCCGCCCCCTATGCCCGCCTCGAAGCCACTACCAATTGGTCGTGTAAAGCTGGAAGCATGCAGTAATTGGCCAGTGAATGTGTCTGTCAGTCTGTTGGGTTTCTCCACATCCTCCCTCCTACAGCCTCCCTCCCCTTGCCATGCCAGGTGCCTGCCTCTGACTGGCACTGGATGTGCTGCTATTTATCTGAATAATGGTCTTCAAGGGGACAATTTCAATTGCTTATAAAATTGGGTCCCTTTATCAAATTGTCCTGCAGTTTGGCAGAGAGGACAGGGAAGGTGTGTGATACATTCCTGCCAAATATCCTGTAAACAGGATGGAATATAAAAATGTTACAGCCGGAAATGTATACTCAAGTTAATGTCTTATACCATCAGGACACTTTATCCAATCTTTCTGACGATTGGCAGGAGTGTTAAGCTTGTGGAGGGACATAATAATCACAGGTTTCATGCAAATTGGATGGAAGATAAAGAACTTGTAGCCATGAATGTGTATGGAGCTCTTCTTAAAATCACATCAATTGCTTCTAAAATCAGTTCCCTTTATCTAATCATTTTGGAAATTGGTACACATTGTACCCCTAATGGAGGGTACTATCTCCCCAAGTTTCATCAGAATTGAATAAGAAATTTAAAAGATATAGCTCAAAATACAGTTTTCAATGTTTTCCCTTTATTTCAAAAACAGTCGTTTTCGTTTCTATTTTCATTTTGTCTTTGTTATTGCAATAACGAAAATGACAGTTTTTATTGTTGTAATAACGAAAACGACATGCACACCCCTAACGGATTGGTAGAATGCTCATTTTTAGGACCTATTTCAGAGAACTCGTAAAACTGTAATAAAGGAAATTACAATTAGAACAGCAGCATTTTGCTACAGGCCCAGAAACGAATGACGTTCATCCCCCTCCCCTTCCTGTTGAGATGAGACATGTTAATGCCAGCTCTGGCCAGTAACGTGTGTCGCCAGTTAGCAGGCATGTAAAGTGCTACAATGCTTTGCAGCTTCCCTTTGGAGCACAGCTTCTTAGTGATACATCAGCAAAAGTCCAAGGAACTAGTTGCATGATGTGACCTGGCTATGTGGCATTTTTTGGTGCATTGTTGATCACCAGTTCTCAAACAAATTGTGACTGCAGTTTGTCAGTTGAAATAGAGCAGACGTGGGCAAACTGTCTCTACTGCCACATACAGCTCTCTGACCCCATATATAGCTCTTTGACCCCATTGTGGCAAATAAATGTGGCTCTTGGAATTAGGAAACTTTACCCTCCCTTGAAATATAGTATTGGAAGTGTCCTAAATGACCAGGGCCCCGAGCCAAATGCAGGTTAGTGACTCACGGATTTCGTATAGAATTCCCGTCCTCTGCAGAATCTCCTGCCCCGCTTACCCCAGCGCAGAATTTCCAGCCTGCACTGGGGAGACGTGGGGCTGGAGATTCCATGGGGGGAGGGGGATGAACAAACCCTTGGGGCTTCCCCTCCCCTGCCCCCTAGGCTGCGTCGGGTGGGAGGGGCTGCCAGGGCTCATCTCTCTTTCTCTTCCCCACCCCCCTTTCCCCAGCCTGGTAAATTCTGCCGCTCCTCTCAGCACACTCATCCCCATCCTGCTGCTGGCCTCTCTCCGGGCGATGCAGTCAGATGATGTCATCTGACTGCGTTGCCCTGAGAGGCCCCATTAAGAGGGGCCAGGAAGAGGCCAGGAGCCAGATGGGGAGCACGCTGAAAGGAGCTGCTGCCATAACCACTGCTGGGTCCATTAACTTACACAGGTGGGGAGTTGAGCCCAAGCAGTCCCTCCCACCTGATGCAGCCTGCGGGAGGGGTGGGGGAAGCCCCAGCACTGGATTTACCAGGTACGGGGTTGGGGAGGAGGCAAGCGTTTGCCGCCGTCCACAGCCTGGTAAATCCAGCACAGTGAGGTGCAGAATTGGGCCCTGGGCTGTCCTGACTCTGACAAGAAACTGGTGAGATCAGCACATGTTTGGGCTGAATTACAGACTGCTGCCAACCTAAGGGATTCATCCAAATTTTGGGAAATCATTGCTACATCATTAAATCCGAAGGAGTGCTTTGGGGCAACTCCTGTTACAGAGGACTGGATTGAACATTTTGTAGCATTTTTTGCTAGAACTGGGGAATCTGTGGCTAGTTCCGAGACCCCCACTGTTCGGCTTTTTGCCAAGGAGTAGCCAGAGGATGTTCCCTTACCTATTACAGGGGAGAGAGTTCATCAAAACATTCTGTCCTTAAAACCAGGCAAAGCCCAAGGTATTGATTTTTATGCCACCGAAAATCTATCGCGACTGTGTTATGTGGTGGACCCCATTGTTAGCTAAGCTATTCACGTTCTGCAACCTATATAGACGTTTCCCTGCTTAGTGGAATATAGCTATTATAGTTCCAATTTTTATGGAGGAGATGGATCTTGCTTGTTACATACCGATTAGTCTACTACCGATAGTCATTAAGATTCATTCATGCCTTCTTTTAGAAGAATTATAGACCTGGGTATTGGACAAGCACGTCTTGGCAGAAGAACAGTCAGGCTTTCGCCAGGGTCGATCTGTTTCAGATCATTGTTTCACCCTTATGAACGTCCTAGATAAGTGTGTTCCTGTTTGGGGTAGTAGGCTGTTTGTCACATTTATCGATTTTTCTAAAGCATTTGACACAGTGAACAGAGGAAAGGTTTGAACTAAGTTGGTAGATATGGGCATTAATCGTCACCTGCTAGACAGGATTATTCTATTGCATCATGATACAAAGGCTGGGGTGAGACTTGACCATGTGGGCAACCTTACAAAGTTTTTCCCAGTCAAAATCGGGATCAGTCAGGGCTGCCTGTTGGCTCCCCTTCTCTTCAACTTTTTTATCATTGACCTGGCAGATCTAATGAATAGATTAGCTAGGACCCTTCTTAAGATCTCAGACAGATCTTTCGCTATTGTGCTGTATGTAGATGATGTGCTGTTGCTATCCCAAACCCAGTGAGATCTCCAGAAATCTTTGAATCATTTGCACTTCTATTGTGCGGACAATGACATGACTGTGAACTCACATAAATCTCAGGGGATCTGTTTCAGGTGCACCCGAGCTAAGCATAGATGGTTTCTAGGTGAACATCAATTACCCCAAATGCTGAAATATGTCTACCTGGGAGTCTGTTTCTCTGCAACTGGCACTTAGGTTGCACATAAAGAAAACCTGATTAAGAAAGCTCACCATTGTGTAGCAGGGATTTTATGTTCCTATAGATCAAAAAGAATTCTAATGTTTCATCGGTGATCGAGGCTTTTAAGGCAAAAGCACTGACTCAGGTATGATATGGATCAGAAATCTGTTTCCCCAGTTACTCTAGGGAAGTTGTAGTGCAGAATAAATTAATCCGGGTTTTTTTTTGGGTGTGTGTGTGTGTGTGTGTGTGTGTGTGTGTGCCCAATTCTACCCCAACATCAATGCTGCACGCTGAAACTGGACTTCATTCAATAGATGTTCTGGCCAAATTGAAGGCCCTTAGTTACTGGGACAAAATCCGGTATCTGGAATTTTCACGATTGCCCTACAAATATTGGATGGAGCAATTGCAGCATTGAGGGAGTAGGGTGTTTTGGTGTTGGAAAGAGATTTCTAAGGTTTTGAACAGAATCTGCCTCTCCCAATTTCTGTTTAACTTCTAATAGAAGTCAGTTCTCCAGTGATATAAAGCAGAGGTTATTAGATAACGCCTCTTGAGCAGAAATATCCAGAGTGACATCTGTACAGATAGCCCCATGGTATGCCCTGACCAAGACCAAATTTTCGTTGGAATCCTACCTTACTCAAATGTCTAATTTTCAGCTACGCAGAACTCTGACTTTAGTTTGGTTTCAGCTGTTTGAATCAGCAGTAACCAAGGGCAGAGCTGAAGAGTGGCTTACCATGATAGATTTCGCTCCTGGTTGTTTTTTTTAGGGGGAGTGGAATCATTGGAGCATACATTGTTTTCCTGTCCCCATCTTGAAGATTTAAGAGCCTGTTGGCTAACCCCCTTATTTGAGTAGAAATCTTTCTCTGCCCAATCACACAAGATTACATATCTGCTGACTTCTACAGAGTTAGCAGTATTGAAACCTTTAGCTTTTTTCTTTGTCTGCACTTTGTCTGAAGAAAAGTCTCTTCGATGTTTAGGTTTTTAATATTTGTTAATATATCTGTGATGCTTTTATTTTTGTGTGTAATGGCGAATAGTTGGAATAAACTGTTTGGATTGGTAATCGCTCCCAGCCACTGTTCCATAGACCATAGTTGGTCTGTGACCCAAAAATCTTGTCAGTGCACTTCCATACAGTGTCTGGAGTGGGTCTGACAGCCCTGTATGTCCTCTGTCTCTATTGGCAGGAAATTTGGAAGTAAGATGGGACTTTTTTTTTTACTTTTTTTTTTTTTTGCAAGTCAGGGCTTTGTGGGGAGTAGAAGCCAGGACCTCCAGCTTTTCCCTAACTAGAACTAATTAGGATTTTAGGACACAGATTCTCAACCTAAGTGCTTGGAGAATGTGTGAAAGTGCTCCCCAAGCCAGCTGTCAGTAGTGCTCACGAGTATTTTCACACATGTGAGGTATCAAATTGAATTAAACTGAATTGCAGAGGGGAGACTTAATATATGCAAACTTATGCAAATCCTTCATGCAAATTATGCAGTGCTCCCAAGTAGTCACATGTCACTCCAGTACTCATGGCTGGAAAAAGGTCAAGAACCTCTGCTCTAGGAAACAAGCTTGGTCTTTACATCACAGCTACTGATGTAAAGCAGAGAGTCTTTCCTCTAGTCCATAATTACCATGAAAGACTTTATGGATCATTGAAGTGGAACAAAGATTGTGAATCACAAGTCTGGGGTAAGTAACACGTTGTTCACAGAAAGTAGTAATTCTGCTGAAACTGCATAGTAGGTTAATAAAATGATGTTCCTATGTTTAGATAGACAGGCTTTAGCACAGGGAGGCAGAGGAGATTATTCTGGTGGGTTTTGTTTTTTTTAAAAGGAATAAACAGATGCACATGGAGAGCGAGGGTGTGGGAGATGCTACAGGACCAAAGTGGTTGAGAACTCTGAACGTACTGGTCTTGGATTTAAGAACACATCAAGAGGGGTGGTCGGAGGGGAGCCTTTTTGCAGTCATATCTGCAGCAAATGGGGGAGAAAAAAGGAGCAAAATCTGCTAGCTAGAAACCCTAATTGTGTTTCGATGCATTCCAGTATTGCTCATGTTCCTTGTATCTAGCAAGCTGCGTTGGGCCCTTACCCACAAAGCATATGAGCAAACAGTTGAGAGAGATGTATTGTCTTCACTTTGAGGTCAAAATTAATCTGGCTTTGTATTAAACTGTGGGGATTGGCAGTAAGAGAACATGGTCCAGCTGGGAGTCTGGAACCCTGCTTTCCAGTCTTGCTGAATGCTTGAGGGTGGAGTGAACTCAAGAAAAGGAGGGCCAGGATCATGGGTTTGTGCTGTGCAGCTGCCTCTTGTTCTTGTGTTCATGTCCTCATCTTTGCTCCCTTACCCTGAGATCAGTTTTTTTCAGCGGTTGGAGACAGGACTGGTCTTAGAATTTGTGGGGCCCAAGGCAAAAATAAAATGTGGGGAGGGGGGCACTTGTCTAGTACCTTGTGCTTGCTTAGGGATGAAAAATGGCATGTAAGTTGTGGCTTCTTATTAAAAACCTCCCGTGTGTTGGATGGGCCTGTGTTTGGGATGCTCTAGGTACGGCAAATCCTGTACCAAGCAGCTGGAAGAGTGAATAGCTTAGAAGTAATAACTACTCCCATCAGGGCTTGCGAGAGAGAGTAAGCATGATATCCTTTGCTGGACCAACTTCTCTAAAAGGTAGCATCTTTATACTTGCTAGTCTCTTGCACTTGGGGTTCTGTAAAAAAGAATCGGGAGTTAGGCAAAGATTGGATAATTCTTGGTAAAGACAGATGAGAGGAAAACATGATGATGGTGGTGTCGGCCTCCGTCTCCCTAGATGTAATATTGGGGCAATAATTTTTAAACCACTACGATGATGGAATATTGTGCAGAACTTTTAACATGTAGATCAATCTCTCTTAAATGCTAAGTATCAGCAATGTAAAAACAGAAAATACAAGGATCCCTTCAAACTTTACTGCTGTCTATAAAGGTCGGTGGGGCCAATCCCAAGCCCCACGGATGGGTGTGCCCAGAACACGCAATGCTGCACACACCCTGCCACGGAAACCACCGCGCACGCACAAACTGCACAGCTCTGCACTGGCGATTGGGATCGTGCTCGGTGATTTGTATCATTTGATCCCCAAACCTTTTTTTAAAAAGTCTCTCCGTTCTGAGAAGACTATCTAAAAAGAGTGGGGAGCTTTGAAAATGGTCAGCACCACTTAACTTTCTGCCTTATAGTCCAACAATCTTCACACTGCATCTTAATCACACAAACCTACCCATTCAGTTTAGCAGGAACTATCTATTAGTTCAGTTAGTGAAAGGTGCCTGTTGGTGCTCCTTTGGCTGCAGCAGTCACCAGTGTCAGCTGTTTCATTAAATATCCACTACCTGATCAACTTTTAAAAAAGGCCAAAGTGTCTGTATGGTAAGTGATGCTAGGATAAGGTTGTCCACGCCCCCCCCCAAATAAGATTCTTTGAGCAGAAAGTTGCTATTACTCGAAGTGGGAAAGAGTCAAACTTATTTCTTCAGGTCTTTGGTGAAAGCAGGCAAATGGGTTCTGTTACCTCCCACCACCACCACTACCAGTTCTTCCTAAGTAGGATAGGATTCCCGTCCCTCTCAAATAAGATTACTGGAGCAAACTAACCGTTGCTATTATTTCGTATGGCTAAAGTCAGAAGCTGCCTTCAGAGTCTGCTAATGGAAATGATTAGATGAATGCCTGCCCTGCCCTGCCCTGCCCGCCTCTCAATCTACTGCATTCACTCGCTTTCCTATCGGACTCAGTGAGCCATGCAGTTTTTAATAAAGAGGGGAGGTATGTGGCATTGCTAACTCCTGCCCATGCCCTGCCAATAGATGTCAGTCTCTCTCTCTCTCTCGCACGCACGCACGCCCAACCAGTAGGAGATATCCCTGTGTCACTCCCACCCACCCTGCCTCCAGCCTTCGACACATGCCTGAGCCAGGGCAGGGACTGATTGAGCCAAGCTCACACGTGGCACATGCATGCAAGCGCCAAGAAGCCAGCCGGACTGATGCTGCCACTGGCCTGGGGGGGGGGGGGGGGGGGGGGGGGAGGTGGACTCTGAATTTCAGACTCCTGGAAAGGGCATTTTGGGGGAATTTTGCCTTCAGAAAACCTGAAATGCACATCTCTGCTCCTGATAATGGCTGCTACTGCAAAGCATGCTGGATGCTGGCAGCGGGGTATCCATTTCATCCAAGGCTCACGATTGGTACAGACTGCCTCCTTGCCACTGCACACAGTAAGCGAAATGAAAAACCCTCAACTTGAAAACTGCCTCATTGCAAACCCCCCCTTCCATTTCTCAGATCATCATTTTCCCGTTGATTTCCCCCCCACCCCCAAATTGTGTTTCTTTTGTGCCTCCCTCCTGCTATCGGCCTGGACTGTGTGCCTCCCTGCAGTGCTTTGCGCCCCACTCCACCACCAGCAGCAGAGTACCTTGCTTTACTTTGTGAACGTGTCGTGACTCTCCTGCTCCACTGGCTTCTTGAAATGGGGACCAGTGCCTGTTTAGATGGACTCCAGTCCCAGGTGAGGGAAGAGGGAGGACTGCTTAGCTTCGTGCAGCACGGACTCCTCTCCAGTACGGGAGTCAGTAGTGACACTCGCAGCTAGGAAGGGCGCACGTTGTACGGGAGGGAGGGGGTGCAGCTGGGACTCCCCAAGTCTAGGAACAAATAGTAGCTGCCATAGCTCTGCTTAAAGGGCTCCACAGGGGCAATGAAGGGCCTCTGCAGCCAGGAGCCTCTTCATTTGGACCCAGCTACATTGGGGCTCTATCCTGGAGCCTCTCCCTCTTCCTCCCCACCTCCGGTGGTAGAGGCACTGGTGAGATCTCCTAACGGGGCTGGAGTTCTGCTGCTGTATCACAGTGGGCTCCCACTGGAGCTCGCTCCCAGCTGCTTGCAGGCTCCCCCCAGCCAGCCAGAAAGCTACCCTTGAGGGTTCAGGGGCAGAATGTAGTGGAAGGCAGATGGGGAAAGCAGCTAGAGTTTCTGCATGGCCCAAAAGCTAGTTGCTTTGGGGCCCCGCTGAACAGCTGCCAGGGGAGCTCCAGAATCCAGACCAGCCCTGCAGTGGTAGCCAGCTATTGAGGGAGGCTCAAGCTGCTTGGGAAGATGTTGGAATTCCATGAGGCCCTAGAGGTAGCTACATTTGGGCCCCACTGGGAGAGAGTAGGAACCCCCTTGGTGAAAATGGGGGAGCAATGCAGGGCCTGGGGCAATTGCCCCAGGTTACCCTGTGATAAGGTCAGCCCTGATGGGAGGTAGGAAACTGGAAAGGGGTTACATAAAACTTGCCACAGGCCACATTTGGCTCCCAGCCCTGAGGTTCCCCACCCCTGACTATCAATCTAGATAGCGACACTTTTTAGGACCTCAGAAGCTAAAATTGTGGTCTAATTCGATAAAAACGTTTTCCGGCATTCTCAAAATTAATGCTTGTCAATCTGTTTAATTGTGCTGGTCCACATCCCCCCTTCGTTGGCTGGTATAAGCAAGTATACACAGCACTGTTCTATTTTCAGCTATCCATGGGTTCTTGTAAGGAAGAAGCCAAAATATTAGCATACAGGTTTTCCTGAGTCTTGGGAAGACTAGACTTGAAAGGACTGGCATGCCATCAAACTTGAATTTTATCCTTTAACCACACCCTTAACTGCGTAACTTGCAGGGTTATTTGGAAGCCCTGTGTCATCTGATTGCAAGCCAAGATGCATTCAGAGCCTTAGCTGGATGCAGCTATGTCCCATTATTCTACCAAGTTAGTAAGCATTTGTGAGAATGAATGCTGCTAGTAGACTCCATTCACAATGTTGTTTTTATAGGTCCTGTTTCCTGACCTATGTCTTCCTGTGTTTTTAATCTAAGCTAGGAAGCAATGTAAAGCTTTTAATTTTACGATTGTGACAAACTCTGGTTCTTAGCTTTAACTACAATTTCAGTAAGTAATTGAATTGGTGCTTATTCAGATTAATTTGTCCGGCGTCCTGATCCCAGAATTCTAAGGAGCTGTGAGTATCTGTCTCATTGCACTCGAATTCCAGAGGGCTGAGAACTCTCCCAGCCTGCACAAAGTTGAGCGTCATGCATACATATTCCAGAAACATGTCTACTCAAGTGCGTTATCTTTAAACATTATTTTAGCAACACCCCACCCCCCCTCTTGTCATGATTAGCTGATTAGATTACTATATTAAAACAAATTAACCTTCATGTCACTAAAATGGGGCTGGGCATCTGGAATGTGTGATCAATTCTACCCAAGGGCATTGATTACACTTGCAAATGTAATGGACAATACATTTTTGTTATGCAGAGTTTTGGGGGTTCATTTTAAATAAACAAATGAACTCTACTCCTCCTACCTCTCTGACCTCTCCTTTAATGTGTCTCTCTCCAACTCCGCCTCCTCCTCCTTCCCCCTCTCAGTTGGTGTTCCTCAAGGCTCTGTTCTTGGCCCTCTCCTCTTCTCGATCTATACCTCATCCTTAGGCAAACTCATTGCCTCCCATGGCTTCCAATACCACCTCTATGCTGATGACACTCAACTCTATCTCTCTACTCCCTCTCTCTCTCCCTCTGTTCAAGCTCGTCTCATCAACTGTCTCTCTGACATCTCTACCTGGATGTCTCAACGTCAACTCAAACTCAACATGGCTAAAACTGAACTCCTTATCTTCCCCCCTCATCCTTCCTCTCCTTCCTCACTGTCAATAACTATTGATGGAGTCACCATCCTGCCTGTCCCCCAAGCCCGTAGCCTAGGCTTCATCTTTGACTCAGCCCTTTCTTTTAAACCCTACATTGACTCTGTTGCTAAATCCTGTCGCTTCTCCCTCCATAACATTGCTAAGATTCGCCCTTTTCTCTCTGTCTCGTCTGCCAAAACTCTTGTTCATGCTCTGGTCATCTCTCGCCTCGATTACTGTAACCTCCTTCTCACTGGCCTTCCCCGGTCTCACCTTTCTCCCCTCATCTCTGTCCAAAACTCTGCTGCCAGGGTCATCTACCTCGCCAGTCGCTTCGACCATGTGCAGCCCCTCCTCTCTTCGCTTCACTGGCTTCCCCTTCCTGAACGAATCCTGCACAAGCTCCTAGTCTTCACCTATAAAGCTCTTCACAACCTTGCTCCCCCCTACCTCTCTGCACTTATCGCCCTCCATACTCCAGCCCGTGCACTTCGCTCCTCCTCTCTCCCTTCTCTCACCTTTCCACGCCTTCCCTGCTCCCCTAAGCGCCTTCGTCCCTTCTCACTTGCTGCCCCCCATGCCTGGAACTCCCTCCCTGTCCACATCCGCCTCGCGCCCTCCCTTCATATCTCTCCTTAAAAACTCACCTCTGTCGCTTTGCTCTGTCTGACTCTTTATCCTGCTGAGCCACTATTTCCTATACCTACCGTCTGTTTACCCTTATCCTTGCCACATGGACATGAATGTTAGACCCCTTGTCTCTCCCTCTGTTCCCCTTCCTATGTCTCTCCCCCAGCTCCTGTCTCTCAGATTGTGAGCCCTAGGGGCAGGGACTGTCTATTTTATTACTTTGTAAAGTGCCAGGTACACTGCTGGTGCTATATAAATGTTTGTTAATAATAATAAACAAAGGTAGCTGGTCTGAGTCTTTTGGGCAGGCATGTTTTTTTTTTAGCCGCAAACAATATTCTCTGTCTGTGGGAAAGCTAAAATACTTTCAAATAACTCTCCAGCTCAGGAATGTGAGCTGTAGCCCAAGTTTACATCAAAGCTGATTCATGGATTGCTGCAACATATTTTGCTTTTCATTCTGTGGTCTTAGAATTAATGCAACACCTTGTCAAAAATTGACTTCTGCTTTCTTTTTCTTCAAAGGTTGTCTTGGAAACAGAGATCACAAACAAGTCTGCTTTGAAACTTTATGAAAATCTTGGCTTTGTTCGAGATAAGAGGCTGTTCAGATACTATTTAAATGGAGTTGATGCACTGCGTCTTAAACTATGGCTGCGTTAATGAAACCATCACATCAAGGAACCAACTTCCCAACAAGGCAGAGTTGCCCTTTGCATGCAAATGCAATTTGTACAGAATTGCTTTGCAGGTGGACGTAGTAACTTCCATGCAGCTCTTCTCTGTCCGTGTCTCCTCATCAAGTGTCGCACACATTCTCTGCACTCTGGCGTGGCGCGTTCTGAATTAAAAACAGATTGTTTCAGACTTGTAGTTCTTTTGGCCCCAGCAAGATGTGCCAGTTTGATAGCCAAGATCTGTTCATTCATTTTGCAAGTCTACTGACTGTATTACGTACACAGTGAACACTTTATCCAAGAACCTGTATGTGGAACACGACTTTTTGGTTCCCGGGATTAAAAAAAAAAAGCCAATGTAGATTGTAAAATTCTATAAGTATATTAACATTTCATACAAAACTTGCCATAGTTTTCTGGAAGAAGGCTTCAATTTTAGGTTTTATTTTTCAATATTGAATTTTCCATTCTTAAATATTGGTACCTCAGTGATTAGTGAATGAAAAAATGTATCGTAGGGTGGGGTGTGTGTTACAACGAGTAACGGTAACAATTAAATCGCGTCTGCCAGTGCCTGTATAGATAAGTATATTTGTCTTCACCTCTAATTTTTTTTAGTGCATGCTTTTCTTTTTTCCCCTCAATTTGTCTTTGCAAGAACTTCTGCTTTTATTTAAAATTCTGAATTTGATAATTTCAGATTTTTTATATATATATATATATATATATATATATATATAAAAAAAATAAAAAATTTGGATACTCCTCCCAGATAATGGTTTGGATAGCCTTTCTTCTAGCAAGAAGTGTAAGCTGTTTTGGAAAACCTTGAGTTAGCTGCTAAAGAGAACCTGATGTCACCAGTGAATCTGCATGCACTTTTTTCCTTTAAAAGAGTGAGGGATTTTTTAAGTATAGAAATTTGACGTAAACTGGTATGATTTTATTTAATCAAAATTTTCACTAGAAGCTCTGAGGAACAGCTTTTAAAGCTGTTGGAACAATTTTATTTTTATTTTGTTTTTCACTTTGATTTGGGTTCAGATTGCTTTGCTTCCGTGTTCTAAAATGCTACAGTCTTCAGTTCTTGGTCTTGGAAATAAATTTCAAGGTGTATTAAATGTTTAGCTGCTGTCATTTCTCTGAACTCGCATGAGCCTAAGTTATTGGAATTCTATTTCCTCCAGAATAATTGGCAGAGGATGGGGATGGGGAGGTGGAACTTCCCCATTTTTAAAGTGGGTTACATAGACTTTCTGAAAAGGAATCTGCTTGTTCAGCAGTTTTTACTATGTTTGATCAATGTGGTATGTAACCCATTCTATAAATCGTTTTTAATATATAATTTTTTTTTCAGTTTGGAAAATGACAGTATTGGTTTAGGGTGAAAGAACCTGGTAATTCATGAAAAAGTTTGAGCTCTCAACGAACTTGCTTAATGAAATCTTGAGAATTCAACTTTTGCCTTATTACATTGTGTGTTACGATTTTGGTTTCTCATGGTATTTTTTTTTTTTAATGGTTAGAATTACTGTACACTTAAGGAAGCCCTACCTCCAGTCACACGAGGGGGCGGATCCCCCTTGCAGGAAAACTGGATTTAAAGGAAAGACTTATTTTGCACAGGCTGAGCATTCACACGGTGAAAAGCATTTCTTGTGATGTATATACTGTGAATTGTATTTGAAAATAAAGTTTTAAAGTTCAGATTGGCACTCCCGGGTTCTCTGCATGTGGGCACCCATCGTAGCGGTTCCTTTCTTTCCCCGTTTTTAAGATGCGTTTAGTGATCTAAAATGGTGCCAGAGTCACGACACTGCAAATTTAAAGTCTATTGGCAAAGCAAAGTGTTTGTGATCCGGCATAGAGCATGCTTCCTGTTGAGCACCCTGCAACATAACGTGCTTCCAACTTGGTCTGGTAGACCAATTTTGTTTGAAGAGAGAATTGCTGCCTCTGCTTGGGCTCTTTGCAGAGATGACCAGTGTCATTTGTTCTCTACAGAGATGGCCATCGTGCCAGTTGTGAAGGCATCAGTGATAAAGATTTGAACCCGCTAGAGCCTGGGCCCTCACCACAAATTTCTCATAAGGTGTTGTCAAAAACGACCAAAAGCAAATCTACTTGCCCACTGGAGAAGATCCATATTCAGTTACCGTTCTTCTGGCAGTTTGCTGTTGTGAAGTCCAGTATCAAAAATAGCACGTTTGTCTTGATTCAATGCTGATTTTTAATGTCAGCATTGCTCTACTCGTTAATACTTCAGGCCTGATCCTCGGCTGTTATAAAACTGATCTGGCTCATAATGTCAAAACTGATGATAGTGACGCTATGCCAGTTGAGACTCGCTTGTTAGCCTCAAGCTGTCTTAGTCTTTCCTTCAGTGGGTGCCACAAATCATCTGTCTTGAGCAAGCTTCAAATACAATTCAGTCTCCGTACGTCCAGAAGCATTTCTCACCATGCAAACTGGCTGGATGCTGAGCAAAATGGGTACAACTTTCTTTTAACAAAACTCTGAAATTACTAGTCATTGCTGCTGCAGAACACAGCTCACAACAAAAGGTTCTGAAGCTTATACATGTCTGGGAATCGGTGGTATAGTCTCACTTTGTTGCATGGGGTGAGAGGCCCTTAGTTAGGGACCTGCATTTTCCCCTATTGCTGCCAAATGGGAGAATGCATCTTTGCAACAAGCTGAGCATTGTTAAAATTCAAGCAGATCAAAGGATAGCTTCAATGTAATTTAGCACGCACAAGGTTTTAGTTCTCATTTCTTAGTTGCAAAATATCTTCCTCCGCCACGCCACCTTCCCAACTTTTGCATTGACAAATCTAAACTAAGGAGTTGGTATTAATTCACTTTGCCTCAAGTACCGCTATCAGCTGATCTGTCAAAATGGTTGTGTACATTACGTTGGGTTTTTAAAAAAAATAAAAATCACGACTATCAGGTTTGCCACCGTCCAAGAAGAGTAGACCTAAACTAACTGGTATTGCAGTAGTGCAACAGCGTTCCCTTTTCAGTGCACTGAAAGACATCACTAAGAGCAAGTGCTGTGTGACAAGGTGGTCAGGTTTGTATAAATGTATCTATAAATTATATAGGAGTTGGGGGTATGAGATGGGCTAATCTATAAAATTAAGTGTATCTCAATGTTGGACTTTTTGACTAGATATTGCTGCGTTCTCTTCTGCTGTCCTTTCATCGTTTAGAGAGATCAAGAGCAGTGAGGTTCAGACATGTGCAAGCTGTCTAACATACAGTCCAATAAAATATGGTTCAGTTGATGCATTTTGCTTTTAAGTGCAACTATTCTTTTTCTGTAACTTCTACCACACACAAAAAATGTGGGGGGGAGTCTTTTCCCCTTCCATGAACCATTTCAAAAATTGGTATAAGCTCTTTCTGTGATATAGGAGTTTGGTGGTCCAGGTCTTGGCTCTGGGCTCTGGATGTACCCCCATCTTCAACTGAAATTTGCCACTATCCTAGACAGGATGCTGGGCTCAATGGATCACTGGTCTGACCCAGCACGGCATTTCAATATTTCATCTCTCGTGTGGTCTTGTTGAGCTCACTCATTCAGCATTTGAAGGTAGAGGCTGGATTTGGAAATGAAAAGGGGTCAAATAAAATTGGCCATGGATCAGAAGTTCATTGCCCCCAGTTTAAACAAGGTAAAGGGGAAATGGTGCAACTGGCATTTAGTTAGTAGGGTTTCAATTTTGATTTAGAATTGTCCTCAATCATAGTACAAATTCTTTCATAGATTGAAAGGGTGTTAAAAGTGAGGTGATCAGATTTGCAGACGACACCAAGTTATTCGAGGTAGTTAAAACATGAGCAGACTGTGAGGAGCTGCAACAGGATCTTATGACAGTGGGTACCTGGGCCTCTAAATGGCAAATGAGATTTAATGTAGACAAGTGCAAAGTGATGCATGTAGGGAAAAATAATCCAAACTATGCATACACAATGCTGGGTACTAGGAAGTTACCACTCAGGAAAAGGATCTGGGGGTGGTTGTGGACAATACAATGAAATCCACAGCGCAGTGCGCAGCAACAGTCAAAAAAGCAAACAGAATGATAGGAATTATTTGGAAGGGGATAGGAATTATTTGGAAGGGGATAGAGAGTAAAACTGAGGCGGTCATAATGCCTCTATACAAAGCAATGGGGCGACCGCATCTTGAATATTGTGTGCAGTTCTGGTCGCCCCACCTCAAAATAGACATCGCTGAACTAGAAAAGGTGCAGAGAAGGGCAACAAAAATGATCAAGGGCATGGAAGGGCTCCCGTATGAGGAGAGGCTTGGTAGGTTGGGGCTCTTCAGTTTGGAGGAAGGATAGAGGTCTATAAAATCAGGAGTGATGTAGAACTAATAAACAAGGAGCAGTTATTTACCCTCTGAGCTAGTACTAGAACTAGGGGACACTCCATGAAACTCATGGGTGGCAAGTTTAAAACCAATAAAAGAAAATATTTTTTCACTCAGCGTATAATTGGGTTGTGGAATCTACTGCCAGAGGCTGTGGTAAGGGCCAGTACTAGAGCTGAGTTTAAAAGAGGTTTGGACAAGTTTCTGGAAGATNGTAAGGCTATAGCTGAGTTTAAAAGAGGCTTGGACAAATTGCTGGAAGATAGGTCCATTAGCAGCTATTAGCCAGATAGGTTCAGGGAACATGATGGGAGCTGGGGGAAAACAACAGGGAGTGGATCCCCCATTGTGACCTGTTGGGTGTGTCTCCCAAGCCACCGTGATTGGCCACTGTCAGAGACAGGATGCTGGGCTAGATGGACTATTGGTCTGACCCAGTATGGCACTTACGTTTTGTGTACCTGCATTAGTTCAACGTTACAAATCTAAAACAGTAAAATGCTAATTCCTCCTGGATTGGTGCTGGGTTCTTTCCATTAAAATATCTTCCTCGGAGGGACCCAGAACCTTTCAGACCTGGGCCCTGTGCTTGCGAGAGGCACTTGAGATTAACTTGTTTACATCTCAACTTGCTGGTCAGCTGACAGATCATCTTCTTAAAAACTTTCATTTCTCAGAGCTGTGTTCCAGCAGGATTCAGATCCAGTGGGTTATCTGATCATTGGAGACACCACAAGGAAAGGGAACAGGACAAAGTAGCTGTTGACTCTCTCTATGTTCTTAATGTTGGCTAATTCTGTTAATATTGTGCTGCTAGAAAAGTTTGAGAATTGGTGTTCCTTATACAAGATTTCTTTGAATTGAATTTCCCAGGTGTTTGAGGTAGCTAATACTTTGTAGTAATCTGGTGTGGTGGAGACTAAAGCTCTGAACCAGACTCACGACTATCATTCCCGCTCTCCTCCTTTTTTTTTTTTTTTTTTTTTTTTTTAGGGGGAGGCGAGGTCTGACATTTGCCCCTGGCGTATCCTATCACAAGCACCATTTCTGATGGAGAGAGTCTTGAAGCCAGGCCTTTGCACTGGGTGGCAGTGAACAATGGACCTCTCAGACAGGCATGGGAAACTTCAGGCCTGTGGCTAAGTCTATTTGGCTTCAGGATATAGTTCCTACTTCAAAGTGAGCTATGGGGAGGGAAGCAGAGGGGAGGGCATGCACATAATGGGGGACAAGTTATGGATCTATGATTTGGACTCGCCTCTTCCTGAATGCACCCATAAGTGGCCCCTGGGGTGTGAAATGGTTTCCCACCCCTGCTCTAGGAGCACAAAAATCAGTACGGATTTTGCACAATGCTCAGAAGGTAGATTAGTTTGGGGTTTTTTTGCTCCCATCACCCTGGGCCTGGTGGAAACCTTGTCCTGACCCAGGTTGGATGCTGGACCATGATCAGTAAAGAAAGTAGAACACACCATGACTAGACTAGCGACTTTTTGTGCCCAAACCCATTCATCAATTAATTGCTCCCCTGACAAGGGGCACAGTGCAGTATTAAGCAGACAAGACAGTGCTAAAAAGAAGGTTCTTTACTTTTATATCTTCATTTTTATTGAAATGGAAATTGAAGATTTGCTAAGAACCAGCCTGTCAATGAGATAAAAATCAATTGGATGCTGTCATGCAGAGATCAATAAACCAGGATAGTGAAAAATGCCTGGAATATAAATATGCCTCTGCTTTTGTATTAAGAACCAAAGCTTAAATGCCCACTACATGTTCTTAAGGAAATAATTTTAAGGAGCCTTTGACTCTTAATCTGGGACTAAATGTTCTGAAAAGGGGAAGGTCAATTCAATGTGGAACGTAGCATTTTGTCTCAGAGATCCAAGCTCAAATAGGGAAGGGCTTCTGTTTCTCGTTCTCGGGCCACGTTCCATCAAACAGAAGCAAGCCAACACAACTACAACTTAATTGAATCAAAGTAACGACTCCACCGTTCAGTTGAACGGTGTAAACTGAAGTAATACTTCAGTTTCTCCCTCCCTGCCCCCAGATGAGATATTGGGGGGGTGTTAGACGAGTGCCTCCACACCCATCATGCAGTGCATAGAACATCCATGTGGCCCTCCAACGTGCATGATAGGTGGGCAGGCGTTTGTCTAAAACCATCCTCTAATGATCCCTTCTCGCAATGGTCAGCATTCACACAAACAGCTACTTTGAAATACAAACTGATTTTTTTTCCCCCTCTCCCAGAGTATACACTGCTTACTCTTAAATAACTTCGGTTTAGCACCCTGTTTGTGTAAACGCTGCAGGACTAAGGCCCGACTACATCAAATTAATTGTTGGAACTGCAGCTGAAATGGATAGAGGGGGGAAATTGTCTGCAGTTAATGGTTGGTATTCGGGATAGCTTGGTGTTTTTGTTTAACTATCTGGTAATCTCAGAGGTTAACCACCAAACTGGACTATAGATATTCCGACATTGCTGCTTACCGCATAACCAGATGAGTCTACAGCGAGAAGGAATGTGTGATTGTTTGTTTTTTTGGTTAAGTTAGTCATGTATTTTTTGCTTTGGCTATGGCGTGAGCCAATGCCTAATAAACTATAACTAACTACAGTCATGTAAATGATGATCCAGTTAACTAGATAGCTGATGGAATGGCAGCTCGGATACCGATCAGTATCCAGTTGGATACCATTACATCCGACCGCATACTGGATAGCCGTGGTTACTTATTTCACTTCTACTTAGAACTTGGCCTCAGAGAACTTCTGGTGTTGTCCGTGGAAATTGTCTCTACAGATTAACAGGCCATTCTCTACCCTGCAACTAAGGCTGAGACGAGAGCAGTATTCCCATTCCAAAAGGAAATACTGACCTTTCAGGAATGCTCATGAGGTTCTGATTTTTGTTGATTGTTTTCCTACCAGCTCTGATATTTGGAGAGCAACAAAGTCAGAAAAACCTTTCTGCCTTTGGCTTAAAACATGGGGGGGGGGGGTGTTTCTAAAATAACAAGATTTAATTCCTCAGGGAGCTGCTTCTCTTTTTCAATTGTGTGCATGTCTGTGGCCTCCTGCTCTTTTTTCATCTGCTGAAAGGCCTTGTTAGATAATGGGGAGTGTCAATTCTGTGGTAAGCTCCCACTTCTCTTACATACACGTGGAAGCCCCTTTGAGGGTATTCTGTATGACTTGGCTACAGGGCTGGCCTTTCCTCAGGGCAACCAGCTCAGATCCTCCTATTTGCTCTACTTCTGGGCCCCCCACAGTGGCTCCCGTTTTTCCCCAGGGTGAAGCACGGGGACCCCACTCTCTACCCACTGGGGACCCCAGTGCAACCACCACTGCAGAGGGTGTCTCTGAGAGGACGGGGACACCAGGGGTCCTGCATTTTAAGCCCAGCTCTATTGGCTACCATGATGGTGTAAGGTTTGTTTGAGGGCTTGAAGGCCGAGCTGCTACCCAGGCTATGCCCGTGCTGACTAACAATCCCCTCTGCCGGCTTCCGGAGGCCGTCCTTCAGCAGGCATTGAAAGGTGTTTACACCTTTGCTTCCATAGACGAGGGTGAGCACAGAAGAGGAAGCGCAAAAGAGGAAAAAGCTTCCTTTCACACGGCTCGGCTGTATCGTCAAATTGTACCCCTTCTCGCTTCTGTGGTGGGACAGCTTCCACCCAGAGTTCAATTCCTTCATCTCCCCCCTACCCGATACACTAGGCCTAGACTTCTATCCTGCTGAGATAGACTCATCATTCAAATGGTGGGTAAATTTCTGAAATGATTTGCTAGGAGCTAAAATCCCACTTAGAGAAGTGATATTTATTTATTTAAAATATCTGCCTCACCCTTCCCTTAAGCCAGCTCACAAGAAGTGTATTTTTAAAAATAGATCAAGCCTGGCCACCTTTGGGGGGTTAGGTTTTTTTTTTTAATCTCCCCTACCCTGTTTATTATTTTAATGTTAAATTGTATCCCGGGGCCCTGTTTTAAATACTTAAATTGTTTTTTATGTATTTTAAGCTGTTTTATATTTGTTTTATATGTATTTTTTATTATTGTTGGAAGCCCCCCCCAGGAGGGGCAGGGTATAAATTCAGAAAATAAAATAAATAAATAAATAAATAAAATCCTCCTTAAAAACCTCACCCGACCTTCAACGACTCCCTCTGAATACCAACCACTTGGCTAAAAATAAAGGTCTTACACTTCAGGAGCGTATGCTCTTGTCTTTCTGAATTCTATAAAGGACTGCTTTTTCAGCCCGTTTGTGACGAATTATTAAAAGAATCCTGGCAGAAACTGAATGGGAATGCATGGCTAGTGCTAAATTCTCTTATGCTTGGGATTTGGAACCTTCCTGAGGAAAATCTTAATAAACAAGAGGATGAAGGGTTTGGAATGCAAGGAGTATGAGGAAAAGTTGAAGGTTTCGCTGAGAGAAAAAATATACTGCAGGCTTGATGCTTGCAAGGTTTTCAAGACTGCCGTAAACAAGTTGGAGGGCAATTGCTCTCCATTGCTGCTTAGAAAAGGACAGGTTGCAGAGATGCTGATAAGGTACTGGGAAAGACTTCCAAACTGTAAGAAGAAGGGGCACGTTCCTGAGGGAGATTGTGGTAGCATCTTCCTTGCTGGTGTAGAAGAGGAGGCTGGATGAATAACTTTTGAGGGGGTTGGTTTGGGGCTAGTTAATACACTTAGCGCAGGGGGTTGGACTTGGTCGTCCTTGAGGTCTCTCTCTCAGCCTAATGATTCCAAGCCTCCTGTTTCATTTTGATTTCTTTAGTCACACGGCTCTGGATATGGAGAAGTAAGTTCCTAGAGTTGTGGTCCTTATTATTGATTTAACACCACAAATGTGCATGGTGTGTTACAAAACAGAGAGCTACCTGCAACAGCTTTTAAAACAAATTGGGAACGAACAACAGGAGATTAAGGGAGAGGACATCAGGGTTGAGTGGCCCTTGGGAGGTAAGAGCTGTGTTTTGGAAGGTTTTAATTATTTTTATCATGCATGCAGCACTTTGGGTTCAAAAGGCTTTAAATTAGGGATGTGCGAACGCGGTTCAGAGTTCGGCCCGAACTTGGCCTGTTCGGACGACCAAACCGAATGCTCGAACTTCCGAACAGTTTGGAAAAGTTCGGATGAGTTTGGATGAGTTCAGGAGTGGGAAAAACGTGACTTTGGGTGGGGGAAATGTGACTGGAAGGGGGAGGCAGCTGAGGAGCAGACTTCCTGGCACCAGGAGACTTTCTGGACACCAGGGGTGGTTTCAGGGCCAAAAATACCGATACAGGAAACATTTCGGTTTCGGTACCAATAGCACTTTTTTGAATGTTCGGCCGAGTTCGGCCGAACCCCCTCAAACCGAACAGTCTAACCCGAACTCGGGTTTTGAACCGAACGGCTGAACGGCGTTCTGTTCATCCATCCTTACTTTAAATCCTTGCCTACTTCCTCCTCATAACAGCCCTGTGAGGTAGGTCATCATTATTCCCATTTTACAAATGGGAAACTCAGACTGAGGGAACAAGTAACTTGATCAAGGCTACCAGGTGAGATCATAGCTAGGATGGAATGCTAAAGTTGGTGCCTTTTTGAAAGGACGTGCGCACCCCCCTCCCCCCCCACACACGTGTGCGGGTGGGCGGCGTCTATGTGATCGCCATGGGAGGGATGGAGAGGTATCCATGGAAACGCCACGGCCGACCAGCCGGTGGGTGGGTAGGGATGCATGTGCGCTCCCGCGCCCCACCCATGCAAGGAGCAACGGGCACCAATGGCAGATGCTCTGTTGGTAGAGGTGGGTGGGGGTCTGTGGGAACGCACCCCCACGCACTGCCCACCCATTCCTCCATGCACAGCTGCCCTGAACCCAAGGCCAGCACCTTATCCACTAGACTGCAGTGTAAATCACCACAAAGGGAGGTTGGAGAAGCATTTTAAAGGATCACCAGAAGGAGGCCTGGCAAATTGAGTGAGTCTTGCGGTTCAATATGGAAGTGGTCAGAGAGGTGGGAATAAATAGAGGATGCTTTCATTAATCAAGTATAGGGCCCTGATCCTGGCAGCAATTAACATGCACAGTGTCATTGAGCTTACGGTGGCATGGGTGCGTAAGTGCTCACAGAATTGAGGCCAAACGTATATAGATCCACAGTACCCGTTCACCCTATTTATATGGACCTCATTTTGAGTTGAAATAGTTCTCTAGTTCAGGTGGCTGAACTCCCTTGCAGAAGGCTTGTGTGTTACTGTGCTGTCTGAGCAGGTCGCTAAGGACAAAGTGCTGTAATGAGTGAAAGCTAAAACCGCCATTCCTAAACCTTGGGCTATGCATCATTTATAGGATACGAGCAGCTTGGGTTCCCTCGACCGGCAAAAGTGGTTTTCATGAATGAACTTCTTTGTGTGTTTCCAAATCAAGATAAGACTTAATTCTCAGCCTTGCCACTGGACACGGTCTATGCTATCGTGGGCCTTAGGCGACGGCTTTTCAGAAGACCAGATTTCCAAACACGTCGCTAGTTTTGAATACGGGGGAAGGAAGAAGTTCAACATTGGCAGCTCTCTCCATGATGGCAGATGTGTATGGGTGTGTGTATTGTGAGGGATACAGGGGACACATCCCCCACAAAAGTAGGGGTGTGTGGGGGACAGCAGTAGCTCAGTCCCGCCCACTAACCATGCACTTGGGGAAAGCGGAAGGGATGGGGCTTCATTCTCCTGCACAGCAGAAAAGCACACATGTACGGTTGGGAGCGCCATTTCATGGCCGTGCTTCCTGGCATCAATTGTTGCTCCTCACCAGGAAAAGGAGCCGTCAGACAACGCTACCCCTGCAGGGAAGAGAACCCTACGCCACCATTACTGGGACTTGGTGAGTAAGAGTAGCGTTTCCATCCGCTCCGCTTCTCCCTCCGCACCTCACCCACTCACCCCTGTCATTTCCCACCGTGCTGCTTTTACCTCCAAATGAACACTTAGCAAAACTGTGGAAGTGAACTTAAGAAAGAGGCCCATAAGCCCGATCTTCAAAAGGGCTGGCCTGGCCCCTTTAACTCCTCCCTCGTGTTGTCCTTGTGTAGAGTTTTCGTGTCATGTGCAAATAACCACAGCCTTGAGCTCTAAACGCCTCCAAAAGTAGAGGCTTCCAAACTGCAGGTGGTGTCCTGCTGGGGTCCTGCGATCTGTGCATGGGGTTTTAACCCCATCTGAGATGCTTTGCTTGTGTCTGTTTGCTCTCTCAGGTAAGGGTTATATTGAAGTCCTGATTTTGCTTATGAATGGTATTAAATTTATATCCTGCTCTTTCCCTAGGGGCTCAGGGTGGGTCTACAACATGAATAAAATGATTGTGTATACAAAACCATTAAAAAAAAAACTAAAAAAAAAACTATTCCCCCAAATGGTGTCACTCTTCCAAAAAGTTTGGGAACCACTGTTCTATGGATGATGTGATTATCCTAGAATCTAACTCTCCAGATTCCCAGCCCTCTGACAATATGCCCTCTTTGCCCCTTCAAAAACAAAACAAAATAATTTTTTTCTCTTTTTTCTACTTTGCTCTCAGATATCTTTTTCTCTAAAAATAGCTTCCTTATTTTGGCTTTTATCCTCCAACTACTTTGCTAGGGCGAACTCCGTTCATTTCAATGAAACTGGAGCCGGTGCAGAGGTTTCAAGGTCAGAGTTTTGTTTCCATAGGATGGCTATTTACCTGGAAAGAGTTGTCTGACAACCATTCTCAGGACCGTTCTTGGGCCTGGAGTGGAATAAACCGTTCTCAGGACTGGAAGCTGTGTGAGAGTTCCATCCCCCTCCCCAAAAAGAAATGGAAATCCCTGGATTCAATACCCATCCAAAGCAACTGGTGATTTTGTGGTAGCTAATTCGAAGCCTCATAAAGCAGCGGCGCTGCAAACGTCCTGCCAACCATGGCTTTGCAAGTTGCGCACACAAAAAATGGCAAGCCACTTCTGAGAATGTAGGCCAGTGATCATAAACGGCATTTTCTGCAACCTGTGAATGTGCACAGAGTTCTTTTGAAAACAAAATTGTCTTTTAAGAGCAGATAGAATGCTGTAATCCTAAACAGGTTCCCATGTTTGATGCATTATCCTCGTTGGTGGCAGTGTAGAAAATGCAGTGAACACAGGGCCCTGAATACAAACAAACATGAACTGTTGTGCAAGGTCAGGCCAACGGAATGGTCAGTCTAGCCCAATATCCTGTCTCCAGTAGGGGCCACCATTGGATACTTCATAGGAAGTGTACAAGAAAAAGAGTATATGAAGTCTTTGTTGTTCTGTTCCAGGTTCTAGCAGAGAAAGTGATTTCATAACAGTGGGCATTTTTACACACACCTTAAAGTTCCGGATTTTTCAATCTTCTGGATTTACAAGTCCACAAGTTAAGTTCCGGATGCGTTTTCACACACATGCTGCCCTGAGGCAGTTCCTGAATGCATTTTTCACACACACACTGCCCTGAGGCAGCCTAAAGTAGCCGCAGCTGTAGATGTGACAGGCTGCCATGGAAACCAAGTGACCCCAGCTGCCTGGAGCAAAGCCGTTTACTAGGAGAACCTTTTGCACACAAAAGTTCTGGGAGAAGTTCCATGCAGAAGTTCAAAGATCCAGATGTTAAAGATCTGGGTGAGTGATTTAGACACACAGCAAGTTCAGGATGTAACAGCAAACATGCAGGAGAAATATTTGTGTAAAAACACCCAATTGTAAGCCATGGCTTTATGCCTGTTACTGCACTGAAAAAAATTAGCTTTCAAATCCCTCCTAAAAACCTAACTCTTTCATCAGGCTTTCCACAGCTCCTCATCACACCCCTGCCCCCAACCCCCTCCAGATTTGTCACTAATGGTCCTTCTACTATCCTGTCCTTCAGGGTCACCTCCGCAGAAATAAGCTAAATTTGTCCACCTGCAACTAATTTGTGAATATCTCCCTGTCTCTCCCTACGCTCCCCTCTGCCTTGTTTCCCTTAGATCATAAGCCGCTCGAGGCACAGACCTGTCTTTAATTTGATTGTTCAGTGCTAGGTAGTAGGTATATTGTTTATTATTTATTTTATTTATTATTGCACCATCAGCAAGCGGGTCAGTTCTAAGTCAAAATAGTGTGGGATAATGGGTGTTTTCAGAGGGAGGGGCTGCGCCAACCTACTTCACCCCCAGGTGGCCCATCCATCTAAAAGCGCTCCGGAAGATCCCGGAGCACTGCCAGCAGAGCGGGCCCGTCAAACCTGAGGCATCCTCCCCCGAAGCAGAGCAGCTGTCAGTCTGATGCACAGACTCAAGCTGCTGTTCTGCTTCTGGATGGTAGTTGCCCCGGGCAACACCATAGAGTTGCGGGTACCAACCTAGAGCGTCGGGCGATTGCCTACAGCTCTAAGGTGTGGGGGGGTGAGGAGGAACCGCCAGGTCCGTCTGAATCTGACCCAGGTGGAGCTGGACGCAGAGGTGTTCCTTCAGGGCAGCCTGCTTCCGTGTCTGTCTGAAAACACCCAGTGGCTATTACACCAAGGTGAAACTGCATCGCAGAGAACTGTAGGCACAAGGTCAGCGACTCTTTCAAAAGGTCCAGGCCAAGTAACCTAGCCCTGCAGTCTTGTTCATCCAAAACGTTTAGCTCTTATCTGACGAGGCGGCTGGGCTTCTTGCTGAAGAGCTCTAATTGACTTGGCAATGCACATGCTTCCTTGGGTATAGGGTTACTAATGCTGCTTAAGAGAGAAGACTTTTTCTCAAGGTTAGATCTTAGAGCTCCAGTCGCTGGAGTAGAACTGACTTCCAAACAAAATCTTATTCCTCCAAAGAACTGTTTGTTTTTTTAAAAAGTGCTTCAGTAAACAAGCAGGATCTCATTGCTGTGTGTATTTAGTTTTTTGGGAGACAGTACAGGTCCCCTCCTAGAGGCCACTTTGAAAATGATTACAAGCACCAAGGGCCAGATAGAGGTTGGAGGTGGAGATGCTTAAGGGATGCACTTAAGAAGAGAGGGAACATATCATGGATCTGTCCCCCATTCTTGTGTGCCTGCTCTCATCCCTGCTCCCTTCCTCTTAGCTCAGTCTTGCTTAAGAGGGGAGGAACTGGATCTAAGGATCAGATGGAGGCACTGGAAAGTGGTCAAATAAAAACTAGCTGTGGACTGTGTTCGGCCCCGGGGCCTGGGATTCTCCATCCCTGGTAAATTGTTTATCTTTGGCTGTTTTTACATAAGACACTCTCCACCCACTACCCACCTACCCCACTATACATGTTGCAGGGCTGCAGAGTTGCCCTAAGGGTGCCCTGTAACATGTATAGTGGGTGGAGAGTGTCTTGTGTGAAAACACCCTTTGTCATGCACAATTCATGGAATGATCAGCCTAGCCTGTATCCAGCATTCAAAACTGACTTCAATGCTGTTTTGATGAGACACTCCTTCCCAAATGATTTTACTGCTCAAACCCTTAGAAAACCAATAGGAAAAAAGAGTTCAAATCCAATTACAGCCGTCGGGCAAGGGAATTAACTATACTTGTTTGGATAATGGACGACGTTACGGCTCTAACCTATAAAGCTGAATCCTGTGATTGTCTACTTGGACGCTCTGCATAGGATTTAACATAGTTCCCATTAAATGGCAGATTAACATTAAGGACAACAGTGTCCTGGAAATATTGGGTCAATTGGTTGTTGTGGCATTCGGTACATGGGTGTTTTTGTCCAGCAGCTTTTTTAAAAATAGAAGCAGTTTTGTTACCTGCTATAATTCCTGGAATTCACATGCTTTCTTGTAAAAGGTGTGGGTTCCAATTCTGCCCCTAGCTGCAGTACGTCGGGTTTAATAAAAGCAGGCAAAAGGAGAATTCTTTCAGCTGAGACACGATGTAGGGTTGCCCTGTCCCCAAGGGGCTAGGCTGGACCTACTGGTGGAGCCCTGAGAATTCTGTACCACCATGTCCATGACATTTTATATTGAATTTGCCTTTGCAGTGCAAAATTACAGCCTGAGGGGGGAGGGGAGGCAAAGGAGATCACATGATCTTTTATTAGGAACATAACAATAATAGAATCTTAAGAGTTGGAAGGGGACTTCAGAGGCCATCTAGTCCATCCACCTGCTCAATGCAGGAAATCCACAGCTACAGCATCCCTGACAGATGGCCATCCAGTCTCTGCTTGAAAACCTCCAGCAAAGGAGAGCCCTCCACTGCCCTAGGCCGTCTGTTCCACTGTAGAACGGCTCTTACCATTTGGGAATTTCTTCCTCATGTTTTTTAGTCAAAATCTGCTTCCTTGTAATTTGAGCCCATTGGTTCTAGTCCTGCCCTCAGGAGTAACGGAGAAAAAGTCTGCTCCATTTCTTATGTGACGGGCCATTGATCCATATCTGAAGGGCTATCAAGCCCAGCCTCCTGTTTCCAACAGTGGCCAATCTCATTTGCTTGGGAGAAGTACCCAACGCATCATAATGGAGTGATCCATTCCTGTTCACTCTTCCAGCTCCAGAGAGTCAGAGGCCACTTTGAAAATTAGTACAAACTCCAATAGGTCTAGTCAAATTAGGCTCAAAAGAGGCTAAACCCAGACATTCAAAATAACAAAGTGGGACCAATGGAAAAATGTTTAGGGGACTCCCCTAAATGTCTCCAAGAAAATCCCCCAAAATCAGGTTGTGGGTTTTCCGCCATTTTGAAAAAACAGTCCGCCATTTTGGAGTTTACACATACTTTCACGGAAATCGTCATTGCGCCCCAACAATTGGACTTAGAGGCATGTTGCGTTTTTTTTAATTGTCCCTTTTTAAAAGGGCTTTCATGTAAATACAACAAAGTAACATTCTACCTTGAAATACTGTGCTGCTGTGACCTTGAAAATAACATTTCTCTTTTTGTGGGGCAAAATTCTGATTATTTTTGTTTTTGACAGTTAAACGGCAGGTTTTATCGAAAACAGTTTCAAATAAAAGTTGTAGAGCGTAAAGAAACAATTAAATATCATATTTCATATTACACATAATGACCCATGTGACCCAACGTTTATTGAATTTAAGCAAATAAAATTTTATTCTTATTCTGGTTTTTTTTCCCCATTTCAGTGAATGAAGAGTGATAACGGAGCAATGCCGTCTTCGTCCGTGTCTTCATTCAGGGGGTGAAACAGTGAAGCTCACAAAAAAAGGCCTCAACACGATTATTGAATTAAGCAAGTTAAGGAAAGATGGTCAGGACAAGGAATTTGAAGGTTGTGAGGAACTCAATGTGCATGTGGAGTGTAGGAAAAGTTATACGAGGAAAAAAACGGTGACACCAAGACTGAACACACCGACTTTATCCCGAACTAGTTCCCCATCTTTTAGCTTTAAGAGTCAATGTCTATTCTGCAGACGCAGTTGCGTAGATACGACAAAACTTCACAACCCTGGGAAGGAGGAGTGGAGTGCAGTGTCAACCTTGCACATTATTGCCACGATTCGCCAAGTAGCTGAAAATAGAGGAGAGTGTGATTGGGCCAAGGAGGTGCTCATAAGACTATCTGGGGTGATAGACCTAGTCGCTGAGGAGGGTCGCTTTCATCGATACTTATACTAGCGTTTTCAGGTCTGTGGATCATCTAAGCCTGGAACAGTGCCAAAGGGCGGAAGCCAACCAGACACACAAAAAGAGGCAAATTTTCAAGGACTATGTGAATTTATTGAAAACAATGATGAGTGCCATTTTACAATTAGTGAACTAACTCAAAAGCTAGCTGAAATCGATCCTTCTTCTCCACCCTACAGCGAGACTCATTTGAAACGGAAACTTATTGGCCATTATGGTGAAAATATAACCATATCACAGTTGCCTGGTAAACCAGGTTTTGTTTGTTTTTCTGGGCTCATGAATAAGATTATCACAGATAAATGGTACAGAAAAACCAATGAAACTGAAGAAAAAAGAAAAATCATCATAGCTGCAGGCAATTTGATAAGACACGAAGTTTTTTCCCGTCATTATGAATGTGACATTTTTCTGACCATTGAAGAAATTCAGAAAGGGAATTCTAAGCTTGTAGGAGAATTACTGAAGCTGTTTACAGATACTATTCTGACCCCAAAAAAAGTGAAACATGATAGGGAGAGAATTAAAACTGAAAGGAAATCACTATGTATTCTGCCTAAATAATTTGTTTCACCTCTCCAAACAGGCCTCGGCATTTACATTCATCGGTGATTTGGATCCAAATCTCTTATTGATTTGTTGTCAAAGCTAGGGATTTGCTCATCTTACAATGAAGCCGTCAAGTATGAATCAGCACAATGCATTGCACGCACAAGCCACTGTGGAAGACAACGCATATGTGCAATTTGTATATGATAATGCAGACCATAATGTCCAGACCCTGGACGGGCACCGTACCTTCCATGCAATGGGTGGAATTAAGTGTATAACACCTGCAGCAGCTGTTCAAGCAGAAAAACCAGTTCCTAGAAAAGTCTCCATTCCAGCAGCTACCACAAGTGCATTTGATACACAAGTGCATGATGATACCAATGAGATGACCTGTACAGTCTCCAAGGAAAAGGACATTGATGATCCCAGTGAATTAAATTCACCGCCGGCGAAACAAAAACGCCCAAAATAAATATGGAACAATGGCAATACAAGCCATAATAATCCAGATGTCTTGAAATTAAAATTAATTATTATAAACTCCTTGTCACTAACGTTGTCTCAGTTACTCACCAGTATTTAATGTAACAGTAATAGCGTGTTTGTAAATCATATACTTTAAAACAAAGTTTTCATGAGTTGCGATTCCTTCGCTTTATTCTATTTAGTATTATTATTATTATTTTGTTTATATTTCATTCACAAAATGTTGTTAAAGTGAAAATAAACCATATTCTTATTTCAATTGTTATCATTGTCTGGCTACATCATTATATTACCTTTTCCTACAATTTTATTATTGACATTTTGTGTGCCCATACCATTCTATACAGCTCATTATGTGTAATATGAAATATTATATTTAATTGTTTCTTTACGCTCTACAACTTTTATTTGAAACTGTTTCCGATAAAACCTACCGTTTAACTGTCAAAAAAAATAATAATCAGAATTTTGCCCCACAAAAAGAGAAATGTTATTTTCAAGGTCACAGCAGCACAGTATTTCAAGGTAGAATGTTACTTTGTTGTATTTACATGAAAGCCCTTTTAAAAAGGAACAATTTAAAAAAAAAAACATGCCTCTAAGTCCAATTGTTTGGGCGCAATGATGATTTCCGTGAAAGTGTGTAAAGTTCAAAATGGCGGACTGTTTTTTCAAAATGGCGGAAAACCCGCAACCTGATTTTTGGGGATTTTGTTGGAGACATTCAGGGGGGGTCCCCTTAACATTTTTCCATTGGTCCCACTTTGTTATTTTGAATGTCTACCTCAAAGCCTAATTTGACTGGACAAGGGCCAGATAGAGGTTGAGGGTGGAGGTGCTTAAGGGGTGCACTTGAAAAGAAGAGAGTGCAGCTCATGGTTAATAAAAGCAGGCAAAAGGAGAATTCTTTCAGCTAAGAAAGAACCTACTTGGCTAATAGCCGTTAGTGGATCTGCCCTCCAAAAACTTATGCAATCCCTTTTTTAAATCCAGGTATACTTGGCTAATAGTAGTAGCCAGTAGCCTACTTGGTTAATAGCCGCTAATGGACCTACCCTCCAAGAACGTATCTAATCCTTTTTTTAAACCCAGCGATACTACTGGCCTTGACCACATCCTCTGTCAACAAATTCCACAAGTTAATAGTGAGTTGACTGACAAACTCTTTTGGTGGTTTTAAATATGCTGCCACATCTGGCTTTTAACGAGATGATCAATGCTGCTGCTAGGTGTGCAGTTCAAAGACATAGCTGAAGACTTCAACTATGGACTCTCTCCAGATTTAGTCAGTGACAGTGCGGTGTAGTGGGTGAAGCGCTGGACTTGGACCTGGGGAAGCTAGCGTTTGAATCCCGCCCTAGCCACGAACTCACTGGGTGGCCTTGGGCAAGTCTCAGCCTCAGTTCCCCATCTGTAAAATGGGAATGTGCCTGTGTTCCCCTCATCCTTGTCCATCTTAGATTGTAAACCCACTTGGTAGGGACCTGTCTTGATTAATTTATATAGCACCAGGCTGGCAGGCACACTGCTGGTGCTACATAAATGCTTATTAATAATAATCATTAATAATTAATAAAAGAGTAGCAAAGGGTGTCTGTACATAGAGTTTTCACAAGTCTGAAACAACATCCAATACACCAGGGGTTGGGACTCTTTCCCCCCCCCCCCAACCCCCCCTTTCCTGTGAGACACTTTGAAAAGTAGTCCAAGCTCCATGGACTGCACAGGAGTGGGGATAGAGGTACTCGGACTGCCATGGGTCCATTCCCTATCCTAGAACACATGTCCTTCTCTCTGTTCCCATTCCCTTGGCTCATTCATCCAGTGCTTGAAGGCACTTGTGGGTCAATCCTAGGATCAGGAAGGTGCCTGAAAGTTAAAGGCAGGACCACTTACCATTATAAACCACCAAATAGAAACGCCCTTTTTAAAGGAGATGGCTTGAGGCTTCTTTTTGTAAATTTAACTCTGTGTTCTAGTAGGTGGGAGGGTCATATATGCAAAATTTGAAGACGATCCAGCCAGAAAACCAAAATTTATAATGATTTAAAAGTGAATTGTTCGTAGTCAAATTCACCCCCATCCCGAGAATTTGTTGTCGATGAAGTGCGCTGATGGTGTTTGGTGAAGGCAATAAATATAACATTTTTAGTTCTGTGGCATTCAAAATGTAGTTCATGTACATGCGCAGTGGAGCAGACGCCAACTGTGGCTTCCAGCATGACATACACAGACAGACAGACAGACACACGTGCACATACACAGCCGAGCAAGAGACAGAAAGATCCACACCTCTCTGCCCGGCTAGCACTATTGTGCAAGGGTAAATGGTTGGCTGAAAGCAAAGGGCATCTTGTCGAACGCCCAAATAGGATTCCAAAAGGGGAGATCCACCAGTGATCACTGCTTTCTCTTATCACATATGGTTGCAAAATCTGCAAGGTCCCCACACCCCCTGTATGCTGCCTTTATCGATTTAAGGGCAGCGTTCGATACTGTCCCAAGAGACCGGTTGTGGAGGAAATTGGCGGCCTTGAATTTAGACCCAAGGCTGCTGAACTTGATTATAAATCTCCACAAGGGAAATTCTATTAGGGTGAGGTTGAACCACCAGGGGGCAGTGTCGGACAGCATACCTGTGGAGCGGGGGGTGAAGCAGGGATGCGTTTTGGCCCCGATGCTTTTCTCCATTTATCTAAATGATGCTATGGAAGTCCTGGCAAGGACGATTAGTCATGTTCCCCTAGTAGGTGGGACAGAAATTCCTTGCCTTCTGTACGCCGACGACACGGTCTTGTTGTCACGGACGCAGGTTGGTCTGCGTCGTCTGCTGGCTGCCTTTGGGGTTTTTTGCCGGGACAACTTGCTTGAGATAAATCAGGACAAGTCAAAAATAGTTTACTTCTCGTGGAAAAAGACCTTACATAGATGGCAGTTGGCTACCCAGGAGATAGCCCAAGTCCCGGTGCACAAGTATTTGGGCCTGTTGTTTCAGGCAACCGGGGCATGGAACTTGCAGGTGCAATTCTCTTTAAATAGAGCTAGGAGACTAAAAGCAAA
>QEPC01005386.1:2930124-2953564 GCA_003113815.1 Sphenodon punctatus | reverse complement strand
ACATGGACCTGCCTGCTGTCATTCTCATCGTAACCAAGCCAAGTACGTGCACTTGAGACCTCGCATCTTCATGAATGTTAGACCCCTTGTCTCTCCCTCTGTTCCCCTTCCTATGTCTCTCCCTCAGCTCCTGTCTCTCAGATTGTAAGCCCTAGGGGCAGGGACCGTGTCTATTTTATTACTTTGTAAAGTACCAGGTACACTGCTTGTGCTATATAAATGTCTGTTAATAATAATAATAATAATAATAATAACAAATAAACTTGAAGAAAATGAAATGCAAAAAAACCAAAACGAGAACTGAAATCCTTGGAGAACCGAAACCAAAAAAACCGAAACCGAGATTGCTTCCACCATCCCATCCCTAGTGATTAGGAATGATGCTAGTGCTTTTGATTGTCAAGGTCCTCACCAAACATTAATACCACTGGATGTAAGAAATTGTAATTGTCTCTATTTTGGAGATGAAACCGCTAAAGCAGAGGCTGGAACTTGCCGGAAGAAAGAGCTAGGGTCTGCCCCCAAAGAATGGATGTGTCACGGGCAAAAAAAAAAAAAAAAAAAGAGGCTATAAACCCCTGCTTCCGAGATCAAGAGAGGTGTTACTCCATTACAATGGAGTAACACCTGCACCATGGACTTACCTACCCTGCTGCCTTCTAAGGGGGCGGCTTGTTCATAAAATGCTCTGCTCGCTGCAGCCTTTTATTAAGGGACAGGCTTGTGTGCGTTCAGCATCCACACCGCTGAAGCAGACCCAGAAAAGGGCCGCAGCCTCTCTGCAGGAATTTAGCCAAGGAGTCATTTCAAGAACAAGTCAGTAGGTGGCAAAGTCCTACAGTCGTTGCATTGAAGCAAGTAGTAAAACTGTTTTCAGCTCCAGAAAGGCTGCAATTGCTGCGACTGCGGGCAGCTCTGAAATGCCCGTGGGGGCTAGAAAAACACGCCACCTTTTCTGCAGATTCTTAGGTTGGGGTGTGTGTGTGTGAATAGAGCACATCTTTGATAAGGGGCTGGGGGAGGGGGAGATCCTGATGTTGGATATGCAGGGCTAAATGGAGACCAGCTTCCAGAGCCTTACCCTGCAGGTGGTTTCTGCACTCAGAAACCACCTGGGGGTTTTGCCTCAAGCCAGCGAGCAATTGGACCTTTATTGCAGCAGGCCACTCAGTGTGGAACTTGCTTCCTATATAGCACTGCTAGGCATATGCGGCACTTTGCAGTCACAAGAGTTTTCAGAAACAGTTCCCTGCCCAGTGGGCTGACAGTCTGAGATGGACACGGGTGAAGGGAACACAGTGACACACACACACAAACACATTCCCATTTTACAGATGGAGAACTGAAGCTGAGAGGTTGTGACTTGTCCAAGGTCACCCAGGGAGTTCATGGCTAGAACAGGATTCAAAACCTCACTTCCTAGGACAAAGTCCAGCACCTTAGACACGACACCACACTGACTCCCTCCAGATGTTCACCCCCATTCCTCCCTCCTCACCTCACCTGATGACTTTTAAAATTATTATTATTCTCCAGGTGCTTTTAGGATCTCCGGCTGGTTCCCCTTAATGCGTTTCCCCCTCCCTCCTTCCCTTTCCCTGATACTGTTTTATACTGTTTTAAAATGGATTAAATATTGTTTTGTCACATTTTTATGCTGTGAAATGAGGAATTCTCCAGGGGCTTGAGCCCAACCCCCCAAAAATTAGGGGGGTGGGGTGGGGAACAGGGAAATACTGAGCAGGAGGAGCTAGGGACTGGGCAGAGGCAGATTACCAGAGCAAGGGGGGGGGGGGAATGTGCTGGAGGGTGGAAACAGGACCCAGCGTAGCAAGCTTCTGTTGCTAGGTTGGTCCTGCCGCCTTACAGAGCGCACCGGCGGGCTTGCTGTGCCCTTTGCAGCTCTCCCTGGCCGTCAAGCTTGAGCCTTTTTTCTTCCTCTTCAGTTTCTTGCATGAGATAATAGTCTTGTGTCTTAGACGTCCTCACATTCGTTTCCCCATCGTTAAAAGCCCCTGATATAGGGGTGACAGCCATGACCACTGTCTGCTGAAGGGACAACAGCAGTTAGGGTGAGCCAGAAAAACAGATGCTAAAAGCAGGCCATGAAAAATATTGCCCAAGGGTTAAAACTTTCAGTTGAAGACAAAACTTAGGCTGCATTCAGATGTGCGTTTAAATCGCACAGCGGTGGCGGCATTGTGCGATTTTAAAGCAACGCGCACTTCCGGGTTGGTGTGAATGTACCTAGCGCGCACATTTCAGCCTAACGCGAACTGTTGGAGCACGATTTTAAAAGCGGCTCCGAGCAGCTTTGAAACCCGCACTCCAACAGTTCGCGTTACGCTGAATTGGTGCATTCACACCAACCCGGAAGTGCGTGTTGCTTTAAATCGCACGGTGCCGCCGCCGCTGCTCTGCGATTTAAAAGCACATCTGAATGCGCCCTTAGCAACGCAACCAGGGGGGGTTCCTAGCTGGTACCAGAAAACAAGGTAACAAACAATCACAACTTGACAGGTCAGCTTGCTCTGAAATAAACGCATAGAAACAAAATCCCCCCCAACCAGTGCCAGAACAGATCATGGAAATATTTCTGGGCGTCTCACCCGACGACATTGCTAATACACGAGCGCCTCCTAAAGGCTTCTTGTAACAGTACAGCTGCGTTATAGACACACCTTTAAATGACACTCATTCACATTCAAATGTTGGGGTGCTCAAACAAGTGAGGTCAGATTACCATGAACCATGCTCCAAAATCCTTTACTAGAACACCCAGCTAGGAAAAAGAGAGAGGGGAACACGCACAGCCCTGTAGTATTTTACTTAGTAAAAGATCAGGCAAAAAATACATACATCATTTGATTTTAGTTGATCCGGAACACTTGTAGACAAACACACCTAGAAACAGCAGTGAACACGTTCACCCAGTAAACAGACACATTCATAAAGATATTTTGCTTTTAAGCAGTTTATAAGAAACTTTGGTCAAGCAAAGTAAAGAAGCTAGCAGGCATCCATATTGACTTGGCAACCAAAATGAGAGTCCATTGGGTCCCAGGGAGTAGCTATGGATTCAGACCAGGGACTTTACCCTGACAAGGATAAGAAGGGCGAAGAAGATTAAGGAGGTGTTATAGGTGGGCTGACTTTAGAATCCCGCCTCGGGTTGCCAAGAAGGATGGACCAAGCCTGGATTGGTCAAGTCTAGCCAGGTGATCCGGCCCAAAAATCACGCTTTGGGATGCCAAAAAGGGAGGGCCTAGACTAGATTGGTCGGTAATGGTCAGGTGGTCAAGTAGGCTGAAACAACCAAAGCGTATAAAAGAACATGGCAGAGAAGGTGTGACAGCTGACTACCCTCAGCTCCACCGCCGGCTAGCCACGTGCACCAGCATCAAGGGACTCTGACGGTGAACCAGATTGGTAAGACACTCTTTGTTATGGCATTTTGCTTGCCCGTTGTACCATCCATACTGCTTGCTGTCCTATCAATAAATGTTGCATACGTATTCAACGCAGGTGTGGTCCTTGTTGGGTGCTACGGAGTTGAAAGAGTCCGCGCAGCACTGAAGCCACTGGAAGCCAGTGGGGCAAAGGGGGTTTGCCCCCAAGTGGCACTGTAACACCCCGCACCATTCTGTGACTGCAGCTAGATCTCCCATAATGCTGGGCGGCTCTGCACTGACTCTGTGGTGCAGAGTGATGCATGGCACGGTTCCTCAAACCCGTTGCACATTAGGACAAACGTGTGGGTTGGAGTTGGTAGGATTGGTAAACCTAGGTTGTTGAGTTAAATCTTTTGCTCATTAGAATGGCTGTGTCTTGCAACCTAGCCCCATCACCTGTTTTAAAAAGAAAGAAAAACACCACCAAATAGGGGAGATTTCCCCTGACTCAGCATCTCATTTGAATGCAGCCTCTCTCTGCTCATTCTAGTAGGGCCTGCCTTAGCCCTGGTGGTGCCCAGGCCAAACTTGGTGGGACAAGCGTTGCCCTTTGCCAGGGGTGGGTAGGAAAGAGAGAGCTTTACTTGCCCCCAGCTCAGGGGGAGAGAGAACCGTGCTCGCCTCTGGCCGAAGGAGTGAACCCCTCCCTCACCCTCATCTTTATCGCTCCTGGATCCTCACTTAAAAACAGCTATACACAGGGTTGGCCTTAGGATCTGTGGGGCCCAGGGCTGTGGAGAAATGTGGGCCCCAGTCGCCACCAGTGGTCACAGGCCTAGGGGTACTCCCCAGCTCGGTCAGGGGGCTTCCGCCCGTCCCGGGCCTGGGTTCAGGGACGGGCGGAAGGATGTTTACCTTCGTCATCCAGCCATTTCGGGGGCACTTACCTTCTGCATCTGCCCCTCGCCATCCTGGGCCCCACGCCAGGCCCGCTCGCTGGGGTGGCTCCTTGCTGCGGTGGCAGCGGGCGCAGCAGCGGCAGCTCCTGCCTCCACCAGAAGTTGCAGGGAGTGTGAGAGGTGGGGCTTCTGCCTCTCCCTCACTCCCACTGGCGGCTGGCTCTCCCCTCCGCTGCCTGGCTGTCTCGGCCAGGGGGAATGAGGGAAGAGGCAGAGGCCCCACCTCTCCCACATTTCCCCTGTCCGAGACTCACAGACAGAGGTGAGAGAGGTGGGGCCTCTGCCTCTCCCTCACTCCGTGCCCCCCCCCCCATCTGTTGCCTGTCAGGGCCCAGGGAGATGCGGACCGACTGGTCAGTCGGCCAGGGGGACCTCGAGCGCGGGGATCCCCCAGGAGCAGGGCTCGGGGCGACTGCCCGGAGCGCCCCCACGGGTGGGTCGACCCTGACTATAGAGCAGGAATGAAGTGCCCATCTCTGGAGAGGCCAGCACTCCCTGCCACACAAGAAGCCTAGACTAGCTGCTGAGCTTGGCTCCATCCAAATTTGTTTCCCCCCTTCCACCCCTCCCTCCCCAACCATATCTGCCTCCTCCTCACTCCCTTGCCCCCCCCCCCATCACTTACTTTTAGAAAGACTCTGCTGCATTTGAGTCAGTAGCCCTGCGACGTGGGAGGGACGTGCCCCCAGTGCGGCAGCGGCAGCACTAGCTTCCTAGAGCCTCCCAGGCCCAATTCAAGATGCTAGGTTTGATCTATAAAGCCCTAAATGGCTTGGGTTCAGCCTATGTTAAAGATCACCTCATCCCTTGGGTCCCCATTGCAGTCTCTCCAGGAAACCAGGAGTGGCCTTCTGGCCGTGCTCACTGTGGGTCAAGAATGGACAGTAAAGGCAGTGGCAGTGCTTAATTTATTTTTAAAAAGGAATTCCTGGGGCCCAGGTCCACGCCAGAAGCCGTGCGCTTTTCCCCACAAGCCCTCCCCCCTCTCCGTCCCCCCCCCCATCCAAGAGCTTGTCAGAGCAGGAAACATCAATCCCCTAGCACCAGCTAGCAACCCAATCACTAGCTCGCCCTGCATCTCAATAGCTGAATATAAAACAGGAGTTCTTGTAATTGAAACTGTATGAGCACACCGGGACGGGGTAGGAAAGTCATTCATGAAAGCCAAATAAACCAGCCAGAGTTTTTGTTTTCTCTTTCCACCAGGCTTTTGTTTCCAACGCCGAGGTGACCAATATCGGCCTTTCCATGGTCTTGTCACATTTTGAGGTTCACACTGCTACTGGGAAAAATTCCTGGGGCTCAGCCCCCACTTCCCCCTTGAATTTAAGTGCCAGGCCTGAGTCCTGGAAAGCCATCCTCTCCCCCCCTCCCCCCCAATACACATGAATTAAACCCTGGGCAGAGGCTTTTGGTGGATGCTCCCCAGATCTGAAACTCCCTTCCCCCTGAGGTTCACCAAAGCCCAAACCTACATGTATTACGGAAGCTGTGTAAAACAGTTTTGTTTAGGCAGGCTTTTGGTGGCTGGGGATAGGTTCAGGATAAGGGAGTGGCCCGGAGAGGTGTGCAGCAGGGGCCCATGTCATTTTTGTTTTTGTTTTCATTATTTAAATCTGTCGTTTTTGTTTTCATAAATCAAATTGTAGTTTTTGTTTTTGCTTTCATTTTTGTTTTCCATTGGTTTCAATGAAAAACACATTTCCTGCTGTAATTTTTTTGTTTTCCACTATATTTGGCTGAAACATGGGGTGAATATACCTCCTATGGAAGGCATTATGTGTACCAAATTCCAAAAAGTTTGAATAAAGGAATCCAATTTGAGAAGCAGTTGAATTATTTTATTTTGCATAAATCTTCATATACATTCTTAGCTGTAACTTCTTTGTCTCACATTTAATGTAGATGGCACTTGGCACATTTATACCTCTTCCCATATTTACTATCTCTGCCAACTTTCAAAAGGATTGGATAAAGGGTCCTGGTGGTATAAGCAATTAACATATAAATGTATGTCGACTGTATCATCTTCATAATCCAACCAGTATACATGAAATTTGTCAGGGCTGGTATGTCACACTTTCGCAATCATCTCTGCCAAATATCAGAAAGATGTGATAACGGGTCCTAATTGTATATGCCTGCACAGTATATGCAGAGAAGGAGCCTATGCCAGGGATTCTCTTACGTGTCACTGTGGGGTATAAGATCGGTTTGTGATGCCAATTGGCCAGCAGAAATGTCAACCAAATATCCTCATTCTGTGCTGCCACTTTGGCAGCCACTTCCCGCCAGCTGCCGAACATGGGAACGTGCGCAATGCCATGCGCAGGTCGTGTGGGGCCGGGGGAAGGCTGAGGGGAGGGCTGGCCACCAGTCCAGTCCGGGGAGGGGGGAACCAGTCAGGTGGCGAACCAGTCCCTGACCTAATTGGTTTAAAAAAAAAAAAAAAGCCTGGCCATCAGCCTGCCCCTGACTGGATTTTTAAAAAGAAAGAAAGAGAGAAAGAAAGAGAGAGAGAAAGAAACCCTCCACCTGCTGGTGGAGCAGCCCCATGGGTCACTGGGGCATCGACCCACCGGGAAATCTCCCCGTAGGTAGAATTGCCAAGCCGCCCCTGAAGAGCACGTCTTGTGGGACTCCTGCCTTGTTGAAGCTCAGAGAGTGGAGAGGAGGCAGAGCCTCTGCCGTCGAACAGCAGCCCACACAGTTTAAAAAACAAATAAAGGAACGAGAAAAGAAAAAACTTTAATAAAATAAATGGAAGAGAAATCCGAGAACAGAGTTTCTGCATCTCTGGTTTGCTTCCTGCCTGGGGGCCTTTCCTGGCTGCTGAGAGAGAACCCCTTTCCTCACAACGTCCTTGCTGCCTGTCACTTGCTGTCATGGGTCCCTGGAGCGGATGGGTAAAGGGGACATTAACTCTGCCTCCAAATCTCTATGGTCTAGGGGCTTAATATCAGCTTAGACATTCACACGATCATTATTCCAACATTATTTGAAACAGATATAGGTAAGACCTTTCAATCCAGGTCGAATTATACCAGTATTTAACCATGATTCAGCCCAGAAGTAGAACTATTTATATTGGTATGGCTGTTCAGACAATCATCTTCAATCTGGATTTATAGGGAATAATACTGGTATTATGCTTATGCTCATCTGAAAATAGCCAGTGACTCTTGGGATAGAGCAAGGTAGGAGTCTGAATAAATTTAATAGCAACCATCTGTCTCCCAGGTATCTCTGAAGACACCAACACTGTAAATCATGGCAAAGAATTTATTGCTCCGCTGCCGCTGATGCAAATTCCACATTTATAAGAGAGGTTAGATTTCCAATATCAAAGTAAGGAATTGCCAAGTGTGAAATTGATGATCAAAACCAAAGCAGGAAACCGTTGCCTCTTTAAAGGTTAAAACTGCTTACAGAAACTCACTACGTTTCCATACCTCCCAGCAGTCTCGACTTACAAGGGGCAGTTCCTCTTTGGGTGTTGAATCCCACTGTCCTGCTTCCAGGAGATTGAGATAAAAATTCATGCCTCTGACACCTCTTTCCTGGTTGCCTCCCAGGAGGAAAAGTCCTTGAGAGGCAAAGGGAGACATGATGGAATGACAAGGATCTAAGTGGAATAAGAAGCAGGGAGCTTCTGTCTCATCGTTATTCACTTGTTGGTGGAGCATGTGTGAGGGGGTGGAGCTTATTCAGTGAGGGGCGGTGCTTATTGGCCACAGAGGCGGGGTTTTTTCCTTCTTGGGCCACTTGCAATATTGGGTGGTGTGCCTTTCCATGGACCCATCCTGAATGTTTTCCATTAGAATTCCCTGTCGAAGAACTCATCAGAGAGAGGAATCCTCTCCGTCTTGGTTCTCACCAAGACAGGTCGACGAGAAGACCTTCTCTCTTCCCTCCCCCACTCATCTGAGTCAGTGCTAGAGCTGTCCCAGAACAGCTCCCTCCTTGCCTGCTGCTTTAGGAACCACATTTCCACCTTGCTGCTCCGGCTCGGCTGGGATTCAGACAACTCGTACCTCTGGAAAAGCTCCCCGTCCCATGGATTTCCTAGAGAAAGAGAAACATCCATGGAGCTGCTCTTGATTTACACTGGTAACGGCAAGATCTAAACCAGGCCATTGGCAGCTGCAAAATAAACTGAAACACAGGCAAAGAAAATGTAGAGGTGGGTGTCTCTTCCCTCCCGTAGGCTGCTTTGAAAATTAGCCCATGGACCAAAATATGAGTTGGGAGTAAGGGCGTTGAGGGGAGTGCTCAGGTTGGGGGAAGGAAGGGATCATGGTTCTAGATCACTGATCTATGACATGGATCCACCTCATATCCTTGAGTGCCTGCCCTCACCTTCACTCCCTTCTCCTGAGCTCACTCTTCTACTGCTAGAGGGCAGGGGTTGGGCCCATAGGCCAGATGCTGAAATTGGAAAGAGGTCAAATTAAAAATAGACCTGGGCTAGATTTGGCCATATAGCCCAGATGTACCTCAACTCCTGCCCTAGAGGCATAGGGCTGGAAGGGGCCAGCCCCTTGGGCTGAGGCAGAATTCACCATGTCTAAAACCGTCCCTGACTGACACGCCCGCAAGGTACGCTACCGTCTATGACTGAGCCAAACCATGATGTGCTACAGGCAGAGAGCAGGGCTGACTGAAGCCATCGAGGCCTAAAAAGACAGGGTTTAAATTTAGAAGAAAAAAATACACCTAAGCAGGGCTACCCAGTGGTTCCTGGAGACCCAGGGCAGAAATATTTATTTATTTATTTATTTATTTTATTTACTTTCGATTTAACTTCCCCCCACCCCACCCCACCCCCCAGCCATACCACTCTGGGTGGCTTACAACATAGGAATAAAATACAAGTGGAATTCAACTACAACCCCATCCCAACCCTTTGCCCCCACTCACTCTCTCACATGAAAGCCCCCCACTCCACTTCTATGTCCCTCCCCCAAGAGAGACCCCCATGCCCCCTTTCCTCCTAACTCGAGCCCATACCCCCCACCCCCCATCACAAGGGGGTTGTGACTGTCTCCAAATCCCACCCGCTGTGCCAGTCCCTCAATACAACTCCCCATTAGTCAATAAATATAAATGTTGCACAGCCTCGCTCCCCCCACATCCCTCCCTGTGGCCCTGCCCAACAGAACCCTTCAGCAGTCCAGCAGGTCTGCATATGGGGCCTCTTTAGTCCACCATCCACTGTGTTTGGACCTATAGCCCAGTTTCATGGAGCCCTCTTTTGTTTGAGGCCTGGGGCAAATTGCTCCTATTCCCTCCCCCCACCCCCCGAGTCCCCAACACCTGGAGGGTCTTGCACCTAGGTGACTCAAGCGACCTGTGCTTTGCATTACAGGGGGAGGTGACAATCCCTAATGGCCTCCTGGTGATGCTGAGGGAAATGGTTCAGGAGTAGGGGTGAAATGTACAGTACCATTTGCTACCCGCAAGTAATACCTGCATTTTCAAGTGGCCTACCAGGTTCCCAGTCCGTACCCGAGTACAGAGTCGGGCACCTGATTACCCGAAAATACCGGGTATTACCACTGCTGAAAGTGTAGCGGAAAGTCGCAGTGGTGGCTATTTCCGCCAGAAACAGTTTCCGCAATTAGTGGTATGGCGTGGCAGAGGCTTTCATTCCGCTAGTTTCGTTCAGCTACTTCCGCAGTTCCGTTAATTTCATTCCGCTACTTCCACAGACTTCGCAAATAGCGGAAACATGTCATTTTCGCTACTTCCGCCATTCCGCCAGAGCCACAAAATAGCGGAACAGCGGTTTTCCTACAGTTTCCTACAATTCCGCATTTTTTCCGATAGTTTCCAAATTTGCAGAATGCCGACAGAATTAGCGGAATGTTGACAGAAAAGCCACGGTGTGGCGCGGGCAATTCCAAAATGGCGGAATGGAATCGCGGTGTGGTAAAAGCTGCTGCCGCTTCAGCCCTACTGCTGACTTACCGTTTTACTAATCACTAAACAGTAAATCAGAAGCAGAACTCAGTAAAATTGGGACAGGAAGTCAGAAAATCAGTCCCGGAAGTTGAAAAATTAGTGCCGGAAGTCAGAAAATCAGGACAAAAGCCAGTAAATCAGTAACCCAGCCTGTCGGGCACAAATCGAGTAACAAGTACTACCTGATGTTACCAGGTAAGGTCGAGTCAGTGCAGTTGCAATAGGTTATACCAGTTTTTGCAGATACTCAGTTCAGCTGTATCCAAGAGAAGCACTTCACTGACTGATTAGTGGGGTGGGAAGGTACGGAGGAGGCTAGTCTACAGTTAAAAATGCTTGAATTGCTTGTCCTGTCGGGGTCTGCAGTAGGCACGTCATTCCCTTCCATTTTTGTTTTTGTTTTCAAAAACCCCTTCGTTTGGGTCAGGTTTTGTAGTCAATTATGTTCTTATGTTAAAACCATTCATTGTCAGGTTTTTCATTTGTTTGTTTTTTGTTTAATTTTATTAAAAATAATAACAATAATAAAAATGTCACTGTGCCTGCACAAAATGATCACCGGACCATTCTGCTTATGGGCACCCCTTTTCCAAAACGGCACCAACTGGCGTTGCCGGCAGAATGGGCCGGTGGTCATTTTATGCATGTGTAGTGATCTTTTATTTTTATAACAAAAACAGACACTTTTTTTTTGGTTCATTTTTGTCCATTTTCGTTACCGTTGGCGTCTTTTAATTACCAAGACCAACAGGGCTTTTTTTTTTTAGTATTTAAAAAAATGAAAATGAATTGCACACCCCTATTGCACCGTGCCTTGCAAATTGTATGAAGCAGTGTTGACTGCAATATGTACTGACAGGTAACCAATGGGGGAGCTGCTGTGCCAAGAGAGTCCCGCTAAGGGATCGGCATACTGGGTAGAGCAAATCTGCTCAAAAACATCTTTGAGATGCCTCCTTCATCTCAGTCGGACATAGTTCCTGCACCATCTCAAAGCCAGTTGTGAAACAGTATTGGTTCACTGTCACCAATATTTTATTCTCTGTACTGGGACCTGTGTTTAATATATTTATTAATGATCTGGAAAGGGGAGTAAGGAGTGAGGTGATCACATCTGCAGACAACACCAAGTTATTCCAGGTAGTTAAAACACGAGCAGACTGAGGAACTGCAGGGGGATCTTGCGAGACTGGGTGACGGCATCTAAATGGCAAATGAAATTTAATGTGGACAAGTGCAATGGGATGCACGTAGGGAAAAACAATCCAAACTACTGGGTTCTAAATTAGGAGTTTTACCACTCAGGGAAAAAAGACCCAGTATGCCACTTCTTATGTTCTTATTCTGCGTCACTGTCCTTAGAAGACTCCACTGCTCCAAATTCATGGCATCATTCCAAGCTAAATCAATCAGGTGCTTGGGAGCAGTCCCCCAGCTATCCTAATTGCATCTGGAAGACATTTCAGGAAGCTAATCTAAAGCCCTGATGTCTTAGTCTTAATGTGCTGCATCAACGCAGCGAACTCTGTTCTATATTAATGTGTTTATAGAATGGGCCATGCCTTAATTGTAGATAGGATTAGGACTGAAAGAAGTCCCCGACAAAATAGCTAAACCCATTCAAATATGGCAGGTCAGGTAATAACCGACATCCATTTACACTCTCTCGGGAATTTGTTTTGGTTATTTTGCGTTAGTTTATTTCAGGTTTGGGGTTGTTGGGGTTTTTTTGTTTGGTCACTTCAGTATTTCAATTCCATCATTTTGGCAATATTAGCGCTCTTGCACAAGCACAATTGTTGAAATTGCCATAACTCAAGAAAACCCACCACCAAATGATCAAAATAACAAACCTGAAAAAACCCAACCAATGAAACAAAAACAAATGGAATACCTCCCAAAATGGATTTGTTGATACCTGTTTCAGTCACCGACATTGGGTATTTTCAGACGTTACGAGATCACGGTGAACCACGGTGAATACCCACCTGTGGTCACCGTGTCTCGAACGTCTGTTTGGCGGCCGCCAGATGTTTGCCACGGTCAATACCCGCAAGGGGTCAATTTGAACCACGCTTCCCAGGCTAGCCGGGTGAATGTCCCGGGAAGCGTGGTCAAAAAGATCCCCAGCGGGGACCAAAAAAAAGTAACGTCTGGGTGGTTGCCACGGCCCGGGATCCCCGGTGGGATCCCGGGCCATGGCGCTTCCGGCCCAACGTGGCGGCCACATTGGCCCCGCCACCCGCCCGTCTCCCCAGAGGGCGGGCGGCGGGGTGCGTGGAGGGGGCGGGGCCGTGCGGCTGCACGTTGCGCCACGCAGCCCCCCGCCCCCTCCCACATTCCCCGCCGGGATCTCCCCGGCACGTCTGCTATGGCGTTACGGGGTGATCCCGGGGGGGAATGATTTCTGTGATTTCGGTACGGGGCCAAAGGGCCCCGTAATGTCTGAAATCACCCATTATTTCGGTACACCAAAGGGCCCCGTAACGTCTGAAATCACCCATTATTTCAGTACTTGAAAGGTACCAAAAATGCAAGTAATACCCACAAATAATAAACCCAACATCCATTTCAGCGCTACATGGGAGTAGTTACCCTTCTGTTGCTAAAGGTCTAGTGTGGCGATATTGAATAAATGCCGCTAGGTTTGAAGGAGTTAAAAAATGAGGTTTATTCCACCCTTACTATCTGATCCCAAGGAAATTAGGTAGGTACATAAAACACGAGAGAGGAGATTAAACTCATGGATGAGCCGTCAAGGCAGGTTTGCATTTGGCATAGGTGGTCTGCTTTCCACGCATGCATAAGGTTACCACCCCTCTGGATGTTGCCTCTGCAATAAATACTGTGAATTCAAGAAGATGAAATCACAAGGACTTAAGACCATTTTAAGCTGCCCTCCTCACGGGGAAAACTTATCTGATGATAAGAGATGCCATATTGGATCAGACCAAGAGTCCATCTAGTCTGGTGCCCTGTTTTCAGTAGTGACTAATATTGAAGGGGAAGAGTATAAGTATTAGGGATGGGTGATCAGAATGCTGTTCGGACGTTCGGTCATTCGGTTTGAAACCTGAGTTTGGGTTCGGCTGTTCGGTTCGGCGGAGTTAGATTTGGCCGAACTCGGCCGAACGTTCAAAAAAGTGCTATCAGAACCGAAATTTTTTCGGTATTGGTATTTTTGGCCCTGAAACCACCCCTGGTGTCCACCTCTGGTGCCAGGAAGTCTGCTCCTCAGCTGCCTCCCCCTTTCAGTCACGTTTTTCCCGCCCAAAGTCATGTTTTTCCCGCCCCCGAGCTCATCCAAACTTTTCCGAACTGTTCAGAAGTTCAAGCGTTCAGTTCAGAAGTTCAGTTCGGTTATCCAAACAGGCCGAGTTCGGGCCAAACTTTGAACTTCCGAACCACATTCGCCCATCCCTAATAAGTATGACCTATATGGGGTGTTCCCTTCCCTCCCCCCCCCAATGATTCACTCCAAGTTCCCAGCTGAGCTGTCAAAAATTTAGGGATACCCTGAACATGAGGTGGAAGCCACCACCCCTCGCTGCCTTAGCTATGAATCATTGGCCCTTTTTACATGGGCGGAACCCACACATGAATCCCCAGAAATCTGGGTGTTCATGTGTGGATGCCACTTGTGTAAACTCCATGGGTGTGTGTGTGTGCGCACACCTCCCGTGCAAACACATGCACACCCACCTCCACCCATCCCCCATGCATGGAGCAACCGGTGAAAACAGTGGTTGTTCCGTGCGTGTAGGTGGGTGGAGGTGGGTGTGTGTACCCATCTACACCCTCCCCTCATCCACTTCACACAGACCATGGCGCACACCAACCCCCAGCGCCACGGTCTGTGTAAAAAGAACCATTGTTGCCCCTCCATGAGCGTCTCTAACACATTTGTGAGCCCAGTTCCACCTAGGGTTTCCACCTCTGGATGACCTCCTGTAGAAGCTCTCTCGGATCCAATAGAAACTCTGTCAGACAAGGAAATTGGGGATTCCAGGGGCAGTCATGTGAGAGAGGCATCAGGCCATAGGAACGTTATTGTCCCTTGTCTGATGCGGCCCCACCCCCAGCAGAGCATGGTGACATCATGACCTCCATAAGCCCTTGGGATAGGGTAGGATCACAAATTTAAATACATTAGAAGGGCGTGTCATCCCTTTGTCCCTCCCCCTTTCCACCCTCCCCCCCCAGAGTGTCGTGATATGTTGAACCTTAAGAAGTGGGGTTACCTCACAAAGGGGGATGAATGAAAACCCCTTTCCCCTCACTCACTGACATAGCCTTACCCTCTCTGGGGAAAGCCTGGAAGAAGGTGGTAACCCCAGCAAACCCCCCTTACACTCCTCCCCCCTCATCCCATGGCAACGAACCCCACAAGCTATCCATGCGTTGCATGTGTCGGGGGGGGGGGGCGCCTCTCTTGATCCCAAATCCTTCAGTTTCCTCCTAGGGTATTTTTAGACGTTACAAGATCACGGTCAACCACAGTGAATCCCCTGTGGTGGCCATGATTCCCGTAATGTCTGTTGTGAGTTCCGTCAGATGTTCATCCCAGTGAACCTCCAGTGGGAATCACAACAGCCATGATTCTGGACCTCCGGCAGCCCGGAGATCCAGAATCGTGGTGGGATCGGGCCCCAACCGTGATCATGGTGGCCACGATCTGGCAAGGGCCGAAGGTAACGTCTATTACCTTCAGCCTGCCTGGACCGTGGTCCCGACCACAGGACGGGATCGGGCGCAACGGCTGGATTAGCTGCTGCGCCTTCCCATCTCCCAGAGGGCAGGTGGCCGGGGCCATGTGGCCACACGTCGCACCGCACAGTCCCGCCCCCTCCCCGATCCCCAGTAGGAATCAGGCTGGCACGTCTGATGGACGGCCAGACTGATTCCTGACCGGGATCCGAAACAGGCCCCGGTCCGTGGTTCAGCGTGGCAGGCCTCTGGGTCCATCACGTCTGAAATTACCCCTAGTTCTTGTACCACAAAAAAGGGTGAACAGTAGCTCCCAATTCACTTGACGCTGCAGAGAGGCCCAAACCATTGACGAACAATGCTCCTCCTTACCATGGTCTCCGTTAAACGTCTGATCATGCTCAAGGGCGATGAGGTCTTCCCCTCTGAAGCGATCATTTCTCTGGAGATCTTCGACGTCTTGTTTAGCCTGGAGTTCCCTGGTTTTTTGTTTATTTATTCTTGTTTCCCTGTGAAGATTTCTCTTCTGTTCAGCTGGGCTTTGTAAATGATTCATCTGGACAAACAACAGAGGAGTCAATAGGTAACTGGTTTGCCAAGATTTAACTTCGACACTTGGCAGGGCATATCGCTGAGGGCAAACCATTATCGTAGCTCCACTGAGCTGAGCCATCCCATTCACGTCAAGTACAGCAAGGGTTTATGGACTACAGTTCACGCAGAGCATGGATTTAACTGAATCACCAGCTCAGCATTATTAATTATTCATTATTATTATTATTTATTATAACTCTGCTTTAACACTATTTCTTATACATGCTGCAGGGCTGTATGGGCACCCTATGCAGCCCTGCAACATGCATAAGAAATGTCTGTTTTCACCCATTTTAGGGCCTTCTTTTGTGTGAAGTCCTGGGAAAATTGTCCCCTTTCCTTCCCTCTCTGGGCAGCCCTGTTAACACTGGCTCTAACTATTTGATTTAATCATGTAACTTTATATTCTTCTTGAATCTCGCTCTTTGACATGCCTTTTGCCGAGAACAACCCTCTTGAACTATGTTGGCTTTACCTCTTGTCTCTTTCGGTTGATTTCCAACATCCGCATCTTGTGTAAATGCTGCCGTCTTCCCGAGGAGTGTTGTGCTGTCTCCACTTTCTTCTCCAGCTCCTTTCATGGGGTGCAAAGAGAAATCTATTTTATTTTAATTTTATGTTAATGAATGTTGAAAAATTCATTGAGACCCCGCAGCTACAACTTCCATTTCCAATAAGCCATGCAAAAGGACTCCTATGGCATGCAGAGGCTATGGGTGATATCAGACGTTACGTTGTCACCACAGTCAACTGCAGTCAACCGCGGAGGGGGTTGAAAGCAGGTGAACGTCTGGTTGCTTGCATCCAGATGTTCGCCTCAGTCAACCACCCCCCACTGTGAACCTAACCATGCTTTGTTCTCCCGCACCACAGCGGTGAACGAAGCGTGGTTACGGGGAATCCAGAACGTGGTGAAGGAAAAATAACATCTGTTACCTTACCTTCACCGCAGTCCGGAGTCTTGGCGGCGGGGGGTGGGTGGCGGCAGTGGCCAGATAGGCCGCAGCGGCTGCCAGTCTCATGGAGGGTGGGTGTCCGGGGAGCGCAGGGGGCGGGGCCGTGCAGCCGCATGCTGCGTCGTGCAGCCCCGCCCCCTCTGGGGGATGGGGGTTCGGAATAGACATGACGGCCAACAGCATTGACCCTGGGCCGTGGTTCAGTGGTCCCCATGACCAGGGGCAAAGGGGCGAACGTCTGTTGGCGCGCCCCTTGACCCCCTGCCCGTGGTCTGAACCACCCCACGGCCCAGGGTCAATGCTGCCAGCCGTCACGTCTGAAATCACCCTATGACTACTTGATGTTGATTGATGATAATATTTAATAATACATAAAACATTTCTGTCGTACCGCCCCTGCCCAATGGCACTGGGGCAGTTCAGGCACAGTGAGGTACAGCGAGGCAGGGTCCGGACCATGCAGGGAAATTAGCACAGAATACTAGAGTTGGAGGTGACCTTGAGGGCCATCTAGTCCAAGTCCCTGCTTGGATGGAAGGAATGCAACAGCTACAACATCCCTAGCAGGTGGCTGCCCAGCTTCTTTTTGAAAACCTCCAGCGGTGGAGAGCCTACGACCTTCCTAGGCAACTTGTTCCATTGCTGCCCGGCTCTTGCGGCTAGGAAGTTTCTCCTGATATTTAACCAAAATCCACCTTCCCGTGACTTGAGCCCATTATTTCTACAATATTAACTGTACAGTAGCCTACAACTACTGATTGTACCGTGCCAGGTACACTGCTTGAGCTATATATTATTATTAACAAGCATTTATATAGCACAAGCAATGTACCTAGCGTTTTACAAAGTAATGGAATAGACGCGGTCCCTGCCCTACAATCTGAAAAGGGGTGGGGGAGAGACAAAGGAAGGGGAGCAGAGGGAGAGACAAGGGGTGTAACATTCACGAAGATGCGATGTCTCCGGTGCACATGATGGCTGGTTGCCCACGATTGGTCGGCATGGCTGCCCACCATGGCAGGGGCTCGGGGTGCGCTGGTGGCTGGATTGCCTGGCCATGCATCTGTTCCATTTCCCTGCCAGGGGAGCGGGTGATGGAGGGCTCATCAGCCAGCACAGCCGGGCACACTTTTTATCTGTGCCCCAACCTTACCTCACTGGGGTCACCCCCTCCCAGAGTACGTGACCAGCGCACCGGCTGCACGTTTATTTTCACCCAGGGTTTCAGGAGAAGACTCTGCATTTACCAGAGTGCCATGTAAGGTAAACAAATATGTCAGCTCTCCCTAGCTATCCCCATCATTGCTGGTTCACTCACCTTTGCTTTACGTGTTTCTGCTGCTTCTTGTTGGTTCTGGAGCTGGTCTGAAGTGATGGGTTGAGGAAGGCCAACAGGTTCCAGCTTCTGAAAGCCCAACAGTTATAGCACTCAACCTTCTGCATCCCACTAGAGCCGGCCATTCAGCTATCTTGATTACAGCTGAAAGGAGAATGTGCTGCTATCCGGTATCTTGCCAGATATCACGGTATCTGCAGTATGCAGTATAAGGGCATAGCTAGATTGGAATGGACCCTGATGCAAAAGATGGAATGAGCCTCCTCTCATGTCCCTCCCAGCTGCAGGGGACACAGATGCATGAGGGAAATTTGGGCTCCCAGGCTCATGACCCCAGGTGCAGTTCCACCACCTGTTCTTGTTATAGCTACGCCCCTGATCCGGTATCCGGTCAAATACCGAAAGGTATCCAGTTTAGTATCTGCCAGCTATCCAGTCAACTGGATTACCATTACCAAAATACCAATTACCACCTTACCATTTAATTACTGTTTGAATTTTTCTTTTTTTTTACTCACTCCCTCTTTCCAGCCTAGTTTGGCTATGTGCCAATTTGGTAAACAGTAATATATGGTATTCCAGTTTGGCAGTTAACCTCTGTGTTTACCAGGTCATTACCGAATAACTGCCAAGCTAGCCGGAATATCGGATATTAACTGCAGGTAATTTATTTCCTATCTGTTTCAGCTCTAAACTTTTTTTTTTTGTTCAACAGCACTACTCGGAGCATAGGGCTTATGGTATTCAGGAGAGAGAAGCATCCTTAAGATACATGCAAGCATCCTATCTACATTTTGGATTGCAAAGTCTGTTGGAACAGAGCCATGAAAAGGGCCATGCCTAGAGGAACATCAGTAGTGCCTACTCGGTCAGACCAGTGGTCCATAGAGCTTAGCATCCTGTCTCCAACAGCAGCCATTCTTGGTCACTTAGGAGAAGTACCCCATCAGGTCACAGTGGGCAATTCATGTCCTGTTGTTCACTCCCAGCTCCCAAAAGTAAGAAGTTACATCTTCTAAATCTATTTTGATAAGAACATAAGGAGGTAGCAGAACCTAGGAGAAGATGAAACTCTCAAGTTTTCCCATAGCAGTGTTCAATTTTTCCATACATGATTTCCCAAGAGCCCCATTTCTACAAAGGAACCCCTCTGGAATGCTCTTCTACATGAATAATCCTTTCCCCTTAGCTATATGAGGTGGCAACCCCTCTGTGAGTCATAAACAACACACTGAGGGTGTTAACAAACATGACACTGGCCCAGCTGGCCCAGTTCGCCAGTCTGAGCCAGCATCACATTTGTTCCAGGACCACTAGATGCTGTCTCTTATACACATCTAGATGTGTATAAGAGACAGGCCCCCCGCTTTAGGCCCGGGACCTCCAAAAAGGTGCCCCTGGTGGACCGCAAGGATCGCTCTGAGGCACGGAGGGCGAGGCAGTCCCCAAGGTATGAGGGGCCCAGACCATGTAGGGCTTTATAGATCAACACTAGCACCTTGAATCGGGCTCGGTGCGCTATAGGCAGCCAGTGCAGAGTATGAAGCACAGGTGTTATGTGCTCCCACCTTCCCGTCCCCATAAGGAGACGGACTGCCGCATTCTGCACCAGCTGCAGCCTCCGAACCAGAAGCAAGGGAAGCCCCACGTACAGCGCATTGCAGTAGTCTAGCCTTGAGGTGATGAAGGCATGAATGAAGGTGGCCAGGACGGGCCTGGTAATGTATGGACACAGCCTCCGTACCAGATACAGCTGGCGGAAGGTGGCCTTAGCCACCATCTCTACCTGTCAATCCAGCCGGAGCCCCGAATTCAACACCACCCCCAGACTCCGAACCTGCTGGGCTACAGGAGGGCGGACCCCCCCCACACAAGGGGAGCCAGTACCTCCCTCGTCCTACCACCACCATCACCTCAGTCTTATCAGGATTGAGCTTCAGTCTGTTCTGCCGCATCCAATACGCCACAGCCTCCAAACATTGGAGAGGTACAGCTGAGTATCATCAGCATATTGGTGACATCGTACCCCGAACCCTCTCACGATCTCCCCCAGGGGCTGCATACATACATTAAATAATAGTGGAGACAAGATCGAACCCTGCGGAACGCAACAGGTCAAGGCCTGGGGGCTTGATGTTTCAGGCCCCAGCACCACCCGCTGGCTTCTCCCCGAGAGGAATGAGTGGCACCACCCTAGGACAGTTCCGTCCAGACCCCCCAGGTCTCACAGCCATCTCAGCAGCAGCCCATGGTCCACGGTGTCAAATGCAGCCAAGAGATCTAGCAGGATCAAGAATGTTGAACATCCTGTGTCCATCTCCCGACGGAGATCATCCACCAAGGCCACCAACGCTGTCTCTATACCATAGCCGGGGCGGAACCCAGATTGAAAAGAGTCCAGGAAACCACCGCTGTCCAAATGTGCCTGGAGCTGCAGTGCCACTGCCTGTTCAATAACCTTCCCTAAAAAGGGAATATTAGAGACAGGTCGGTAGTTGGCAAGAGCGTCCACATCCAAAGATGGCTTCTTCAGCAGGGGGCGCACCACCGCCTCCTTGAGACTGGGTGACAATCTCCCCTGCCGAAGGGGGAGGGAGGGCGATGTTGGGGACATGACCAAGTGGCCACATGTTACTCCCCACCTTCTGCTCTCCCTCCCCAGCCGAGGGAAGCCTCAGGAATGTTTGTTTCCATGACCAGAGTGTACCCAGCGGTGGGGGGGAGGAGGTCTCTCCTACCCAGGGTGGGACAGGCATCTGCTGAGGACATCTTTTTTCACCCTAAAGCCATTTTATGGCGTGATGGGAAAATTCTGGAACCCACGACCACAGAAACAGACTCACTGTCTGTTCCTGACTGTTCCTGATTGGGTGGCTACGTAGTATAACGCACACTCTGACATATGTCTACTTCAGGGGTAGGGAACCTCAGGCCCAGAGTCCAACTGTGGCCCAAAGCTAGTTTTTGTGTGGCTCCTTTCTAGTTCCTGGATCTGGTTCCTGGATCCAGTTCCTACCCCCAAGCTACTGAAGGACTGACCTCAAGATAATGGAGACGAAGGCATGGATACAAGGATAGGAAACTGATCCATGGCACAGATTCATGATCTGGACCCTCCTTTTCTTGAGAGTGCCCCCCTTTGCACCCCTTCCCCCAACTTCTATGCAGCCCTTTGGAGCATGTACTAATTTTCAAAGTGGCCCCTGAGAGGGATGGGGTTCCCCAACCCTGCCCACCTTTCTGCCATGATCAGATGCAGCTGAACCCAGGTCTGTCTGCTTACTCACAAGGCTACCATGTCTCTTGCTAATACCAGATGCTGTCTAAAGTTCCCTACTAGCTTATTAGGTACCAGCTCTTCTCTAGTTCCCTTGAGCGCCTGAAAAAAAGCCACCCCTAATTTAGGAGCCGTCACTAGATGGCAGCAGCTAACACCATAAGCTGCAGCCCGGCCTTTAAATCATTTGCAGATGCCCCCAACGCAGGGAACAGAACACTGTTACTAGCGTAGGCAGAGAGGAAGGTTTAGGGTAGGGGTGGGAATTCCAGTTCTCCCGAGAACCGATATTGCCGGTATTTGGGTGTATCGGGTTAATCCAATAAATCTGATATTTACCTGTACCGGCATACCAGATCTTTAACATTGGGTGCTTTACCAGGTTTTTATATTGCCTTCATTGAGATAAATGGCCGCAATGTAAAAAAAACAAAAAACGGTAAACGCCCAATGTTAAAGATCTGGTATGCCGATACTGGTAAATCCAATACCGGGGAGATACGATACTGGTAAATCTGGTATCCGGTATTCTCCCCGGTGTCCCACCCCTAGTTTAGGGGGAAGATGAGGAGCTCAGTCTTGGACATACTAAACTTGAGTTGAGGGTAACACACCCAAGAGGATCTGTCAGAGAGACATTCCTGGTCTCCACTCTTTCCTGAGAGGACAAGATCAATGTATTGTGAGGGATCCCTCGAGGCACAGAGCAAACAGGGTAGAGGTTGGAACATCCCTTTTTCATTGGTAATGACCATGATTTTTAAATGGGATGACAAGGGGCAAATTCTGTGCATCCAAGAACTTCTCCAAATGCAAAGGGCAGTCCTGATTCCATTTACAGCAATTGGGAATTTGGCTAAAATGAGATTTCCAGTGGAGCAGGAGAGGGCCCATTAGGGATTTTGCTCCAATGGATTCTCTCTTTCCCCCACCTACTTCAAACCCCCAGTCAACTTGGGTTTCAAAGTCTTCACAACTGGGCCAAGTTGACAGGAAACAACAGATGCTAAAAGCACCAGGCCGGGTCTCATGTAAAACATGAAAAGCAAACAGTTCAAGAGCTGTCAAGCAAAACACGGAGAAGGGAGCCAGCCCTTCAAAGGGAGCTTTGTCAAAGCAGGAATGGAAAAGCAGGGCCCTTTGGGGACGGATGCCCAGCAGGCTCCATCATTCATACACACCGAGGTTCAGAAGGTACAGAATGAGGCCGGGATGTGTCTATGTGAATTTCTCTGGAGGAGACAATTTAGGGGCCTGATTCTTTTGGAGTCAATGGAAAAACTCTTAGGCTGCAATCCAAAAGCAGAGTAGGCCTACTGAAGCCCATAGCAAGGGAGGCAGGCCTCAGGGCTTCAGCTGGGGCTTCTCCAGAGTAAATGGCTTGTGGATCATGGCCTTAGGAATTTTAGTGGTATAGGAGTAATTGGAGTGAGAGTTGAGGTGAAACGAGTATCCGCAAGACATGTAGAATTTCCGGTATTCAAATTGACTTGAAAATATCGGGTACCAGTTGGCACCCAATCTCAACCCAATTTGAGTACCCGATGTCCCAGAATGTTGACTTATAGTCCCAATTTTTTAACTTCCAGTCCCAATTTTTCAATTTTCCATCCCGATTTACGGAAAATTCAAAAATTGGTACTAGAAATTTCTGATTTTTTTCAGGTATCCAGGTACCTGATCGGTAATCAGGTGCCGTGTCAAGTACCCAATGTGGTACTCGAAAAAGTGAGTATTTACCACAGGTAGTAAATGAGCTATCAATTTCAGCTCTAAGATAATGTGGGCCAGTTGTTAGAATACTCAACTGCAGCTGAGAGGATCTGAGGTCTATGCAGAAAATGTACTTTTAGGTTATTATTATTATTATTATTATAAACATTTATATAGCGCCAGCCATGTGCCTGGCGCTGTACAGAACATAGAATTAGACGTGGTCCCTGCCTGTGGCTTACAATCTAAAAGACAAGGAGGGGGATACAGGGAGAGGGGACAGGGGAGAAGACAAACAAACATTCAGGCAGATGCGAAGTCTCAGGTGCATGTGCTTGGCTTGGTTACAATCAGGTTGGTTGCAGCAGTCTGTAGAGGAGGGCAGACAGTAAGCATATGGGGAACGACTAGCAGGGATTGGGAAAGTAAGCATGGAAAAGGTGGGTCTTGAGGAGGGATTTGAAGGAGCGGAGGGAGGGGGCAAGGCGGATGTGGGTAGGGAGGGAGTTCCAGGCATGGGGGGCAGCGAGGGAGAAGGGTCG
>QEPC01005386.1:2915775-2928443 GCA_003113815.1 Sphenodon punctatus | reverse complement strand
CGGCGAGGGTCACGAGAGAAAGATTCGATCCTGGAGGCATAATAGTGTTGTCTAGCTAGGGAGATAGCCAAGGAGAGGGAGAATTTGTAGTGGAGGAAGTCAGTGAGGGAGCGGGATTTGCACCAGAGGCATACGGCAGACCGGGTGCTGGAGTGGAGGTAGCGGATGTTAGGGGTTGAGCCGGGGTGGGGGTTTTGGGGCCAGACAGGACGGGAAGAGAGGGGGGCAAGAGAGTCAAGGGTTGAGGAGAGAGAGGTGTTGAGAGCGGAGATGGCAGTCAGGGGAGGAGGAGGAGAAAATGGAGGGAAGGTGGGGGGATAGAGAGGAGGCAAACTCCATGGGGGTAATGGCCTGCATATTGCGGAAGGGGCATGGAGAGGGGAGGAGGAGGGGGGTTGGTGGGAGAGGCTGAAGGAAGCGAGGAAGTGATCAGAATTATGGCAGGGATCAAAGGAGAGGTCAGTAAGAGAGCAATTTTGTGAGAAGATGAGGTCAAGGGAGTGGCCATCGGTATGGGTGGGGGAGTCGGTCCAGAGTCGGAGATCAAAAGAGGAGGTCAGAGAGAGGAACTGGGAGATAGAGGACGTGGAAGGTGTGTCGACGTGAATGTTGAAATCACCAAGAATGAGAGCGAGGGTGTCGTCAGAGAGGAAGAAGGTGAGCCAGGATTCAAAGTCTGGGAGAAAAGAGGAGAGGGAATCCGGGGGCGGTAGATGACAGCAACACGAAGGTGTAGAGGGGAGTATAAATGCACAGAGTGGGCCTCAAAGGAAGGGAAGGAGAGGGAGGGAGGAGGGGAAAGGGTTTGGAATTGACAGGGATTGGCAAGGAGGAAACCCACGCCACCCTCCTGGCCCTTAGATAAAACTTCCGCACCGTAAGAAAAGCTGGACAATTGGACAAATTGCAGAGGAAATTCATGAGATCTCCTTCATCAGAAGTTTTAAAGGGAAGGCTGGATGAACATCTGCTAGGGATGGATTAGATCAATTATTATTATTATGAGTTGTTTTGTTGTTGTTGTTTGTTTTGTTTTGTTTTGTTTTGTTAATTAATTAATTAATTGATTGATTGATTTTTATTTATAAAGTGCCAGCAATGTGCCTGGCACTGATCATTAAATCAGATTTAATGTCTAATTCAATTAAATTAAAGAAGGTCCCTGCCCTGGGGAGTTTACAATCTAGGAGTTTACAATCTAGGATGGTCATGGGAAGGAAGGCAAGGGAAAGGGGAACGTAGGGAGAGACTATGAACATATGCTGGCTACAAACAAATGATCATGAAGTTGAGAAGTCACAGGTGCGCCCGCTTGCCTTAGTAACAAGGAAGAAGAGAAACTCGAATGATATTCTATGAGGATCACATACCTAGGGGAGATTGATAGGAGCGTGAGCATAAACCAGTGTGTTGACACTGTGGATGAAACAAGTAAGGTAGTAATTATTTGCGAGTATTTCCGAGTAGTCAAGGATTGGGCTTGTGTTTCTGGGAGTTACTTGGTAATACCAACAAATACTCGGTAATACATGGTAAAATACTTGGTACTAAAATGCTCAGGATGCTGAGTATTTTACCAAGTTCCCTTATGTGTCCTCCTGTCCTTATGTGACCAAACAAGGAGGGGGGGTAATAGGCAGGAAGGGGAGGCAGAATAAAAATTTTTAGGGGGAGCCCAGTAGGCAAGAAGGGGGACAGCAGGAAAATTTCTAGGGGGAGCACAGTGGGCAGGAAGGGGGTAGCAGGAAAATATCTAGGGGGGCAAGGTGGGCAGGAAGGGGGGGCAGGTTACAGCAAACTCAACATTAGGAGGGATGTGTTCTGTAGTGTCCAAGTGGAGGGAGCCGACAATGCCTCTGGCTCTCTTGGAGTATGCTAGACTACATTTCCCAGCATGCTCCCAGAGAGCATTAGAACAGCAGCTGCCACTGGCTCTTTGGGACCATGCTGGACTACATTTCCCAGCATGCTCCCAGAGAAAAGATGGCATCCCGATCTCCTCCTGACATTAGAACTAGGGATGGGCAAACAGAACCGAGTTCGGAAATTCGGTTCGGTTCAGTTTGGAAAATCGGTACGGAAGTTCGGTTTGACCGACCGAACTATTCGAACTCGATCTGGTCGACCGAACTATTCAAGCTTGGTCCGAACTCCGAACTTCCGAACAAAGTTTGGAAATTCAAACCCCAATGAACTAAATGGAATATTATCATTTAGGGATGGGCGAACAGAGCCGAGTTCGGAAATTCAGTTCGGTTCGGTTCAGTTCGAAAATCGAGTTTGGTTCAGAAGTTTGGTTCGGTCGACCGAACTGTTCGAGTTCGGTCTGAACTCCGAACTTCCAAACCGTGTTCGCCCATCCCTAATTAGAACAGCTGTGACTGCTTGCGAGTCATAAAATGCCACTCACTGGGGGGGGGACTTGTACTTCTGGGGGACTTCACGGGAAGACAAAGTATGGTGTCTCAGCAGCGCAGGATTAGGTAAGCATTGCTCAATTGAGAAGTTACCAGGTAACGAGTTCCGTGACCATTTCTTGGGTTCTTCTGGGTACTCGGTAAAACCGAGTCGAAAACTGTGATCCTCAGCAAATACTGAGTAAAACCGCGTACCGAGTTTCAGCCCTAGCTGGTACAGGAGGTGCATCTTTGGTGAACATTTCCTGGATCTGAAGGACAAAGAGAACCACGTGTTAGTGGCAGAGCTTTGCATTCAGTGAATGTAGTAAAGGCATGGTTCAAAGTCCAGCTTTCACGCCTTAAGTCAATGGGCGATTGAGTCCTTTGCTGTGTGGACCCCTCAGCGTGGAACTCGTCCCCTTCAAATGTCCATCTCACTTCCTCCCGCCTTGAAAAAGCACCTGAAAACTTTTCTTTTTTTTAACACTCTCCAGTTGCTTTAGAGAATCCACTGCTGGTTCCCATTCATGTATTTTTCCACCTCATTTAAACCATTTTAAAATGGATTTTAAATGGATTTTAGGTTGTTTTATTGCATTCATGTAAGTGAGGTACCTTGAGTGTCAATCAGTGTGGAGGCTTTATATAAATAAAATTGATCACTGTTATATTATTAAGTGGCTTGAGGAAGCCATTGAAAGATGCGCCTATGTTTTAAAATGAAAGACGTGGGTGAAATCTTCATTTGCCAGACGCTCAAGGGGGTTGCAGGTCTGTAAGTTTCATGCCAAAGGGCCTCCTTAGATCTGAGTGAATTCCAAATCCTCATTCATTCACGGCAAGGAGGCCTAGTTGGGCAGTTTCAATAGGGTCAACAGGCTGCTTCCTATATGGAAGGTTTGTGAGATGCCCCACTCTATGTGGGGGCAAATTTATTTAGACCAGTAGTATAACTTCCTTCTAAATTTTGTGGGGAAACACTGAGGGAATAGTGGGGTGGGGGGCAAGCTCCTTGGACTCTCCAAATTCCAATGTGGGGGGCAGGATTTAGGACTCTTCTCCTGGCAATAGAGGCATCAGCTGAAGGCTCTTTTCCAGACTGGTGTGTGGTAGCTCAGGCCCGGGAGCTTGGCTGCGCGATAGCAGTCCCCCTCAGCCCCCAAATTCCACTTGGTGTGAAGGTGACCTTCCTCTCTTCCCACAGAGCTATGACCATCCCCCTCATGCCTAGCTTTGTGAGGGTTGTGTCCCCCACATCCCCCCTGCAATAATTATGCCCATTGTGATGATTTGTGCTGCTCAAGAAGTACACCTTCTGGATAAGTAAACCTTATTTATTATATTTATTAAAAAACGCCCCAGCAAGTGCTGCAGGTCTCTCTGCCTGAAGCCAGTGGGCTCTATCTGGTAGCAACCAGTTTCAGTCAGTTCTGTGTAATAACCACATGTGCTCTATAAGTTTCAATTGCCAGTACTAGGTGTTTTCAGACATGACGCTAACCACAGTTTAACCACACTTAAACATTTCTTATACATGTTGCAGGGCTGTATTGGTGCCCTATGCAGTCCTGCAACATGCATAAGAAACGTTTAAACTGTGGTTACCGTCATGTCTGAAAACGCCCACTGTTCTCTTAAAGGGACAGTGTACTATTCCCACACCCATGATTTTAAACTACAAAGGGTGGAGATTTTTAGGGAGGGGGAGGGGGACTGAGGTGTTTTTAGGCAACTTTGATATTTTTATGGGATTTTTATATATTTTATCGTTTCCTATTTTGTAAGCCGCCCTGATGAGCCTTAGAAAGAAGGGCAGGATGTAAATTTAAATAAATAATAAATTAAAAGTATGGAGTCTCCAGCTGAAGGCTGAAGAGATGGCAAAACTAAGCACTGTTGTAATAATGGCTGACATAGCTACAGAGTAGAGCTCGAACAAGTACCTAATTTGGTACCCAAAAGTAATACCCACATTTTTTAGTACCGTTTCAGGTATTCGACAGGATGATACCCGATTACCAATCGGGTACCTGAATACCCCAAAAATCAATAAATTCCAGGACCAATTTACCGATTTTCCAGTTATCGATGGAAAAATAGGTAAGGAAAATCAAAATTCCCAGACTGGAAGTCAAAATTCTGGGACTGGAAGTTGATTTTCCAGGACATTCGGGACCCAAACTGGGTCAAAATCGGATACTGATTCATACCCAAATTTTTTAGTCAATTTCAGTACCAGGATTCAATGGGTATACCTGGGTTTTTTTTCACATACTCATTTCGGCTCTACTACAGAACAATTTCTTTTAATCCCGTTGACTTTATTGCACTTCATTACTGCTAGCACAAACCATCCCCCTGCAGGTTTCCAGACGTGACATGAAATAGGTTACCCTTCAACCCTTAGGAAGGTTTTTAAACTCATCTTACTTGAAGTCTTCGTGGTGGATGCCTTTTAATAATACTGGTTTCTCCTTTGTCCAGTGCGATGTCAAAAGAAACAGGTCTTGGCACTTGAAGAAATAGAAAAAAAGGAGAAGAAGCCAGTGAAAATATTTCAGATCCAATCTCCTCTTGCCACAAATGGGGAAAACGCAGTGAACATGGGACCCTGCTGTGTGCTCATCCAATCCTGGAATGGGAACAATACCATGGGGTTTATTTGACCAATCGCAATCCAGCTAAAGTCTTTATCCATTTCCCATTCTGAAGGGCTTTCTTTCCCCCCCCATTGAATTTAATAGGAACTGAGGCCTGGGAGTTTCGCTGCTGACCTTAAGCTTGAATTTATTTTATTTATTTATTATTTATTTATTTATTTTACAGGAACTAATGACAAAAACTAAATACCAGCTGAGACAAAACTCAGTGATTGCAGTTCTCAAATCATTACTCCACAATTGTTTCTGGAGTAAGCAGTTTGAGGATTGTAAGCTACCTGATCAATCAAGGCCAGATCCAAGCACGTGCAGGTTATAGAACCACCTAGGGCCTCCAATATATGAAGTCCCTGAATAAATTTGAGACGGCAACTTGAGTGTAAGAAGCAATGACATAAAATAGAAGATCACAGAGCCTGGCTTCTACATGCCTCCCACTAGTTCCTATTTAGGAGACATGGGGTGATTTCTGATGTTACGAGATCACAGTGAACCATGGTGAATACCCACCTGTGGTCACTGTGCCTCGAACGTCTGTTTGGCGGCCGCCAGATGTTCGCCATGGTCAATACCCACACGGGGTCATTTTCAACCACGCTTCCCGGGCTAGCCGGGGGACTTTCACAGGAAGCGTGGTGAAAGTGATCCCCAGCGGGGACCAAAAAAAAATCACGTCTGGTCAGGCGCCACGGGCCGGGATCACCGGCGGGATCCCGGGCCGTGGCGAATTCGGCCAGACGCTGCAGCTGCATTGACCCCGCCACCCACCCGTCTCCCCAGAGGGCGGGCGGCAGGGAGCGTGGAGGGGGGCGGGGCCGTGCGGCCGCACATTGCACCGCGCGGCCCTGCCCCCTCCCAGATTCCCCACCGGGATCCCCCGGCCTGTCTGATACGGCATGGCAGGGTCATCCCAGCGAGGGATGATTTGGTTGTTTTCGGTACAGGGCCAACCGGCCCTGTAACGTTTGAAAACACCCATGGTCTCTCTTTGGGTGCATGAATCCCACTGTCCCTTTTTTAGGGCATCAGAGGGTCTCCTAACGCTGGATCTCCTAACAGACAAAACGTTGGCCCAATTCACCTGCTCTGGCCTGCCTGGACCAGCTCTGAAACCCACGCGTCTGTTCCAGGCCCGCCAGATGTGGACTCAGTTCAAACCCTGGCAGGGTTGGTGACCGGGCCGGAATGTGGGCCCGGAATGAACCAGGCCCACAGTCCGGCCCTGCGAGCTGCCCAGGTGGGCTAGAGTAAGTCAAACTGGACACACTCACCTTGTCCAGTGTGGGGGGTTGCCTGTTATTGGCAGCCATGGATGCCCGTCATAGCAGGGGGAGGGAGCCGGCCGCAGTGCAGGCACGGAGCCGGGCAGCCGCGTGTTCCTCCCCACCCCCGTTCCCGGCTAAGTCAGGCCGGGAGAACATTAGTATTTCCCCCCCTCACCCGACCCAGCTGGGGCGCCACCATGGCTGCACATATGTTAATACCCATTGTCACTCCTTCAGGAATGAGAAACAAATAGAACAGAATTCAAGTCTCAGAGACTGCTTTCCTGGCTGCCTCCCAGGAAAAGGTCTTGAGAGGACAACGAGGAGATGATGGAAGAAACTAAGCAGAATGAGAAGCAGGAGAGCTTCTGTCCCTAGAGATGGAACAAGCAGCAGAATAACTGCTTGTGAGGTTTGTTTCTGCTTTTGAGCAGGTTGGAATTGACCCAAATGATATTTGTCAAAACGTCTGAGCGATCAATTATTGCCCCTGCAATTTTGGTTCCTTGGTTCGTTCCACTTGTCCAGTTCACTTGTTTTATCTATTGTTTTCACCAGGAACAATGAAAATGTAGGATGGAAAACAAGTCATTAAAAACGGAAATGGCCAAAACCGACAAACGGAACCAACCAAAATTGCAAAGATGGGTAATTGATTGATGACTGGATGGGTGGTCATTACTTGGTTCGTTCATTTTGGTTTGGATCATTGAGATTTGACAGGCTTGCTCGTTTTGGCCAGTACTCATTTCAGCTCTACATATGCACTTGGAATATTGGGAGGTGTGTGTGCACACGTGTGTACGTGTATGAGGAGGTGGAACTTATTCACCGAGAGGCGGAGCTGATTGTCCAAGGGGGCGGGGCTTGTCCCTCTTTCGTCTCTTGAAATGTTGGGAGGTATGCCTATGGAAGATCCATGGTGAGTCAGGAGAGGCCTCTTATTCATGCGTCTAATGAGTAAACTGGAAATGCCACATACACATGTCACATGGGTCCCCAGGGGCTGCAATGCAGGGAGCCCGGGCACTTGAAGATCTTACATTTAGCTGAACGTCAACAATTAATTATGGTTACATCTTCCTTTTTCTAATGTGTGAGCCAGTGTGGATCTGTCGAACTTTCTTGTGTTATGAGGATTTCTCAAGAGATCTTCCCTGGATCACTGTGATCAGCCCATTAAATTAAAATTGAAAGAAGACATTTGAAGCAATACTAATCTCATTGAAGACAATGGGACTTTCCGAAGCGGGGTAGGATTGTGCCCTTGTTGAATGAGTATGAATAACAGCCACATGCAAAGGCACCGATGATCTCTGCTTACTGACATCCCCATGATAGGGAAAGAATGAAATGAATCACTCAGCACAGTGGGACGTGTGCACAACGATTAACTCCTGAATGAAAAATTCAGCTCAAGCAACCACTTAGCAAATGAAGAAACAGAGATGTTCACTGATGGAAATAAATTTTAATGAGAGCTTCCAAAACAGCTGTCTGCTTAGGAGTAAATGTGAACCTCTCATCCACAGCCACCTCAACTGATTCAGCTGTTTAAGAATGGGCCATTCTTAAATCCACAAGACTTCTCCGTGCCCAAACAATTTCTGACTGCAAGAGCAAAAATACTAGGGGTGGGACTATCGGTATCGGATTAATCCGATAATGTCGATAATTGTCGATAGTGGATTAATCCTATAATACCAATAATATCGGTATCGGTATATCGGTTTTTTAACATTGCCGATTTTTCAGATCTTTAACATTGCGGCCATTTTAACAATGGCCGCAATGTTAAAGATCCAAAAAATCGGCAACGTTAAAAAACGATATACCAATACCAATAAATCTGATTATTGGATTAATCCGATACCGATAAAACCAGTAACGGATAATTCGCCTGCAGTCCCACCCCTAAAAAATACAAAGGGGTTATGATATCTTGACTGAGGGTAGTGCTTGCAGGATTGGAGCTTTCATTATCACATAGCTGGATGAGATCTCAGATATCGTCTCCAACGCAACCCCCTGCACTCAGGCAGTGTAAGGACGCAGACCAGAAGCTCTGGTAGGACAGAAACACCAGCTGCGCCACCACCATAGCACTCTGGCTCATGGGATGGGGTAACTTGCTTTCTCCTCCCTGTTGCTTTACTTCCTGTTCAGGCCACACCCCCACCCATCTCTGATTGGCCCCGTTTGCTTATTTTATTATTAAATTTTATTTATTTATTTATTTATTTATTTTAAACGCTTGATATCCCACCTCTCCTGCCTCAGGCAGCTCGGGACAGCTAACAACATTAAAATAGAAAAAAAAAAAGCATAATAGTTACAATAAAAAATAACTACAATAACCCAGTCTCCCCCAACCCACATCCCCACATGCCCTCCCCACCCTACTCATCTCCCTCTCCAAATGCCTGGTGGAACAATAAAGTCTTTACACAGCCGCCGGAAGGTGAGCAGAGATGGGATCTGCTTATGTTCTTATAAGAACATTATACTGGGTCCATAACGTATGGTCGATAACCTCCTCTGTTAACTCCACCTGGATTCAGAGTTATCTAATGCTCGCTGTGACTTGTTTGTGGACTTTTTTGTGGATAAAATTGCTCAAATTCATCATGGTTTTGACACTACACTTTTAACAGTGGGTGAACCAGAGACAGTTGAAGCCCCATCTTGTCCTGTTTTATAGGATGAATTTCAATGCATGTCGTCCTCTGATGCCGGGGATGTTCTTGGAGCTGTTCAAGCCACTTATTGTGAATTAGATCCATGCCTGTTCTGGCTGGTTAAAACCAGTCGGGAGATGCTAGGGCCATTGCTGTCCGGGATAGTAAACACCTCCCTTAGGGAGGGCAGGGTGGGGGTGCCAGACTGCCTCAGTTTCTTGGATCCCTTGCAGTCTGACTTTCATCTAGGTTATGGCATGAATGAAGACTGCGCTTGTGGCCTTGATTGAGATGACCTCTACTGAGAGTTGGACCAGGGTTGTTCGACCCTATTGATCCTATTAGATCTTTCAGCTGCATTTGATACCGTTGACCATGAGTTGTTGGTGACTCGGTTGCAGGACCGGGCAGGGGTGGGTGGGACTGTCCTTGAATGGTGCCGCTCCTTCCTGGCCAGGAGAACTCAGCAGGTGGTCCTGGGCGATTATTCATCTTCTCCCCAGGACGTCACGTGTGGAGTTCCACAAGGTTCTATCTTATCTCCTCTCCTGTTCAATGTGTATATGCAACCCTTGGAGGAGGTCATTAGAGAGTTTGGTGTAAGGTGTCATCAATATGCTGTTGACACCCAATTATATCTCTCTTTTTCATCATACCCAGGTCCGGCAGTCTCGGTGCTTATCCGGTGTCTGTCAGTGGTGGGGGACTGGATGAGGGCGAGTCACTTGAAGTTGAATCCTGACAAGATGGAGGTGATGGTTGTGGGGAAAGTTGGGGAGTGATGGCCCCCATCATTGATGGGGTCTGTCCTCCCCTGGTATCTCAGGTCCGGAGTCTGGGGGTGTTCCTGGATCTGCAGCTCCGCCTGGATGTCCAGGTGGTGGCTGTGGCGCAGGGCGCATTCTGCCAATTACATCTGGTACAACGACTTAGGTCGTATGTCTCGGACTCAGACCTTGCCACAATCATTCATGCTTTTATTACCTCAAGATTAGACTACTGCAATGCGCTACTGTGGGGCTACCCTTGGTGACAGTCCAGAGACTGCAGCTGGTGCAGAATGCGGCAGCTTGTCTCCTTAAGGGGACAAGTCGTTGAGAGCACATTTCTCCAGTGGTCTGTTCTCTGCACTGGCTGCCGATAGTCTTCCGGGCCCAAGTCAAGGTGTTGGTTTTGACCTTTAATGCCCTAAATGGCCTGGGTCCCACCTATCTGCCGGATTGTCTCACCCTCCAGATTCTGGATAGGCCTCTGCAGTCGGGCGGGGGGCACCCTCCTTGCCGTTCCCTGGGTTTCCCAGGTGTTGACCATGAGGAGGATGTTCTCGGTGGCCGCTCCGTGGCTGGGGAACTCCCTCCCATTGGAGGTCCGTCTGGCCGTAGACCTCCCCTACTTTCGTAGACAGTGTAAGACCTGGCTGTTCCATCGGGCCTTTTCTGAGGGAGACAGGATGGGTGGGTTGGGTTAGGGTTTTATTGTGAGGTTATTTTAATGTGGGGTTAATTTTATAATTTTATATGTTTTTAAATGTTGTTAGCCATCCTGAGCTGCGTGTGCAGGAGGGTGCGGCATATAAATGCAAAAATAATAAATAAGTAAAGTAGGTCAGACCAATGGTCCATTGAGCCCAGCACCTGTCTCCGACAGTGACCATTCTCGGTCGCTTGGAAGAACTACCCAACAGGTCACAATGGGGCGATCCATTCCCTGATGTTCACAACCAGCTCCAGACAGTAAGAGGTTACATTCCCCAAACCTACCTTGCTAATAGCTACAAACAAATGGACCGATCCACCAGAAACCTGTTCGATCCTGGTTTAAACCCAGCTATACTGCTGTCCGTGATCATCTTTCTGGCAACAGATTCCACAACTTTATTGTGCGTTGTGCATTGAGAGGGGGAAATACTTTTATTTATTTTAAATCTGCTACCTGTTAGTTTCATAGAGTGCCCCCTAGTTCTAGTATTATTTTATTTATTTATTATTTATTTACTAAATTTATACCCCGCCCCTCCTGAATACAGCTCAGGGCGGCTTCCAACAATAATAAAAAATACTATATTCTGAGTGCCAGGTGGGGGAGAAGAGAGTTTGATTCTTAATTGTGAAGAGGGGGTTCCTTTGAAAAGGCAACCTGAAGAATTCTCCCACCAACTAGTTCTTAAAGTTATATTGAGCCTGAAATCAAGAAGGGCTCCAGGGCCTGATTGTAGTACAGTTGAAATTTTACAGGCAACCCCTATTTGGTGGGCTAAGGTCCTCTCCAATTTTTTTCTTCAAGTAGCTAGAGCAGGAAGGGTTCCTGTGCCTTGGGTGCAAAGTCTGATAGTCCCCATATTTAAAAAAGGGAAACGACAAGATCCTTCATGTTACCGACCTATTCATTTGATATCAGTAGTGGGCAAGCTGTTCGCTAAGATTCTCCTCACTCATTTGGAAAAATGGGTTGAGAGTGGAGCTTTGATTCCCTTGGAACAGTTTGGTTTTGTTAAAGGTAAATCAACAATTGACTGTGGGTATATTTTACATCATCTTATGCATAAATATGGTAAGATTAGGAAGGGCCAGTTATATTTAGCTTTCATAGATCTGACGAAAGCTTTTGATAGCGTTCCAAGGGCTAAACTATGGGTCAAGCTCAAGAATCTGGGAATAGAGAGTAGATTGCTTGCCCTCTTAATCCAACTGTATTCAAATAATGAGGCAAGGATTAAGATGGGGAGGGGATTAGCTACAAGAGCATCGATCCCGATTAAGAGAGGTGTGCATCAGGGGTGTGTCCTGGCTCCCCTCCTCTTTAATCTTTGTTTATCAGATTTGGGTAGGTACATCAACCCTGACGAAACTCATGCAGCTAAGATTGGAGAAACTTTTGTTAGCTTCATACAGTTTGCGGATGATTTAGTTTTCCTTGCTCAAACAGAAAAGGGTATGAGAAGAGCGTTGGCAGTCTTTGGCCAATTCTGTTCTATTAATGGATTGGAGGTTAACACCCATAAATCTAAAATAATGATTGTGGGGAAAAAAACTCGGTCCCCTGACTGGGTTACCAGTCTGGGCAAGATAGCAGTGGTCACTTCCTTTAATTATTTAGGAGTTACCTTTTCCAGTCGGGGGTCATGAAACTCATATCTTCAAAATAGAACAGTTAAGGCAACCACCGCAGTTAGAACACTTTCCAAGGCTATGTATCTATCAAAGGGAATTTCTCTATCTACCTTTCTCAAAGTCTATAAAGCAAAATCCCTGCAGTATTATGCTTTGAGATGGAACTTGTCCCTTCTCCTAACATACTCATTCTTGAAAGGGTCCAAAATGCATTTCTGAGAAAATTGATGAGAGTGGGGCCTAGTGTTCCAGGGGCTGTTTTAAGAGCTGAGACTGGCACTCTCTCAATACAGGCCCTGACAAGGCTGGCTTATATAAGATACTGGGTGAGGCTGTTGCAGCAGGAAGAGAAAGCCTGGAACTTAAGCTGCTTCAAGGAAAAGCTAACATATGTAGGTCCTAGGAGCTGTCCTTGGATCGCTTTCTTGGGGAGGCTGATCAATACTCTGGGTTTCTCATTTGCTCACTTCCACAGGAAGAGCTTGATGGAAATAAAATCTGAGATATGTGGGAGGATTAGAGACGTTGAGCAACAAGAAGATATGAATGCTGTTGG
>QEPC01005386.1:2854093-2898234 GCA_003113815.1 Sphenodon punctatus | reverse complement strand
GCTCTCCCCACCAACATCACCTCCATCTTATCGGGGTTGAGCTTCAGTCTGCTCTGCCACATCCATTCCGCCACAGCCTCCAGACACTGGGATAGCATCGAGACGGCAGGGTCTGGGTCAGTTGAAAAAGAGAGGTACAGCTGAGTATCATCAGCATATTGGTGACGCCGCACCCCGAACCCCCTCACGACCTCCCCCAAGGACTGCATAGATACGTTAAATAATAATGGAGACAGAATAGAACCCTGCGGAACACCGCATGATAAGGCACGGGGGCACGATGTCTCATCCCCCAGCACCACCCGCTGGCTTCTCCCCGAGAGAAATGAACGTGGGAAGCTTTACATGGGGCTTCCCTTGTTTCTGGTTCGGAGGCTGCAGCTGGTGCAGAATGCGGCGGCCCGTCTCCTTACGGGGACTGGGCGACGGGAGCACATAACACCTGTGCTCCATGCTCTACACTGGCTGCCTATAGCGTACCGAGCCAGAATCAAGGTGTTAGTGTTGATCTATAAAGCCCTGTACGGTCTGGACCCCTCATACCTCGGAGACTTTCAAGCATGCATTTAGAACAAGGTTGGAGAATCTTTTCCCTCCCAGGGGCTACTTTGAAAATTTGTATCACCTCCAAGGGCCACATAGACAGTTTTTAAAATGGGCTGGGGGCACGTTCAGTTGTGCTCAATGGAGCGCACATGCATTTCCGGTGAGTGGAGGAGGGTTTAGATGGTGGCGGATGGGTGTGCATTCGGTGTACACATCCATCCACCCACCGGCCACCCATGCCCTCGCACGGTGCAACCCGGGATTTTCTAGCATGTGGGGAGGTGGGTGGGGGGTTGGGGGGGTGTCATGCTGTATACGCACACACACACACACACACCGCCACTTTTACATGGGGCGCTACAACACTTGTCCACTGGGTGGACCTGCGTGGTAGCATCTCAGGTTAAAAATGGCAATAGAAGTTGAGGGTGGGGGGTGACTAAGGGGTGCACTCAGGAAGAAGAGTGTCCAGATCATGGATCTGTCCTCTGTCCTTGTCTGCATGCCCTCATCTCTGCTTCCTTAACCTCAGCTCAGTCTTTCTGTGCCTGGGGGTAAGAAGTAGATCCAGGGGCCAGATCCAAGAACTGGAAAGGGGGCAAATAAAAACTAGCTACTGGCCACATTTGGCCACCAGGCTCCCCTCCCCAGGTTTAGAATATTCTCACTAGCTTTTGTCACACCAAAATTAATCTGCCTAAACTAAATAAAACATTTTCTCTAACATGCATATGCTTATTTTGAGAGTGGCTCCCACTAATGCATCATTCAAGTGTGATGCATCGTTCATTATTCAAAACAACGCATGTAACAAAACATGACGTTTAAAGAGATTAAAAAAAAATTAATGGATGTGATAAATACTTGGTGTTCCTCTCTTTGCCGAGCTGGAGTATTTATTTCAGGGCAGTTGATGTCATAAAACACTTGGAATATTGTGTCGATGCTCAAAGCCAATTTGTATTCACTCTAGATTATTTTTGTTTCTCATACTGATTGTATAAGTGCCAGGTACACCGCTAGGGCTATATAAATAAATAATAATAATAATAATAATAATTCATAATTAATGTCCAGGGAGAAAATGCAAGACCCTCTTGTGCCAGATTACAACATAGAGGGTTGCAATTCTCTCTTCTGTTTGGTCTGTGAAACCACAGCAAATGCTGTTTTCCATTGGAAACAAGTCATTCCACCTCCATTCGCGTAACTTTTTCATAATTTGTTTTGCTCTTTTCCGGTATTTTGCTAGTTCAGTAAATTGCAGTTGTTCAGTAAATCGAACACCCCCAGAAAGAGAGGACTTTTGCAGCCCTATCCCTAGTGCAAAATGAACAGAGAAGGGCTAACACTATGGTTTATAGAGTCCCGGCTAAGAGGCGTAAAATTGATTAAGTGCCGTAAAGTGTTGTAAAATGACGGAAAGTGTCGTAAAATGAGGGAAATACCGGCAATTGACAGAAATACAGGCAACTCACAAAAAATGATGGAAAACTGCAGGCGTCAATCTCACAATGGCAAAAATGCAAAATCACTGACCAGTGAGAAAACCCTGACGAACAGTCGCAAGTGCCCCCAAAAGGTAGGTATTCTCCGACGATAAGAGAACACTTGCTCTTGCCTCAGCTGTACTGTGAAATTCATGTCTAGGAACAAGTTAAACCCTTGTGCTGCAAACCTCTATCAGTGTAATTAAGCCTTATTCAAAGAGCGGTTACATTGGGATCAAAAGATACTTCTCCCTCAGCTACAGAGCTGAAACAAGGTGTGTGTTTACTACCCACCGGTAATACACACATTTTCAAGTAGTCTGTCAGGTCCCCAATCAGGGGAGTACTGAGTCGGGCACCCAATTACCCCAAAATACCAGGTATTACCATTATCAAGTTACCGATTTACTGCTTTACTGGCGAAATGGTAAATCAGTACAGGAATCGGAACCAAAAGTCAAAAAATGAGTACAGGAAGTTGGAAAATCGGGATGAAAAATGGTAAATTAGTACATCGGGCAGAAGATCGGAAACTAATCAAGTAACAATGAGTCCCCGGGGTTGCTAGGTCTGGTGAATTACCACAATTTCATGGGTATATTCATTTTTGCGGGTACTCACTTGGCATCTCATTATTGGATGCAGACTGGAGTTACTCAGTTATGGTGCAGGTAATAATCTGTGGAGGGGGAATTTTCACAGAAGGTCTTTCTGTGTTGTTCCCTTTCCTCTGCACCAGTTTCGCTCAGCAGCAATCACGCTGGATTCAGGGACATCGGAGCCTCATGGGAATGTCTGACAGACACACACAAAAATGTTATTATCATTAATTTTTACTGTTCATTAAAACATCCCATCCCCTTCAGGGGCAAGAGTCCTTGCCTTGCAAGGCACTGGGAGGCCCACATGTTACACGCATGTTGTTATTTCTACCTTACTCACAGATTCCCTGTGTTTCAGGGGAGGAGGGTCCTTGCCGAATCCGGCAGCCGGACATGCACAGAATGGCTGCCTCTTTCCAAAATGGCGCGGATGCTGCCAGTGCCATTTTAGAAAGTGGCAGTTGGTCTGCGCATGCTCATCCGGCAGCCTGACATGCACAGAATGGCTGCCACTTTCCAAAATGGCGTGGACGCTGCCAGTGCCATTTTGGAAAATGGCCATGCATGCGCAGAATGGCCACGGTAGCCATTTTCCGCATGCATAGTTTTAAAATTATTATTATTATTATTATTATTATTGCCTGGTGTGGCCCTGAGAAGGTCATGCCAGGCTCTGCAGGTCACCGCTGAAGGAGAAAAGGTAAATTAAACCACCACTCTCCCGCCCTGCCCTGGACCCAGCAACCTCTGCTTCCTAGCACCTAGTTGAGTGCTAGGAGGTGGGGAAAACAGAGCTGGGGCTCCCTGAAAGTTCCTTGGCTTTGATAGGCCCTGCTAGGGGAATTGAGCTTTTGGATTGTATCCCTCGGCAGGATCGGATTTATCGGTTCAATACAATTTGCCCCCAAATTGAACAAATTGTATTGAACCAATTCCAATATTCCCACCCCTACGAATCAGCATAGGCCCCACATAAGCTGGGGCTCCCTGTTTGAGGATCTGTGGGCCCATAACTTATGCCAGTGCTCCTCCCATTCATGTTGTCATTTCACGTTTTTTTCTGAACCCCATGTACTGGGAGCTCTTGCAAGGCCCCTAACACAGAGGGCTGTGTGTGATACCACAGTCTACAGTTGCCTGGCCTGAGTGGAAAAGCAGCAGCTCCCTTTCCCTCGTTGGCAAGGTCCAGGGGGAAAGCAGCCAGGCTCCCCCTGCTCTGAATGAGGCCTGGGGGAAGAACCCAAACACAGGGTGTTAACAAAGGTCACGGCAGCTGGCTTAGGCCCATTGTGGCCTGCAGGCCACCATCACGTTTGTTGGCTGGCCACGAGATGTTTACCCCAGATTTCTCCCAGGTGTGGTAGCAGCTAGTTCGGGCTGTGATCCCAAAGACCTCCAGGATCACAGCCCGGAATACTGTCTGCCTGATTGGGCCAGAGTGGACTATAACGTTTGTTATAACTCGTTGTGACCTGGTCCGGATTGGTCCTTCATGACTGCCCATCATGGTGGGGGGTGGGGCACTGGGCGCAACGCAGGGCGGGACCGGCTGGACATTATTGCGGCTCCCCGTCCCCCCTCCCCTGCCTGGCCACGCAAACGTTTGTTCTGTGGCCAGCCCCAATCCTGACCAGGTGGCAACTGGCTTTTTGGTCTGAATTGAGCGGTAATGGCAGCAGTCAACCATCACTTGGGGTAACACCCACTGCCTTCTGATGCCAGTACAAGCCGCAAGCTGGGCATTTGCTCTGACAGGGCAAGTATGCCAGGAAGACCCTAGAACCAGATGGATTCATGGCTGGTTGAAGCACCATACTCAAAGAGGACTCCTCATCAAACTGGAGGGAGGTATCGAGTGGCAAGGCCAACCACAGGGCAACCACCATGGGCCAAGGCCAACCACCATGGGCCCTTTTCTCTACTTCCAGGGGCCCTGTTATGGCCCCTGATTTCACCAGGGTAGGATGCAGGGGGCCCCACTCTCTCCCAGCAGGGCCCCATACACAACCACATTAAGGGTCCCACAGAGGGTGCCCCTCATGGGAAAGGGGGTGGGATCATCAGGGGCCCCACATTCTACCTTTGCCTTGGGCCCTGTAAATTCTAAGGCCAGCCCTGTAGAGTGGAGGGCAATACTTATCAATTTGTCAGCTGACACCGATCTGGGAAGGGTAACTAACACTTTGGAAGATAGATTTAATTTTTAAAAAATCTTGATAGCTTGGAAATCTGGTCTTCAATTAACAAAGTGAAATTCAACCAAGGTAAGTGTAAAGTTCAGCATCTAGGGAAGAAAAACCAAATGCACCAGTGCAAGATGGGGGGCTACCGGCTTGGCAGCAGCACTTGTGGGTGGGATTTGGGGTTTGTGGCTAATCAACCTGATCAGGTCTCCTAGTTTTCTGTGACAAAAAATTAAAAAGTCTCTGATAAAAAAACATAAATTATTCAATTAAAAAACTGGGGGAAAAAATCAGCGTTTTTCTGCAAATAAAATTAAAATCATGTGAGAGGTACTGGGGGGGGGGGGCGGGGGGACTGACCCTGACTGGAATCATTGCAGAGCTGGGGACGGTGACTTTCAAAGGCCCACCAGCATGTTCAAACACAAAATGTGTGGGATTGCCTGGCAGAAGTAAAAATCCATGGGATTCTCTGCTAAAAGGCAAAACCTGAATTTTTCCATGGTTTTCTGTGCAAAACGGAAAAACGGGAACCCTAAGCATGAGTCACAAACTGAGCATGCGTCAGTAATGTGATGCGCTATAAAGAAAGCTAATGCAATTTGAGGTTGCATTGACAAACATTCTTTCCAAGGCGGCTTTCAGATGTGCTTAAAATTGTACTTATACAAGTGCCAGCGGCAGGACCCGCATGCAAATAAGGCGTGGCTTTGATGACGTATGAAAGGTGCCCCACGCGTGGTTGCAGTTTTTTGGCACACTGAGACGTAGGGATGGGGCTATCGGCAAATTATTGGTTACTGTTTTTATCGGTATTGGATTCATCCGATATTGGATTTATCGGTACCGGCATATCGTTTTTTTAACAATGCTGATTTTTTGGATCTTTAACATTGTGGCCATTTTAAAAATGGCAGCAATGTTAAAGATCCGAAAAACTGGCAATGTTAAAAAAATGATATATCGATACCGATATCATCGGTATTATTGGATTAATCTGATATCACCAATTATCGGCATTATCGAATTAATCCGATACCGATAGTCCCATCCCTACTAAGAAGTGTGCTTTACTGACCTGGAAAAACAGGGCTGTAAAGAGCACTTGTCAGTGCAGCAAAAAGCTTTAATCATGCGCAGGGCACCTTTCAGACCTCATCAAAGCCACGCCTTATTTGCATGCACATCCTGCCGCCGACACTTGTAAGTACCCTTTTAAGCACATCTGAAAGCCACCTAAGTTGCAGAAGCAATTAATTCCACTCTCTTCGGCACCCTGAGTACTGTGTGGGCACCTCACTTTAAAAAAGACCTTGCCAAATTGGAGCTGTTTCAGAGGAGGGTGACTAAGGCCACTTTTAGACGTGCAGCTGGATCAGGCGCGGGAGCGGCGAAACAGCCGCGGCGCTGTTTTAGACAAACCGGAAGCGGAAGTTGTGCCCGTGATCCGGGGCTGCGCATTCTTTTCCGGCCGCATATGTCACCCCAGAGAGTTCAGGGTGGTTCGATTGCAGTCGGCAAAGAATGCGCGGCCCCAGATCACGCGCACAACTTCCGCTTCCGGTTCGTCTAAAACAGTGCCGCGGCTGTTTCGCCGCTCCCGTGCCTGATCCCAGCTGCACGTCTAAAAGCGGCCTAAGATGATAAGAGGGATAGGAATTTGGTATGTTTATCCTGGCAAAGAGAAGATTAAGGGGAGACATGGCAGCAGTCTTCAAATTCAAATCTTTAAAGGACTGCCACCAAGGAGATGACAAGAAAACATTCTGCACTGCTACAGAGGGAAGAACTAGACCTATTGATGTTATTGTTATTTATGTTGGATTGTTTTTATATTTTTGATATATTTAAAGTTGTCAGCTGCCCTGAGCTGCTGTAGCAGGAGAGAGCGGCAAATAAGCTGAAATAAATAAATAAATAAATAATGGGATCAAGTTAGATGAAGGTAGATTTCGGCTGAACATCAGGAAAAACATCCGAACCGTAAGAGCAGTGCGGGAATGGAACAATTTGTCCAAGAAGCTTTTGGTTCTCTGTCACTGGAGGTTTTCAAACAAAGGCTGGACAGCTGTTCGTTAGGATGTTGTAGCTGTGGGGACTTCCTGCATCTAAGCAGGGGGTTGAGTAGGTCGATTGGGTCCTCTCCCTCCTATTCTCAGTACAAGAATCAGAATCAATCTGAGACGGGGTTGGAGGGCAATCCTACCTTCCCTCTTGCGCCCCCCCCCCCCCGCAGGCCCTTTCCTCTGGCCTTCACTTAGCCAGGAAGTGATGGCAGTTTCCAAGGCCCCTGTGTGGGTCACTTGGTACTATTAGCAACAGAGAACTGCAAGTATCTGTATTTCCATCTCTGTTCCCTTTATCTGTATATCCTTGAAATTTACTTCAATACCGGAGACAATTTTTTAAAAAAGCAATCTGGAAACAAAGTAACTTTCTTTTGACATCTTCAATAGCCACAAAGTAGCCTAGCTGGATAGGGCGGGGCGGGGGGAGGTGCAGAGTAACATGCTGACAAACAAATTTGCTCTCGCACATGCCAGCTTTGTTTCCTCTTTTTCTGCCTTTTCTCCAGTTGGAAACTCAGGCCACGATATACAACCCACTCAGGGGCGTAGCTATCATAGGGACAGGAGGGACGTTTGTCCCGGGGCCCAAGCTGGTGGGGTGGGACACGAATCCTGTCCCGTTGTGGCACGGCCAGGCAGAGACTGAGCAGAGCGGAGGCACTCCCAGCACCCGGCGCGGGTGGGAGTCACCTGGTGGGCGACACAGGATGGAGCAAGCACCGCCGGCGGTGGCACAAAGCAGGCGGCGCAGTTGCAGCCTCCAGGGCTCAGGCACAGCAAGCGGAGGGAGGGAGAGGCTCTGGAGGGGGGAAGGAAGGAAGGAGATGAGGTGCTGGTACACCTGGATTGGGGGGGCAGGTCCATTTCTTGCACCTGGGCCTGTTCTATCCTAGCTACGCCCATGAGAAGTCCCATTGCAGACTCACAAGGCTTCAATGGGATTTCTCTGGAGTAAGAGGGTAGAGAATAGCAGCCTCCCCAACTTTCCGTTAAGTGTTTTAGATCTAAAATTAATAATCTGGAAAATGGATATACTTGACAAATCTGCCCGCTTCAAATCCATCCGAACGAACAGGCCGCAAAGAACTATTCATTTCTGCTTGCTTTATCCATTTTTGGATATTCATTTAGGATATTTAATTTGGTTGTTAGGGGTCCAATATTCAGTGGAATAACCCAATATCCAAAACCAAACTATCCAAAATAACTGAGGTAGCCAAAACAAAATATTCTCCCAAACCCCCAGAATAGACAAATGCGATCTGGATAGGCAAATCATAGTTGTGAATATTACATTAGTTATTTGTTTCACCTCAATAGTTTTTATCCCTCAGTGACGAGAGTTCCAGTACAGAACACAAATAAATTTACCCAATCAACGGCAAACCGTCCCTATCCATGGCCAGATTACCTGTGGAGTATCTTCCACACCACGTTTCCCGTAGAGGCGGTAGCTGCCTTTCAAACACCGTGTTCCTCTCCTCTAGGGATGTGAACAAGGACGAGCTCCTCTCTGTCAGAGGATCGTGGAATCCGTACACAGCAGCAGCCTGAGGGGGTGCCGGCACCTTCTGCTGGACTGGCATCGGTGCCACTTTTGTCACCTTGTAATGAGCTTTGGAATAGCTCAAGCCCATTGTACCAGACTAGGACATTCAGTGACAAGCAGGGAACACTTCTTTTACAGACGTTCCTTGTTCTTTAGAATGGATCCATTTCCTGGCTTCTCTTTCAGGTTGATCCTGAATTCCCAAAGTCCCCACATTCCGTCCAGGCCATTTTTAAAGTCGTCTCTAAGTACACCCACAGAAACAGAAGCTGACTGCTTGTCCAGAAGGCCAGTTCCTATGGTTATTCCTCTCCAAACCCTTCTTAAATTCAACTCAGTGAAGCCAGTTAAACATTGACTTGTTCTGGCTGCTTCATGGAAGGAGGGAATTGAAGACCGGCTGCTATTGAACATTAAACTAATCCAGAACAGTCAGGGAGGTTAATACCAAAAATAACAAGATTCAAAGGCTGTGAGAATGCTCCCCTCCTGTAGATTAAAATCTTTCTCTCAAAACACTTTACTAAACAAACGGCCAGTTGCCAAGAGAATCACTGATTCCTCGGGAATTTTTTTTTAAAGTCTCCCAAAAGTTACTATTGTATAAAAGGATTAAAAATTATTTCTGCCTACTTTTCTGTTATTGGACCAACTTCTGTTGGGTGAATGTTTGCAAGCTTTCGGGCCACACAGGACCCTTCTTCAGGCAAGTTAAAAGTCAGAATACTTTCCTGAGGAAGGGCCCCATGTGACCCAAATGTTTGCCTATTCTCACCAACAGAAGCTGGTCCAATAAAAGTGGTCATCAGAACGTTTTTGTCTCCATCTCTTACATCTGGGACTGAGAGAGCAATTACACTCTCTCACTACACTACTTTTTTGTTGGAGACAAGATAGCTCAGATGATCTCTTTTACACAACTTTTCAGTTACTTTTCACCCAACTATAGGATTAAGCAGAGCAGTTTGGCTTCCACACCCCTGTTGGGCAGTCCTGTACATAGAAGTGCCAATTGTTGGGAATTTTTATTAATGGTTAGAAAAACAAAATCCCAAAAGCAGCTTGAATTGTTAGTAGCAACAGCTTAGTAGAAATCAACACCTTGGAGATTGTTTCTGGATTAAAATAAACTACTTTATTGAGAAATACATTGTGATAGGAAAGGCCTATCCCTAGTCTTACTAGCTAGGTGCCCCCAGCATGGTGGGCAGACATGTTGAAGGTCAGAGAGAGAAGAGAGGAATGGCGAAAGGTCAGGAAGAAGGAGGAAGTCCAGAGGAGCTTCCTGGGCACATCCCACCTGAGAGGGGGCTTAGAAGCAGAGATCAGGAAAGGTTAAAGTGACACTCACACTAACTCACTATCTCTGCTCCCAATGCCCCTAGTGGTCATTAGGGTTTGTTGGTGCAAAAGGTGATGTCATCTGGAGCTGTTTTTCCAACACCAATGAAGGATTTCAGGTGAATTTTGGTTGAGACAGGGTGTAACAGGGACAGGCTGGTTGAGCATTAGCCCTTCCAAGAGGTCGTGCTATGGGGGTTGCTGGTGCTATAAATAGGTGAGGCTTGCGCCCTGGTTGGCATTATGATAAGACGCAGGTGCTTGTAGAAAAGGAGGCGAGTGCCTAGCACCCGAGTATGTGGCCGAGTCAGTCCTAAGCCTCAAAAGAGAGCTCTGAAGCTCGAAGAGGAGACCTGCTAGGAAGACTAGAAGCTGTGGAGAAACCACTGGGGAAACAAGACCCAGGGAAGGCGCTGCCTCACAATAAGCTGGTGTCAGGAGGGACTCTGTGCCTGGCCAGCAAGGGACTGGAGAGGGACTGAATCCTGGATGCAGGAGGGACTGAGCCTGACCAGGAGAGATCAAGCTAGAAGGTATTTGAATTGAAAGGGCTCCGGGGTTTTGGTGAGAAGGCCAGGAGGGCCTGGCCCTGCTAAAGGAGGGACCGAAGGGAGAGGTGCTCCCTGAATACTTTGTTTGTATGGATTCCATATGCTTGTGTATGTGGAAAACAACTAAACACACTATAAATATCAACAGCACAAGAGACTGAAGATCCGGTGTGAGTCTGGGACGGATCCTGAGAAAACGTAACCCAGGGCCCAGCTACCGTGTTACACAGGGACTTTTATGTGCACATGCGTATGTCCTGTGGTTCTTGGTCGTATGAAGATTCTTGAGGCTGGGAACTTTGGCCACTCCTGGATTAGCCAGTGTTTAGCCTGTATTTAGCATTACATATAGAGCAGAGTTCATTGAATTCCGTGCTACTGTGATTGCAGCCATTTTCATGAAATTTTGCATTCGGTCAAATTGTGGCAGAAACTGCCCCTGGCATCACGGAATTACAGCCCAAGTGGGGACCGTTCTGAAAGAATGAATGAGATGTCAGTATTGTAAGTGAGCTAATGGGGTGCCAGAACAGTTAGCAGCTGGTATATATTCCAGGGCTATAAGGAACAGCCCCTGGCTACTTTGGGGAAGAGAAGAGCCCTTCTTCCACAGAGAGGTCTGTGCAGTGTTTTTTGAGGGTTATTTTTTGAACACAAGATTCTCAAATTGATACAATGGCATGCTGAGAAATTCATTTGCACCCAGTATTTCCATGGTTTGTAGAATTTAGGTCATTTGCATCATTCATCCTGTTCACAGAATTTGGGTTTCCTGGTGGCAAAATTTTGGGGGGAAATAGCAGAATACCTGGAGCCACTGAAGGATACCACGACGTACCCAAAGTCCATGTGGCAGACTCCCAGAGTCCAGCATCCAAAGACATCAAATCGTCCCTCAGCCCCACTCCTCAAAGTGCTGCACTGCTGTAAGCCCCATTCACTCCAGTTGGGCCTGCACTTTGAGAATGGGAGGTTTCCTCTCTATTTCCTTTGTGCCATTCGTTCAGCTGTCATGTTAATTCCAATTCTTTCTCCTTCCCAATCACCAGCGCTGATGCCCGCATGAGGCGGCAGAACGCAGCTGCGATCGTTCTGGAGACTGTCGCTGTGTAATGCAATCAGTGTAGAATGCCATTCCTCAGTGGTGGTTACTCACCCACAACACTCTTTTAATGCTTCACTGGGTTAATGTTTCGCTCACAGGGTGGTTACATTGCTAGTTGTGGTGACTTTCCTTCCCGACTGAATGGAAATTGCTGAGAGAGGCCATGGGGGAGTGGCAGACTTCTGTGGTGTGCTGGTAAGTGAAGGGAAAGGAAGACTGTGTTTGAGGTTGTGATTTGGTCTCCCTGTCAGAGCCATAACAACTCAGACCCAAAGACACGACTTACGATTAGGGCTGAAACAAGCTGCTAAGTTGTTGCTCATGAGAAATTTCACCATATCAGGAACCGGGATCAATTTCCCAACTGCTTCCCGATACATTTTCTCGATTCTTACAATACTGTGAGATACCGTCCCAATTTACCGACTTTCTGATTGCCATTCATTTGCCACTTACCCCATTGCCATGGGTATCATTTTACTTCCAGGTTTGTTGTTCCACATTTCTGAGCCAATCACTGTGCAAATAGCCCACCCCTTAACCTCTCCCCAGTGCCCCTCTTAACCTCCGCTCCAGTGCCTCCAATCAGAATTGTTATTCTATCTATGTTTCCCCCTTTGTTTTGACCCAGGTGGGTCATAGCGGGGCCCCCGACACGTTAATTATCACCCTGGGAGTGTCAGGACTCAGGATCATTTCTGTGAGAGGTAGCAACCTTATGAAATGAGCATCCAGTTCCGTTATTTTGGGTTGGGTTTATTGGTTCAGTTATTTTTGTATATCGGTCTTTTCAGTATGTTGGTTCTGTCATTTTTGCCAATATCAGTCCTATTGCACATGTGCAGTTGACACAAATGACATCACTGAAATGAGCAGAAACCTGAAATATCTGATCACCTGAAATAACCTGACATGGAATAACTGAAAGAATGGATATTGCGAGGACTTGTTTTCATTGCAAATATTAATGGGATAGTCGATGGGCTACCCTGAAATTGCAAATAATACCCACAAATAATAAACCCACTACCTGGGCCCCACAAATTCTAAGGCCGTCCCTGGATGCAGGTACTATGGATCCCATTTAATGACAAGGGACCAGTTGGACAAGATACCCCTTGGAGTTCCTTCCATCTCTAGGATTTTAAAATTAATGGGGTGGGTAGGTAAGGAGGGGGAGGGTATAGTGCAGTGGCAACAAGGACCATATTGCACGAAACATGAGGTTAAAAACAAGGAGAGGGGGGAAAAAATCCCAGGCTGGGCGGCATTTAATCAACCAACAACCCAAGTTACCGCTGGCCTCCTGATTTTACACCCACAAGACTTCCCCAGTGCTAAACTCTGTCCTGAATGCAAATCAGCTGGTAACAAAATCACCCCTCTTATTTGAACCAACCTTAGAATTCAAGTGGGACATTTGGCAGCCTGTAGGTCTGTGGAGCAGGTCTCTGAGAGACGAAAGGAAAGGGGAATCATCGGAACCTCATTCCATCCAAACTCCATGGCTGGCCCACAGTACAATAGCTAGGTGAGACTTAAAGGTGTGAATGTTGTCGCAGCAGAAGCCAATGTCTGTGAGTAGGAAACTACTGTGTCTGTCTCTGTTATTTCCCCCACAGGCATATTGCCTCATTAGGGAATGTAATGAAGATTGACGAGCTGGGTTGTAATAAAGTTTTCGATACGTGCGAGTCTGATGTAAGGCACATCCTTCCTAATCCCTTAGTCGTTCAAGGTATGCATTTGAATACTAACTAACCAGACGGGGGGGGGGGGGGAGGGAGTGGGAAGGTTGGAAGAGTCCATGGTGTTACAGGGATTCATTATAGTTAACTGGCTCACATGAGGACATGAAATTCAGACCAATGAATACATCATTATTATGCCAGCAATGTGCCTATTGCTGATTCCCCCCAACACAGCTGAACCATCATGCTTAGGGGCAGGTCCCTGCCCCGAGGGGCTTACAGTGGACAAGGAAGGGAAAACAAGAAGGAAAGGGATGTAGGGAGAGGCAGGGAGACATTCATGAAGTTGAGAAGTTGTAAGAGCATCCTAAGGGAGATTCCAAAGGATAAGACAGTCGAATGAGATGTACAAATGAGAAATCTATGGGTGTGAGAAGCTAGGGAAAGGTAAGTGGGTGGATGGATGGATGTGAAGGTCAGGAGGGAGAAAGCAGAGTGATCACAGAAAGAGGGTGAAGATTAGAGCTGAAAATGGTACCCAATTTAGTAGCTGTGGGTAACACCAGAATTTTTTAGTACCGTGTGGGTCCCAATGGGCTACTAACCTGAGCACCGGCTGGGTACCTGAATACCCCTAAAATTGGTGATTTCTGTTGCCAATTTATTGTTTTTTCCAGTTAGTGATCGGTAAATCAGAACTGGAAGTCGATATTTTGGGACACCGAGTACCCAAATTGGATACCCAATTTTAGGTATTGGAAATTCAATGAGTATACAATTTTTTTGGTGGGTATTTGTTTCAGCACTAGTGAAGATGATTTAGGAAGCCGCAGTTTCCAGGGTGAGTTAGGGTGATGGCAGCGGAGTGAAGTCCGTGGTTGGGAATTTTAGCAGGAAATGAGGGCAGAAAGATGGGGGAGGAGTGATTTGTCCATTAAAATGGGCTGCACCTGTTGCTTCTTCAGAATCAGCTGCAAAGAAACCAGCTGGGCTTTCTACAGTTCCCAAATTCATAAAATAGCAAGACCCAGAATGAAGGAAATAGGCTAAATCATTGCGGCTATTAGTTTGGTCAGTATGTATAGATGCCTGGAACTAATTAGGAGGAAAGAGCAATCTTCTGCGGCAATTTCACTGATTGGAAAATTTAGTACGGTACTAAGAGAAGCCGTTGTCTTTATTACACCTCTGAAAACTCAATCTGTATCAATGTGAGACTTCCCTCCTCTTGTTTATTGCATTTGTTTGCAAAGCAAATAGCTTCAGTGCCAAAAAAAAAGGCTGAAGCTTTTCATCCGCTGAGGTATTAGCATCGTAGCTGCATTCCTGAGCACGCTCCAGCTGCTAGATTCACAGCACATTTTGGTTTTTCTGGTCAGGGAGAGGCATTATTGTTTTCTTGTGAAGAGAAAGATGGCTGCATGGCTGCCTCATTGGTAAAATTAGATTCAGCCCCAATTGCATACCCCGCAAAAGTCAATTTATCATGCTCCCTCATGTCAAGGGTGGGCAGGCTTGGCGGGGGTGATTGTAAGAGAAACCTACTGTTACATAAATCAGGATTAGCAAATATCTTTATTACACCTCTGATAATTTCCCTAAGGCAGGGAAATCGATCTGTCTGTTTGCTTCCAGACTCAGGAAGACAAATAGAACAAGTGGTACTTCGTTTACCCTCCTTGTGCTTGAGCCAACGGGAAGTAAATGCTCAACATTAATCTGCAGTCAGTGATAGCTTTTATTGGACCAGCTTGAGGTAGGGCTGAAATGGCAAGCCACTGCAGTAGCTGTTTCCAACAGAAAGAGCTCTTCTGCCATGAGTGGCTCAGTGCGATAGAGACGTTCATTCAGCTACCTTCTGTCAGTGGGATGGGGGGAAAGGGGCCCAGATAGTCACTTCTTGGCTCACTCGTTCCACTCAACCGTGTGCTCTGCCCCCAACGTGAAGGGGTAAAATGCCCATCAGGATAGCGTTGTGGCCCTATATGTCTCCAAGAGACGGGGAACCTATCATTATAGGGCGCAGAGCACGAAACTAGACCCGGGCTGTCGGAGCCCACTACAGGTCTGCGCCCAACACACACTCCAGGGAAGGCCAGGGGTCGGGATGCTGGTGAGGGGAAGCGTGAGGAGGAAGGGCGAGGACCCGGGACCAAGGCGGCGGGGAGAAGGGTGCACGCACGCTGGGGGTACTGGACGGAGCCCAGGGGGTCAGGGGAAGGACAGGGCTAGCACGTTCACAATCACTCCCTCAGACACTCACGCAGTCACTAATAGATACACCAGGGAAGAAATAGGTAAAGACAACACCCGTTTCCACCCACAGCACACTACTCACGTTTACACAAGCACCCTCCCACACTCCACAAATACAAAACTTCAAAAAACACTTAGCTCTGTAGTGGCCAGTCTCAGCTCCAATCACCGGCACCGGGAAACCTCCCGCACCGGCTAAAGAAGGGTAAGACACGCCCCCCCAACATGTCAAGAGCCGTGCGGAGCGATGCGACGGCTCAGGACGTGGCCCTGTCCCTGGGGGCATCACCTGGTGCCGTGCTGGAGCGCTCTTGTCGGGGCCAGTTGCCTGGGTGACCGGATGCGAGCGCGGCGCGTTGGGTGTGTGCAGCGGCGGGGGAAGGCCTGGGCCCGGAGCAGCATCAAAAGGGGGGGTCAGGAGCCCCAACAATCCCTGATCCCCTTGCCCATCTGCCGGCCCTGACAGTACCCCCCTGCCAAGCTCCCCGGGGAAGGGCCCAGGAAGGTCGGAGCCTGCCTGGGTGATGAAGGTGAAACAAGCGGACCAGATGGGGGCCTGAGATTAGAGAAGCAGGCTCCCAAGAACGGCCCTCTGGGCCATAGTTCAGCCAATCCAAAAGGTAGTGGAGTCGGCTGCGGAGGTACTTAGAGTCCAGGATAGCACGAACCTCATATGAAGGATCAGCGTCAGGGGTGGCCAGGCCTTCCATGGAGGGGCTGGATGGAGGGGTACCTATGAATGGTTTGAGCAACGAGACATGGAAGGTCGGATTAATTTTAAGTCGGGGTGGCAACTGTAATGTGTAGGTGACATCGTTTACCTTCCGAAGCACTGGAAACGGGCCAATGAATCGGTCTTCTAGTTTTCGAGATGGACGAGTTGAGGGGTAATGCCATCGGTCTAGTTATACAAAGGTCCCACTGAGCGAGCGGTGGAGCGGATTGGCGTCGTTTATCGGCATATTGTTTATATCTTTGACGTGCCTGGATTAAGGTCCGTTTGACTAAAGCTTGCGTTTCTTGGATGCGTAGGGCTAGGGTTCTGCAGCGGGAACATGGGTAGTAGTCAGGTCCACGGTGCCCAATGGGGGGTGAAATCCATAGGTAACATAAAACGGGGATGTAAATACGCAGGTATTGCTCAATGTTCTGGTTAAAGCTGAAGAGCAGACTGAAGCTGAACCCCAATAAGACGGAGGTGATGGTGGTGGGGAGGGCGAGGGAGGTGTCGGCCCCCCTCATTGGGTGGTTCACCCTCCCATAGCTCAGCAGGTTTGGAGTCTGGGGGTGGTGTTGGACTCGGATCTCCACCTGGATTGGCAGGTGGAGGTGGTGGTGAGAGCCGCCTTCTGCCAGTTGTATCTAGTGCGGAGGCTGCGTCCATACATCTCCAGGACGGACCTGACCTCCCTCATCCATGCCTTCGTTACCTCGAGACTGGACTACTGCAATGCGCTCTACATGGGGCTGCCCATGTTCCTGGTCTGGAGGCTGTAGCTAGTGTAGAATGCGGTGGCCCGGCTCCTGACGGGGACGGGTCATCAGGAGCATATAAAACCTGTGCTCCAGACTCTGCACTGGTTGCCGATAGCATGCCGAGACAGGTTCAAGGTATTGGTGTTAATCTACAAGGCCCTTCACTGTCTGGGCCCCTCATACCTCAGGGACCGCCTCGCCCTCCGTGCCCCAGAGAGGCTCCTTCGGTCCATCAGGGGTGCCTTCTTAGAGGTCCTCCGTGTTAAGCGGGGGGCTACAATGGAGAGGGCATTCTCTGTGGCCAGGCCGCATCTCTGGAATTCCCTCCCAGAGGAAGCTCACCTGACCCCAAGCCTTTTGATTTTCCGGCAGGTCTGTAAAACCTGGCTGTTCACCCAGGCCTTTGGGGAGGTTGGGGGGGGAGGGGGGGATAGGGTGTTGGCTCTCCCCTACTTTTTGTTTTGTTTTATTTCTAAATTTTGTTCCCCAATCCTGTTTAAGTTTAAATTATTGTGTTTTAAAATGTTTTATTATATTTTTATGGAATTGTACCTTGCCCCGAGATGCCATAGGCATGGGGGGACAACTCAGAAATATGTAAAATAAATAAATAAATAAATAAACACATTTCACCTGTCCGTTGGCCTGTGGGTGGTATGTGGTGGAAGGCTTTAGTGTTACTTGTAGCGCCTTACACAAGGCCTTCCAGAATCGAGACACGAATTGTGTCCCTCGATCGCTGACAATTTCTTTGGGCCAGCCATGCAGGCAGATGATGTGCTGGATAAAGAAGTGTGCAGTGCGTTGAGCCGTAGGGAGTCCTTTACAGGCCACAAAATGTCCTAGTTTGGGGAAATGGTCGATAATGACAAAGATGGTTGTGTATCCCTGAGATGCGGGCAGCTCAACTATAAAGTCCATCCCCACACATTGCCATGGTCCCTGGGGTGCAGGCGTTATTTGCAAGAGACCTGATGGTGCCAGCCTGGGTACCTTGGTTCGTGCACAAGGGAAACACAGTTGCACGTATTGTTGTACATTCTGTGCCAGGTGGGGCCACCAAAAGGTTCTTCAGATAAGCCCACACATTCGGTCAGCTCCTGGATGACCTGTGAGGGGGGCGTCATGGTGGGCCCACACAGGATATGGTTCCGGCAGGAAGGGGGAACCACAATTTGACCTTCCTTGAGGAATAACCCGTCCTTCGCTACGTATGAGGGATCGTCGGTCGCAGCGAGCTCTGTTGTGGTGATTTGTTGGAGTTGAGCTTGGGAGAGCTAGGTGCCTGCAAATACCTTGGGGTCAAGAATGGATCCTTGAGGTGGTCGGATAGCATTGCGGTTTTCCCGGTAATGGGACAGGGCGTCCGCTAGGATGTTCAGCTTTCCTGGGTGGTACTGGATAACAAAGGAAAATCTGGCAAAAAACAAGGCCCAGCGGGCATGCCATGCATTTGTGATTTGCGCACTCTGTAGAAAAGTGAGACTTTTGTGGTCCATGATAACGGTGACGATGTGCCGGGCTCCTTCTAAATAGTGCCGCCAGGCTTCAAAGGCAGCCTTGATTGCCAAAAGTTCTCAGTCGTATATAGCGTAGTTCCATTCTGCATTGGACAGCTGCCAAGAATAGTAGGCACAGGAATGCAGGGCTTCATCCGTATCAGAAGGCTGTAGCAGGACAGCCTCGATGGCATCACTAGATGCGTCGGCCTCCACACAAAAGGGTAGGTTGGCGTCGGGGTGCCTCCACCTTTTGAGTGTCCATCGCAATCCCATCAGGGCTGACCACAAAGCCTAGGAATTCAACTTGGTGAGGTGGAAGATGCACTTCTCCCATTTACAATACAACTTATGTTGACAAAGACATTGCAGGACCGACCGGACATGGTGAACGTGTTGTGACAAAGAGTTCGAGTAAATCAGAATGTCATCAAGGTACGCTATCACGAACAAATCCAGTATATCATGGAAGATGTCATTTATGAAGTGTTGGAAGGTTGCCGGGGCATTGGCTAGTCCGAACGGCATTACCAGGTACTTGAAGTGCCCGTAACGGGTGCAGAAGGCCATCTTCCATTCGTCCCCTTCTCTGACTTGTACTAGATTGTATGCTCCTCTAAGGTCCAACTTCGTAAAAATGCGGGCTCCTTGCAGTCGATTTATGAGTTCTGGAATTAAGGGGAGGAGTAACGGTTTTTAACCATCACGGTGTTCAGGCCCCGATAATCGATGCACGGTCGGAGCCCCCCATCTTTCTTGGGGACAAAGAAGATGGGGGCTCCTGTTGGGGACATAGATGGCCTAATGAAGCAATTCCGGAGGCTTTCTTCCAAGTACCCGTGAAGGGCTTCTAGTTCAGGGGCTGCGAGGGTATATACCCGCCCGAAGGGTGGCTCCGTGCCCAGGAGGAAGTCGATGGGGTAGTCATAGGCTCGATGTGGGGGAATTTCGGCCGCCTGCGTAGGGCTAAAGACATCCGCATAGTCTTCGTACTGAGGGGGAAGGTCATTATCTTGAGTCGGCAAGATCCCGCACAAAGTAGTCCTGGTTTCAGGAGTGGGAATCAAGCAGGCTTTCTTGCAATAAGGTGAAGAAAAATGGATAGTCTTTGGGCTCCAAGTAATCTGAGGGTCATACTGGTGCAGCCATGGCAACCCCAGGACCACAGGGAAAATGGGGGTACACACTATGTCGAACATGGCACATTCTTGATGGTTTCCAATGATGCACACCAGCAGCGCTGTTTGAGAAGTGATGGGGTCTGAGATGAGTGGTAAGTCATCAATTACATGTACCATCTCAGGGCGAGCCTTCATCTCCAATGGAATGGCACAAGCATGGACAAAGGATTGGTCCATAAAGTTCCCTGATGCCCCGGAGTCAATCAGGGCCCAAACAACACGGGAATAATCGGCGTCAGTGGTAATGGTGAGGGGTACCTGAAGATAGGGATCAGGGGAGTTTCATCTGGAGGAGTACAGTCCTATGGCTGGGATGCTCCCTGCGCATTCTGGCCTCTGGTGTTTCCCTGCCCTCGACACTGGGGGGGGGGGGGCAAAGAGGGACACTCCTAAATGAAGTGTCCCACGTCTCCACAGTAGAAGCAGGTCCTTGACTGTCATCTTCGTTCACGCTCCTCGGCCGACAGCGGCCCTCATGAGGCACCCAGCTGCATAGGTTTGGGTTCTGTGTTCCCTGTGCCCCCAGGGGCAACTGCGGGGCCTGGGAGAACCTGGGGTGCGAGTCCTCGCAAGTCCTGGCACCACTCCCACCAGCATTCATTTAAGCGGTCTTGGATCTGAAGGGGCAGGGAGACAAGGTCTTGTCAGGTATCCGGAAGGGTGGTATACGACAGCTGATCATTGAGCTCATCGCTCAGTCCCTTCCAGAACATCACGATCAGGACCTCGTTGGGCCACTGGAGGTCCAAGGCTAGCTGTTGGAAATGCGTCACATAGTCCAAAGGTTCGCCCTTGCCCTGTTTGAGAGACATAATCGCAGTCTCGGCATCCCTCCGACGATGCAGGTGGTCAAAAAGCACAGTAAACTCACGGACAAAATTTGCATAGGTGGAAAGGAGGGGACTTTTTCCTTTCATTAAGGTTGTGGCCCAATCAAGTGCCATGCCACCGAGATTCCCATTGATGTATGCAACCTTTAACGTGTCAGTAGCATAAGTGGTTGGTTGCATTGTAAAGGTGAGCTTGCACAGGGACAGGAACCCCTGGAACGAGTGCCTGTCCCCTATGAATTTCCCCACTCAGGGTCCCTTAGGTTCCAGAGGTCCAGATGGCCCCCGGGGCGGGGGTTGTTCCCCAGGGTTTGCAACAGGGGCAGCTGCCGCAGCTTCCTCCCCACCCAGGGGCTGCCCCACTACCCTAGCTAATTCGGCATGCTTGGCATGGAGGTCTTTTACCTCCATGGCAATATATTGTACAGCACGAACCAGGTTCCCAATCTCAGTCGTTATATCCATTATGTCAGAGTCCCTTATGGGGAAGGGAGGTAGGGGTTTTGCTGCCACAGTGGGACGGGGGGAAAAGGGCCCAGATATTCACTTCTCGGCTCATTCATTCCACTCAATCTGCCCCCAACGTGAAGGGGTAAAATGCCCATCAGGATAGTGTTGCGGCCCTATATGTCTCCAAGAGACGGGGCACCTATCATCATAGGGCACAGAGCACGAAACTAGACCCGGGATGTCAGAGCCTGCTACAGGTCTGTGCCCAACACACACTCCAGGGAAGGCCAGGGGTTGGGATGCTGGTGAGGGGAAGCGTGAGGAGGCAAGGCGAGGACCCGGGACCAAGGCAGGGGGGAGAAGGGTGCACGCACACTGGGGGTAGGGGACGGAACCCAGGGGGTAGGGGAAGGACAGGGCTAGTACGTTCACAATCACACCCTCAGACACTCACACAGTCACTAATAGATACACCAGGGAAGAAATAGGTAAGGACAACAGCCGTTTTCACCCACACCACACTACTCATGTTTACACAAGCACCCTCCCACACTCCACAGATACAAGACTCCAAAAAACACTTAGCTCTGTAGTGGCCAGTCTCAGCTCCAATTACCAGTGCCGGGAAACCTCCCACACCGGCTTAAGAAGGGTAAGATACGTGCCCTCCCCCCCAATGTGCCAAGAACCGCATGGAGCAGCACAATGGCTCGGGATGTGGTCCCGCCCCCGGGGTGTCACCTGGTGCCGTGCTGGCGCGCTCGCATCGGGGTCGGTTGCCTGGGTGACCGGACGCGAGCGCGTTGGGTGCGTGCAGTGTCGGGGGAAGGCCCGGGCCCAGAGCGGTGTCAGAAGGGGGATCAGGAGCCCCAACAGTCCCCGAGTCCGCCCACCCTGACACCTAGGGATGGGTAAATGCGGTTTGGAAGTTCAGAGTTCAAACCAAACTCAACCAGTTCAGTCGACCAAACTGAACTTCCGATCCAAACTCAATTTTCGAACCAAACCGAACCGAATTTCCGAACTCAGCTCTGTTCGCCCATCCCTAAAAGATAATATTCCATTTAGTTCAATGGGGTTTGAATTTCCGAACTTTGTTCNCATCCCTAAAAGATAATATTCCATTTAGTTCAATGGGGTTTGAATTTCCGAACTTTGTTCAGAAGTTCGGAGTTCGGACCGAACTCGAATAGTTCAATCGACCAAACCGAACTTCCGAACCGAATTTCCGAACTGAACCGAATTTCCGAACTTGGTTCTGTTCGCCCATCCCTACTGACACCTTCATTCCGCTACTTCTACCAGCACTTTCTGACATGCAGTCACAGTGCGAAGTAGTAGAACAATGTTTCTTCCAACACTTTCCGAGATTAATCCAACCCTTTCCGAGATTATTCTGACACTTTCCGATAATTCCAATGTCACAAATCCAAAGGGCGCAGAATTAGCGGAATGCCAGCAGAAAAACTGCGGAAAATTGCAGGCAATTCTGAAATGGCAGAATGAAATAGCGGCATGAAAAAAGGAGTGGTCGCTTCAGCCCTACGTGGAGGTGCTAAAGCTGGTCCGGTAAAAGATATCACCGGGCTATTTTGTCTCTATTTGCCTATATTTGGGACCAACATGGCAACCATACTCTTTCTACTGTGCAATGAGGGGCATATCCAAGATCCTTCAGATTGTGGTGGCGAGGGGAAACTAAAGGGGCTTTTCTTCTCTGGGGGCATCACTAGGAGGATAAGGGAGGACAGAAGCAAATCAGGGGTTACCTCGAGAGTGCTCTAGCAGACACGGGCAGCTCCTTTCCTGCCCACGGGCAATACCTGCCATTTCAAATGCTGTGTTGGGTGCCAGATGGGATACCCAAATACTGATCGGGCACCTGAATACCAGAAAATACCGAATATTGCTGCTACCATGTTACCAATTTACCAGTGCAGGAATCATGACAGAATATTGAATACTCGGTACAGATGTCACGAAAACAGAACAAAACCCAGTAAATTGGTACATTGGGTAGACCGTTAGACACCAATTGTATACTGCTTAGTACCTGGTGTGACTGAGCTGATTCAAGTCCCTCAATTTTGACGGATACACTTGTTTTGCCAGGTACTCGGTTTGGCTCTAAGAATGACAGAACTAAGGATGGGGGGGTGGGGGGAAGGGGACAGGTTTGTTAATTTTTACAATGAGTACAGCTGAAATGTGATTTAATCATGAAATTGTTTTAGTATTGACACTTAGGGATGGGCGAACAGAACAGAGTTCGGAAATTCAGTTCGGTTCAGTTTGAAATTCGAGTTCGGAAATTCGGTTCAGTTCGGTTTGAAATTCGAGTTCGGTTCGGTCGACCAAACAGACCGAGTTCGGTCAAATTCCGAACCAAGTTCGGCCATTCAAAACCAGATTTTTTGGTGTGTGTTGCCACTAAGGATGGGCGAACAGAACGGAGTTCGGAAATTCGGTTCAGTTCGGTTCGGTTTGAAATTCAAGTTCGGTTTGGAAGTTCGGTTCGGTCAACTGAACAGACCGAGTTCAGTCTGAACTCCGAACCTCCGAACCGCGTTCGCCCATCCCTATTGACACTGCAGACGGATGAGGGAAGTGAACTGGGGGGCATCTGGGAGGCACTAGCCTTGGCTCTCCCCCTCTGACTTTCCCATGGTTATGTCCCTATCTACAATGCTCCTGCAATGCCTCCACATCTTCTGTCCTCTAAACCATCTTCACCCATGCTACCCCCTACACTTGGAACTCCCTCCCTGAGCACTGTAGAGAAAGTAGGTTTTGCTGTCTTGGTCTCAAATATAGGCAATAGGGACAAAATAGTAAAGTGATATCTTTTATTGGACCAACTACACTTGGTGGAGGTATGCAGGCTTTTGGACCTCACAGGGTCCTTCGTCAGGCAGGAGGAATGACCCTGATGAAGGACCTTGTGAGGTCTGAGAACTCGCATACCTCCACCAAGTGTAGTTGATCCAATAAAAGAGATTACTGTACTACTTTGTCTTTACTCCCTGAACACATAAGCTCTGCTCCCTCGCATCCTTCATAAAGCATTGGTGGGGTGTTGTGGCAGAGCTTAGCAATGTAGATTGCCAGGACAAGGGTTTCCGTCTGGCTTAGGAGCTGTTGTATGGAAATGGGAGTTCTTTAATTGCTTCCTTGTAAAAAAATAAAAAAAATAGTTTTGTAATATACTTTGCAGATCTTTGTTGGTTTCTGGGGTCATGGGATTGTACCTCAATCTCAACATGGGGGTCACAAAGGCCAAAAACGTTTGGGGAAGCCCACCCCACGCCCACCCCCACTTAGAGCTGAAATGGGTACCCACAAACCCAGGTATTCCCATTGAATTCATGGAACCTGATTCTACTTGAATGTTTTGGGTACTTTTCGGGCCCTGAAACAGTATTCAATTGGGTACCCAAAATACTGACATACCAAAATACCATTTTTGGCCCCATTTTTCTACTTCTGGTCTTGGATTTTCAACCTCTGGTCAATTTTCTTTCAGGTATTTTGGGAGGATTTTAATGTAATTTAAGGTACATGAAAACTTGGAAACTGAAAGTTTGGATTTCGGGTACAAGAACAGTGTTTGGGTTCCCAAATTGGTACCCCAAAATGTGGGTATTACCCGCAGTTACCAAATCAAGTACCCGTTTCAGTTCCACTTAACGATGATCCTTCCAAAAATGAGGCCCCTCTTCCTGAAATTACCCAGGAGCTGAGGTGCTCCAAATAACAGTCAGGTTTGATCGTCTCAGCCATTGGTAGTTTTGACCTGGATAAATATTTGTTTCAGTCTTTCGAAAGAAAAAAAAAATAATCCTTGCAAAGCCATGCAACAGAGCTCCTTCCTTATGAATCCTGCCATGTAATTTAAAATGTCATATTCTGGCTGTAATAACAACAGCCCCAGAATCAGACAGCTAAAGATAACTGTAATTTAGGACCAATTTAAAGGTCTGGAAGAAAGAAAACAATACAAAAAAAATGGACAAAAAAGCACTGCAGCGTACCTCGAAAAGCTAAATAACTTTTACCAACAGTGTTGAATTTTGATGATGAGTTAGTGGTTATTTTTTGCGGGGTGGGTGGAAGTATCTTGGTACAAAGATTGCATAGAACAAGACCCTCCCCCCCTCCCCATATAAGACAGAAAGTGTTTAACAAAAGCTAATCGAAGGGGGTGGGGAGGGAGAATCACTTTTGGAGAAACCTGTTGGAACTGGGAAAGGACCAACGTGCAGCTCCCAATTTTCCTTTGGAAGCTGAAAAGCTGTGTGGCAAATTTAACAGAATCAGAGATGGAACGGACCTCGAAGGTCATCTGATCTAACCGCCTGCTTGGATGCTGGATAACTACAACGACAACATTCTCACCAGGTAGCTGTCCAGTCTTCTTTTGAAAACCGCCAGTGATGGAGAGCCTACAACGTCCCTAGGCAACTTGTTCCATTCCCTCACAGCTCGTAGTGTTAGGAATTTTTTTATGATCATTGAAATCTACCTTCTTGTAACTTGAGCTCATTATTTCTGGGCCTGTCCTCTAGGGCTGAAACGAGGTTTCTCTGAAATGGGAAATCTTGTCGAAATCCTGGCTCCCGATACCATCTCATTCAAATCGAGAACCTCTCGGGTCTCAACTGACATTTTCTTTCTTGGTTTACTGACTTTCCAATTACCAGGATCCCATTGAATGCTTTGCCATAATTTCAAATCCCAAGAGGTAATACTGACGCAACACCCGCAATTTCGTTCCCTTGTACGTCTTTGTCACTCATTGGCTGGTACACAGATTTCTTGACTAATCTGCAATCCGGCTGCAAATTGGTCAAAGCCAAGGGAACAGCATAGAACAACAATCCTGATTGGAAGCACTGGTGTGGAGGTTCAGGGGCACTGGAGTGGAGGTGAAGGGGTGGGCTGTTCACAGAGTGACTGGCTCAGAAAGGCAGAAACAACAAACCCAGAAGTAGAACGACACCTTCAGCAATGCAGTAAGCAGTAAATGAATGATATATACCGTAAATGGTAAGTGGAAAGTCAGTAAATCAGAACGGTATTTCGTGGTATTGTGAGAATCGAGAAATCCTCATTTCACCCCTACTCTGCAGCCACGAAGAACATTTCCTTGTTGCCCTTTAGATAGCTGAAGTCTGTTATCATGTCCAGGGTGACCTGGGGTGACTGCCCAGGTCCCACCACTTCTCTACTTCTGGGGCCCCTCTAGTGACCTGTATTAACCAGGGCAGGGTGCGGGGGCCCTACTCCATCCCAGCAGGACCGCATGGAAGATGCTCCCAAGGGGGCAGGACCAAAAAGGAGAGGGTGGGACTACCAGAGGCCCTGCATTTTATCCTCGCCCTGGGCCCAACAAATTCTAAGGCTGGCCCTGACCATGTCTCCCCTTCATCTCTTCTTTGCTAGGCTAAACATACCCAGTTCCTTCATCCTTTCCTTGCTTTCCAGCCCCTTTATCATCTTTGTCCCCCCGCTCCCCCCCCCACCTCTGAACCTGCTCCAATTTGGCAATGTCCTTCTTAAAATGAGGCACCCAAAACTGGACCCAATATCCTAGGTGTGGTCCGACCAGTGCTGAAGAGGGGGGGGGGCGGGGGTGTTTGGTTTTTTAATTACTATTATTATAATTGACTAGAATGCAAATGGATATTTTATTACAAAAATTTATTTTGTGTTGTTATTTACACTTGTTCCTTTATAAGCGTATAAATGTAAACCTTTATTATTGATGTGTTTTAGCATTTCATTTACAATTCGGCCCTTTTCACACAGACTCTAAAAACACGGATAAAATGGGGGTTACATTTTATTATACATGTTGCAGGGCACCCATAGAGCACAGCCCTGCAACATGTATAATAAAATGTAACACCCACTGTATCCGTGTTTTTAGAGTGTCTGTGTGAAAAGGGCTTTCATCCCCAAATCAAAGTAATACTGTCGTTTGAGCATACAGGCAGTGCAAAAATTAAATTATATTCACAGAATATACATTCCCGTGCAGATAAAAGTCTCGCCAGCTCTAAGCCAGCGGTATAGACACTGTCCCGTTAGCTCTGCTACGGCTCCTCGTGTGCACACTGGAGTCCGTGATGTCCTCGGCGTGATCTTCACTTTTCTTCTCCTTTAAGCCGTTGATGAATCTCAGGGTGATTTCATCCCATTCTTCAGGAAGGAGCATTAGCAAAAACCCAATGCAGATGATAATGGTGGCCCCCAGCCGGACCACACTGAAGATCACCTCGTGTTTCAGCAGATCGACAGCTACAGGGGGGAAAGTCAATGCAATCAAATACAGGATGGGCCAGTTGGGTTAGTCAACCAGTTCAAATCAGTAGTTGATTAACTGTTTCTTTTCATGCAATCCGTGCATAGTAGGGTTGGATGGATCTTAAGAGTCATCTACTCCAACTCCCTGCTCCAAGGGGATACTATAATTACTCACAGCATAATAGATAGAGCTGAAACAAATAGCAAATTTTGTGTCTGTGGGTAATACTCAACATTTCGGCTAGCCTAGCGGGTACCCAATCAGTAACCAAATAGCAAGAGAGGTATCCAACTACCTGAAACACTGGGTATTACCATTACCATGTTACCAACTTTCTGTTTTACCAACCCAGATGACTTATCATGTTACTGTTTTACTGTCTTGGAACATGGAACAATCAATAGATGAACAAAAATGGACAGAAATTGGTAAATTGGTGCGAAACGGAAAAATCATAACTCGGTAATAGAAACACAGTAACTCAGTAGCAGTAATTCAGGTAACTTGCTGGGCACTAAATGAGTAGTGCTTAATACCCGATCCACCCAAAACAGTTTGGGTACCGCAGTTTCAATGGATATACCCAGTTTTACAGGTACCCATTTCACCTCTAATACGGATGCATATCCACAACCTCCGTAGGCAACCTATTTCATTACACAACTGATCTCAAAGTTAGGAATCGTTCCCCTAATAATTATCTAAAATCTACCTGTGATGGGGCAGCTGTGGGCTCTTTAAGGGCTGCCTGCCCATCAGCTGGGCCACACCCACTTCCGGGTCTTTAAGAGCCCTAGGGTGTGAGAGTTCTAGGCAGTCAGAGTCTGGCTCTGGAAGGGTACACAGATCTCTGCCAGAGCAAGCTAGCATTGGGAGGTCTGTCGGGTGCAGACCTGGCTGGCAGACTGAGAACAGGGCTTGCCTACTGGCTGTAATCTTTGAACTGTCGTGTTTGAATGTTGTTTTTTTTCCTTCTTCAGGAATAAAGAAGTCAGGCTGGATAAGCCAGATCTAAGACTAGATTTTCTCTGTTTGCTGCTCTCCCCTGCTGGTACGATTCCCAAGAGTTGAGCTGACCGTTCATGCTACCTTGCAGCGTTTCTATCTCAGAACTGGAGGGACCCAGAGCAAAGGGAAAATGTGGATCCCCTTTAAGAGGAGTCTGGTTCTCAGCCTCTCTTGCCCTCTCCTCTTCCCCCAAACTCACACCAGCTTCCCTGGATCCAACCCCGTTAGCCAAAGGCATTATTCGTACCTGCGTTGCCAGGAACACTGAGCACCGTCCCGATAGAGATCAGGATAGGGTACGTTAGCACAACTCCAACGTTGACCAAGATGTTAAATGCTGCAAAGTGGGGGAAAAGGATTTTATGAGACACGGGCATAGGTACGTTTTAATAGGGACTGGTGCAAAAGAAATCCCAACCACCCCCAACCCACCAGCTGGCCAAGCAGCCCTCCCACTCATCTCCCCCATACAAGCGCACTCAGCCAGATACGCACACACACCAGCACCAACTGGATCCAGCAGATGGGAGCCTGGAGAGGACTTGAACATGTGCAGGGCACTGGACCAGCTATAATACATGCAGTCAGTGTATGTGAGCCCCTAAAGCATGTGGGGCTCTGATGCCGCTGCATCATCTGAACCTATGATAACTACACCACTGACATTAATTAGTAGTATTATTAGTAATAACAACAATAATTTATATAGTGCCAGCAATGTGCTTGGTGCTGTACAGTCATGACTAGAGACAGGTCCCTGCCCCAACAGGATTACCATACAGGAACAATTCCCACAAGCTGAATTGGGGCGGGAGGAAGAAAGGGGCCTGAATAGAGCTGAAACGGGGAGCTCATTATCTTAAAATACCTGGTATTATTGTTACCGAATTGCCGAGTTCCCAATTTACCCATCAGTAAACTGGTAACTCGGTAAAGGAATCAAGGTGGTAAGTTGAAAAAATGGGACTGTTTGGGAATGCCCTTCACTTGGTACTTTTAGGGCATGCCGGTTTGTTCGGCACGTTGGCAGGAGAAGGAGGCAGGCACAGTATTCCCAGGTTAGCCACGGCAGGCTCAGCTTCATTCTCCTCCTACCCCTTACTCCCCCTGATTGAGAAAAGAGCACTTGGAGGCCAAAAAAAGAAAGAAAAAAAAGGCATGGCTCTGGGAATGCAATGACACCAGGGCATAAAATCACAGCTGTAATGTATGCACAAAGATCCAGTGTATGGCCCTTTCAGAGAAACAGCCAGGGGGGTGTCTCTGAGGCTCAGCTCCTGGGAGGAAGGCCTAGGGAAAGGGCTGAAGAACTAAGAGCTTGTAAGAGGCCTGGATCCAGGGTTAAACAAAGAGATTTGTTAACTCAATCATCTTGTGTAAATCTTCACTTCTTGGGAAGCAGCAGACAACACAACTGCCGAGTCACAGAAGGTACCAGCAAGTCACAAAAATTACAGGAAAAGTACAGAAGTTGCAAAAAAACCCGACCACCATCATCATATGCAATTCTGAAAGCCACGGAATCACAAAACAGGACCCAGACGTGAAAATTCTAACTAACGTTCGGCAAGGCCCCGACACGATGGGATTTCCCATCCGTAATGCATAACTTACATCCACTCAGACACCTGCGGAGTGGATGTAAGGAGCTCTAGGGGAATCTAAGTGAGTGTAAGAGTCTAACTCCCACTACCTTCCACCTTACTTCCCCACTTGTCTCGGAAATGCTATGCATGAACAATAGCTTTTCAAGCACTTCCATTTACTGTCCTTACAACTGAGATAAAAATCTCTTTGCTTCGAGTCAGAGGCACCGCTTTATTATTAAAGGAAAGATGGCTCTGTTGCTGGAGGCGTGAAGCAGACCTAGGTCAGTGTCAGTGCTTCTTGGCACAGATGGAGTAGCAGTAGCAACGTGCTGCGAAAGCAGAATAGGCCAGTTGCGCCGGATATCCGAGCAACAGAGGCTTCCAAGGTAGGGCTGAAATTAGTACCCGCAAAAACGTCATTGAGTCTGAATCGACCTGCAATATTCCGTTACTAATCGGTATCCGATTAATGCCTGATTTGGGTACCTGTTGACCCGAAATGTCAACTACGAGTCCTGGAACACTGACTTCCTGTTCCATTTTTTTCAACTTCATGTCCCGCTTTTTTAGCATTCTGTCCTCATTTACCAGAAAAATTGGTAAATCGCTAACAAAAATGACCAATTTGGGGAGTGTTTGGGTACCCGGTTGGGTAGCCCATCGGGTCCGCACTCAAAAACGCAGGGATTCTAAATAAAGTACCCGGTTCAGTTCTGTCGTACGTGATGTATGCCAAACAGCACAGTTTATGGAAAAGCACAAACCAGACAAGGCTGAGGCTCCATGAATCCTATTCTTCAGGGTCCAACTTCTCCTTCCTGGAGCTAAGCTAAGCACGACCATGTTCTCAACTTCATGAATGCTTCCCTGTCTCTCCCTATGGGCCCCTCCCCTTTGTTGACCTTAGATTGTAAGCCCCTCAGAGCTGGGGCCTGTCTCTAATCACAACTGTTCATCACAAGGCATGTTGCTAGCACTAAAGTTATATTATTATTAATAATAATAATAATAATTATTATTATTAATTTATTTATTATCAGCATTTATATAGCACCAGCGATGTACCTGGCACTTTACAAAAAATAAGATAGACACGGTCCCTGCCCGAAAGCTTACAATCTAAAGACAGGGGGAGGGGAGACAGGGAAGGGGGAACAGAGGGAGGGACAAGGGATGCGACATCCAAGCAGCCAGGCTTCCTAATAAGGGACAATGCTCAATGGAAGTCAAGGGCATTTGAAAGCACACACGAAGAGACTATACGTCTTCTCCTGGTGCCCCTACTGTTATGAAATTTGGTGCCCCCACTTACCTTCCAGCTGCCTGCTTTCCTGGAGAATTTGATTGAAATTGGTGGGTGAGATCCAAAGTTTAAGGGGAATTATACTCAAGGTAAGTCAATGAGATTTGGGAGGATACAAGATGGGCTATAATATAGCCATGGAGGGAGGCTACTCCCTTCCCCCATCTATTCAGAGTGCTGTAACACCACAATGCTCCATAACGGCATTGCCATGTTGGAAAGAGGTGTGGCGATACCAGAGAGAGGAAAGGGACTGATCCTCCTCTTTCTCAGGTGGTCCTACCCCTCATGACATCATGATGCTCCAAGGGGCCATGTCAGAAAGGGGGAAGGAGAGGTTTCTCACCCTTTCCAACATGGCCTCCACCCAATAAACATGCTGTTGGTGGCATGCTTGCCTATCTCTCCCCTCCAGGAGCACCCATCCTTACAAAATTTCAGGTACCTGCTTACTTTTGGGTCCTCTGCTACTCAGCCAAATTCAGCTTGCAGGTTCAAAAGTTATTAAGGGTGTGCATGCACATGCGCACACACACACACACACACACACAGCGTGATCTGAAAAGTCTTCCATAAGTGAGAAGTGGGCCATCCACACCCATATCCACCGAGTGTCGGGGATACATTTATTCTCCTCTATTTCCCTAGAAAGGGCTGGCAGGGAACTAGTTGAAAGGTTCCTCTGGAAAAGATTAATAGGAAACTGACAAATTGCTGAAGCAATCAAGGACTAAGAACGCCTGGCACACTTTGTTTGTCAAGGTTGAGAACACTGACCGCTTATGGCTAGAGATAAGACTAGATTAGAGCCTGACTCCAATTAGAAACGTTGACAACAAAATTCCATTCTAATGTTACGGGGGAGATAAGAGCATTGCAAATGTAAAGATGCCAGGCAAAACTATCTAATATCTGTGGCCAGATCACAATTAGGCTACAATTAATGGAATAAATACAGCAGGGGGATAACTGTAGTTAGTTTAGTTTAGTTTAGTTAGTTAACCTTGGGGATCCCTTCTGCAGAAGACTTCTTTCTTTTCAAACTTAGGTTCTGGATAAGCTCTCAGCCTGGCTAGCTGAGTCCAGAACAACTCTACAAGTTTATTTAATTAATTTTATTTATTTATTTATTTTTTAAATACATTTACATGCCGCTCCTTCCTGCTACAAGCATCTCGGGGTGGCTAACAACATGTTAAAACATCCAATAAAACAATTAAAATTAATTAAAACCAACAATTTCAACCCCACCTTAAAACCCCCCACCTTAACCAACCCACCCATCCCATCTCCCTTGGCAAAGGCCCAGCAGAACAGCCAGGTCTGACACTGTCTACGGAAAGAGGGGAGGTCAGCGGAAAGGCGGACCTCCCAACGGGAGGGAGTTCCACAGCCGCGGTGCGGCCACCGAGAACGCCCTCCTCATGGTCGACATTCGGGAAACCCGCGGGACCTCAAGGAGGGCACCCCCAGCTGACCGCAGAGGCCGATCCAGAGGAGCGTCCTTAAGTTCTTTCCTGTATCATCATCATTTCTTTTATTTTTGAACTTCAGATGTTATTAATATCTTTTATTCATAGTTTGTGGTAATTTTGTGCTTTTATTTTCTTATATTCATTTATTTAATTGCAGGGGTTCATTTAAGATTTTAAACTTTGTATCTAGAGACTGGCTTGGTTTTTCCTGGAGTTGGGACAAAAGACACCGTACCTGAAATCTACCCTGACTGACACATTTAGCAGGTCCACAACAGTGACCACATACACTGTCTTTCTGTAGCAAGCCAAGGTAAAAAAACATATACAAAAGCCAGAGCCAATGAAAATTGTATTTTAAGATGTGGCCAAGATTTGGTCACATCAATAAAAGTCACAATTTTGCTTGAGCCGTCTCGCTCTTCCAGCCTACAGTAGTCATCCAGAGAGATTTTAATCTATCAATGAAAGGAGAAGTTTCAAGATGGCATCTGCGTCAGGGGCACTCGGCCCCAAATAGAGCACAAAGGGACATCAGAAGAACCAGGTTCAAATCAGCCAGCCCTTACCAAGCCAGAGGCCTGCTACACCACACAGATATCCCCATGGCACGGCAGAGAACGGAGACCAGTATTCCACTTTGGTAAAATACAGGATGACTGGAGTGAAGGAGATGAAAATTAAGTTGAAGAAACCCAGAGTAGAGACGAAATGAGCAGCTTCTCCAAAGTTGGCGCTGCCGAGAAACATCTTAAACAAAACCTGAGGGAAGAAAGGGAACATTTTAGAATAGCCCCAGTAGCGCAAAGTACATAAAGTTCTGCAGTCCTGACTAACTCAATTCAGTGCTGGGCAACCAACCAGTCTTCAACTTTGCGGACTTCAGATTGGCAGGTCCTAGGATGGAGGAGTGGGAGCGAATGAGGTCTGAGCTCAATGGGACAGGTTGTGTCTGTCCCAATAGCCTCAGAAGCAGCAGCAGCCTAGCTCTGAGTGGGAACCCCACCTGTGCAGCCACTCCAGAGGGGTCCCTGGGGATGTGGGCTAGGCTACATGAGGAGGTTTCCTGGTTAGAGGCGTGGGGCCTCTGAAAGTGTGGGGCTACTGGTGCAGGCTTGCATAAAGCCTGCTCTGCCTCCATTACCCTTGGTAAAGGGTCTTGGTACTTCTCCCAAGAGACCGAGATTGGCCCTTGTTAGAGACAGGATGCTTGATGGACTATTGTCTGGCCCAGTAGGACACTATTTATGTTCTTACCACAATCGTAAGCCAAAATCCCCCCTAGGAAAGCTCCCTCCTGCTGCTGCAGAGTGAGCCCAGTGCACACAGAAGGTGTTTTTAGACAAACATCTGCCCACCCATTATGCATTTTGCAGGGCTGCATTGGTGCCCTATGTAGCCCTGCAACATGTACGATAGCGGGTAGGTGATGGGTGGGCATGTAATGGGTGGGAAATGCCTGTCTAAAAACACGCAGAGTGAGACGCTCCCACCATTCTGACTGCGCTAGGGAAGAAACTCATCCACGCCCTAGTCATCTCACGCCTCGACTATTGTAACCTCCTCCTCGCTGGCCTTCCCCGCTCTCACCTTTCCTCCCTCATCTCTGTTCAAAACTCTGCTGCCAGGATCATCCACCTAGCCCGTCGCTTGGACCATGTGCGGCCTCTCCTCTCCTCTCTCCACTGACTTCCCCTTCCTGAGCGTATTCTGCACAAGCTCCTCATCTTCACCTACAAAGCCCTTTACAACCTCGCTCCCCCTTACCTCTCTGCCCTGAGCTCCCTCCGAAACCCTGCTCGAGCCCTCTGCTCCTCTTCCATACCCTCCCTCACCCTTCCACGCCCCCCCTGCTCCCCCAACTGCCTTCATCCCTTCTCCCTCACTGCCCCGCACGCCTGGAACTCACTCCCTCCCTCCCTGCCCTCATCCGCTTGGCCCCCTCCCTCCACACCTTCAAGTCCCTCCTCAAAACCCACCTCTTCCGCTCCGCCCTTCCTAACTCCTGCTAATCATCCCCACCCAGGATTATCCCCTACTTATTTGCAAACTCCTATTTACTGAAACCAAGCCAAGAACATGTACCTGAGTTCTCGCATCCTCGTGAATGTCACATCCCTTGTCTCTCCCTCTGTTCCCCCTTCCCTGTCTCCCCTCCCTCTGTCTTTAGATTGTAAGCTCTCGGGCAGGGACCGTGTCTATTTTATTCTCTGTAAAGCGCCAGGTATATTGCTGGCGCTATATATAAATGCTTATAATAAATAATAAATAAGGAGGAATGAGGAAATTATGTCCCACCACGAAATCACAGGCCTCTAGGGGTCTAGCTGCCCTTGTCAGCCAGCTGTGCTCTGTGGTTCAACAGCAGGAACAGCTGCCACTCCGCCGCTTCTCAGTTTCAAACCCACTTAATGTTAGGACCTACAGGTTGGTCACTGGGGGTCTACATGCAGCCTATGGTCCAACGTCCACTGACTTACTACAGGCAGGCTAATGTTCCTGTGGGAGGTGTTGGCTGTGGGGATTGAAGCAGAGGCTTCTGGACCCATAAGTGTGAACCTATATGCAGGCTTTTGAGCCTGAGCTAGTGCTCACCAGTCTACTCGCCACTAGAGAGAGCCAGAGCACCACATACTCCATGCCCACTAGAGCCTAGGCTCTCAAATTGAGGGGGAGGCCCCCAGGGGAGGGGGGCACAGAAGATATTGGGAGGTGGAGGGGCATGACATGGCCCCCAGCTGGCAAATACCTGGTTTCTTACTCTCACTGGGTGTTTTTACACACATATTTCTCCTGCGTGTTTGCTGTTACATCCTGAACTTTCCATGTGTCTAAATCACTCAACCAGATCTTAAACCTCCGGCTCTTTGAACTTCTGCATAGAACTTCTCCCAGAACTTTTGTGTGTAAAAGGTTCTCCTGGTAAACTGCTTTGCTCCGGGCAGCTGTGGTCACTTGGTTTCCATGGCAGCCTGTCACGTCGTCTACAACTGCGGCTACTTTAGGCTGCCTCAGGGCAGTGTGTGTGTGAAGAATGCATCCAGGAACTTACTTGTGGACTTGTAAAACCTTGACAAATCTGGAACTTTGAGGTGTGTGTAAAAATGCCCTCTGAGCTACGGGAGTTTCCAAAATAATGGGGTAGCAAGGGGGAACAGAGAACAAGGAGGGGAGGGGGGGGCATTGGGGGATGGGAAAGGGGAGAGGTGTGTGGTATGCAGAGCGGCCTAATCTACCACAGAGAAGTGGAAGGGGGGACATGGTTCAAAAAAGTTGCAGAACCACTGCCCTAGAGGTCCTGTACTCATAGATTGCTGCAGACTTGCTCAGACCCACTAAGAGAAATTTGGAGGTACATCCTGGTAGCTATGGGCCCCTTGCCTCCCTTCCACCCATTTTAGGTTTTGAAATCAATTCCCAGCGATCAGACGAATACTTTATTTTAGTATTAGTATTATTCTGCACTGGCCCACTCACTCATTTTACTTTTTTTAAAAAAAACGAGTGCCATGGAAGGGGGGAATCCAGGGCTGTTGAGTGGTGCGGCTGCCGGACGTCTACGCACGTAACATGTGTGTGGGGAGCACTTCAATTATATTATATTATTATTATTATTATTATTTATTAACAAACATTTATATAGCGCCAACAGTGTACCTGGCACTTTACAAAGTAATAAAATAGACATGGTCCCTGCCCCTAGGGCTTACAATCTGAGAGACAGGAGCTGGGGGAGAGACTTAGGAAGGGGAACAGAGGGAGAGACAAGGGGTCTAACATTCATGAAGATGCGAGGTCTCAAGTGCACGTACTTGGCTTGGTTACGATGAGAATGACAGCAGGCAGGTCCATGTTGCAAGGATAAGGGTAAACCGATCGTAGGTATAGGAATAGTGGCTCAGCAGGATAAAGAGTCAGACAGAGCAGAGCGAAAGAGGTGAGTTTTAAGGAGAGATTTGAAGGTATGAAGGGAGGGGGCAAGGCGGATGTGGACAGGGAGGGAGTTCCAGGCATGGGGGGCAGCAAGTGAGAAGGGACGAAGGCGCTTAGGGGAGCAGGGAAGGCGTGGAAGGGTGAGAGAAGGGACAGAGGAGGAGCGAAGTGCACGGGCTGGAGTATGGAGGGCGATAAGTGCAGAGAGGTAGGGGGGAGCAAGGTTGTGAAGAGCTTTATAGGTGAAGACTAGGAGCTTGTGCAGGATTCGTTCAGGAAGGGGAAGCCAGTGAAGCGAAGAGAGGAGGGGCTGCACATGGTCGAAGCGACTGGCGAGGTAGATGACCCTGGCAGCAGAGTTTTGGACAGAGATGAGGGGAGAAAGGTGAGACCGGGGAAGGCCAGTGAGAAGGAGGTTACAGTAATCGAGGCAAGAGATGACCAGAGCATGAACAAGAGTTTTGGCAGACGAGACAGAGAGAAAAGGGCGAATCTTAGCAATGTTATGGAGGGAGAAGCGACAGGATTTAGCAACAGAGTCAATGTAGGGTTTAAAAGAAAGGGGTGAGTCAAAGATGAAGCCTAGGCTACGGGCTTGGGGGACAGGCAGGATGGTGACCCCATCAATAATTATTGACAGCGAGGAGGGAGAGGAAGGATGAGGGGGGAAGATAAGGAGTTCAGTTTTCGATAAGGAGTTCACTTCAAACAAGTGGTTCCCAGCATGGCTGCCCCGTCCACAGAGGCGGCCGTCCAGGCCAGTACAGGGCACTCCAGGTTTTTCAGGAGTGCTCCATGCGGGGCCATGAGTGGCCGCTGCGCGGGTCACGGGAGCGCACCTCCGCGCACCACCGTCACACGCAGAGTTGGAAGCATGGTGGGGGGGACTGGACATGTATGGACGCGTCTCGTTTAAAAACACCCATGGTGAGCTTTACCAAAGGAAAGAGGGATCGGTGGCCTCTCCTTCAATACTAAAACATTACAGGCCTGACTGTAGAGCCCTTACTAGGTGGAACAAAAAGTAACAGGGAGAGGAACCATATTTAAAAATTCTGGTTTCCTCACAGGATGTTCATTCCTTAAGTTGATCAGCCCTAGGAATTCATCGTCTCCTGGTCAAGCACTTGCATCCCGGGGCAGGGTGGCGGGAAAGGGTTAGTATACCGTAAACCCTAAACCCCAGCAAATTTCACCAATTATACTCTGGCAATTAATTTTTCCCTCCTCTCTAGTCATCAGCTCCTCTATAGAAATACTGCGGACAGGGAAACAAAGGCTAGGACAGTAAAGAGAAAATGAAAGCTTTCCTTCAAATAAAGATTATAAGCAGGGCTGTATTTCCCCCCAGTAAAAATGGCTTATTTCACATAGTACTGCAGTCTAAAAAGAGAGATTTATTTTGATATAGCCCCACCCTGTCCTGGGGCTCAGGGCTGAACTTTATAATCCTTTCCTAGTTCATTCTCACAAGAACTCTGCAAGGCATGTCACTATTATTCCCATTGTACAGATAGAGAACTGAGGCTGTGAAAGAGAGTGACTTCCCAAGGGCACCCTGTAAATTAATGGCTAAGAAATTATTTGAACCCTGATCTCCCAGTTCCAAGACTAATTGTAGCAGGGTAGTCACTGGGCTACAGTAGCATGTCTAACACATAACAAATCTTGCATACCCAGTCAGGACCAGCCACAGAATTTGCAGGGCCCAGGGCAAGGATAAAATGTTTATTTATTTATTTTGTCATAATTACATGCCGCCCTCTCAAGCCTACGGGGTCCCTGGAGGCCCCACCCCCTCTTCCATGGCTCCGTCCTCTTGGGACTTACCCTCCACAAGGCCCTAGAGGTGGTCATGTTTGAGGCCCTACTGAGAAGGAGTGGGTGCCACACATCCTGCCCTGTTGAAAATGGGGGCCCACTGTGGGGTCCTCAGAAGTAGAGAAAATAGCAGGGCTGAGGGCAATTGCCCCAAGTCGCCCTGCGGTAAGGCTGGCCCTGCTCTCGGTATAAACCTGAAAGTCTTGACTCCTCAGGTCCAAACACTTCAGAATCTATGACTTCTACAAGGCAGTGGGACACAGTGGGGGGACCCTCATTGGGCTCAGGGCCATAAAAAATCCCGATAAAATCTCCACCCACCAAAATCCACCTCATCGACTCCTACTCCCCTTTCTCTCAGTGGAGTCGAAGGAAAAGGAGAGAGAAACAGACAGTTTGGGGACGCGAGACTTGACAAGGGGTTGCAGCCGACATGTGGTCCCGGTAAGTGAATTGAGAAAAACAAAACAAAAAAACCTCAAATCAAGAAACGGTCGAGAACAGGAACTTTTCTCGATTCTCGCTGAAAAATTGAGCTGAGAAGCTGGATTCTCGATGAGAATCGAGAGAAAATTGAGATTAAACGAGACGTAGTTCATGCAGTGCCCCACCACTGTCTACGTGTCCAATTGCTTGTGTGATGGTGGTGCCTGGGGAGGCACGCTCCTGTGACCCATGCAGCAGCCACTCATGGCTGCACTCCTGAAAAATCCCTAATTTCCCATGCAGGCCAGGGTAGCTGCCTCTGTGGACGGGGCAGCCATGCAGGGAGCTCCTCGTTTGAAGCACTCCACTTGCACATTGCATGCATCGGTGCCCCGCAGCCGCACCACACAGCAGCCACGGGCACACACCCTTCTGCAGTGCTCGTTTAAAAACACCCCCATAGCTTCTTAAAAGATCCCAACCCAGAAGGAAGCCCCATCGGTCCTGCCTTGCCTAAGGGATAATGGCCCGTCTCATTCAGGAAATAGGGCTTGTTTCAGTACAAGTTTCTGCTGCACATGAAGTCAGCTCCTTCTGGAGCATTTTAAGCATGGGTTCATCAAAAATAGCCATGAAAAAAATGCAGCTTTCATCACAAGCTTTGAGTAAGAATGTTTTTGGGGTAGCCTTTCAAAGACAAAACAATACTTAACCACTTAATACCATTGGTTTCCATGTTGTGTTTGAATATGGAACCAGTTGTATCTCTAATTGGAAACCCCTCCAAAATGAGCATGGTAGACATCCCAGCAGATCAGTGTGACAGACAGCAAAAGTGATGGGAGACAAGTAGAACTGATTCCCAACAAGGAGAACTGTTACAGGCAACTTTTGTGGTGATGGGAGCTGAAACAAACATCTGACTCGGTATCCGCTGGTCATCTGTGCATCTCCAGGCACCATTTTGCGTATCCAAATTGGTACCCGCAAATACCGTTCGGGTGCTTGAAAAAACAAAATATTGGTTGTTGTTTTTTCAAGGACTCTAAATTACACCCAAACCTGAAATACCACCCCCCAAAATTCCCCAAACCCAGGATAAAGATTGGTATTTTGGTATACCGGTTGTTGGTATTTCGGTATACCACAGTTGTCGACATTCCAGGTACCCAATCAAAAAACACTTCTGATACTAAAAAGTACCCAAAATATTTGTTTAAATTCGTGCACCAGAAATTCGATGGGGAGGATACCTGTTTTTGCAGGTACTTGTTTCAGCTCTAGTCTTAGATGGCTTAAGAGGTTACTCCTGGTTCTGCAGTTACATCCACAGGTATCACTCACAAAAGTGTTGTAGGGCAAAGGTGGTAGAACACCAAGATGCCCCTTCCATTGTTGGAGTTTCTCTGCTCCTTTATGGAGACAGATTTGCTCATCTGATCAAAATCTATCCATTTATTTGGATGGGCGTTCCAGGCCAGGAACAAAGGCAAAATATGCAACACAGATCTGCAGTTGTCAGATTAAGGCTGCAAATTTTGCAGTTACCAGAGGAAACACGGAATAGCTGGCATTTGACATTTTCTTATTACCAATGTGTGCCGCAAACCCGTTACAAATAGCGCTGATCAACTGCCACGGCAGAAAATGATGAAATCATCGATGTTAATCTTCTTGCCATGGTATAATAGAGTTTTCATTAAAGGCCATAAAGCAAAGCCATTCTGAACACTTGGCTGCCACAGAACTAATTATCTCAGCGGTAACTTTTCCGACACATCCAGCTCAGAATGCAAATTACACGGCAAAGGTGAACCTTATATATTTTTTAACGCGGCTTGCTTTGTACTTGTGCATTTTTTAACATACAAAGCGTCAAATAAGAACACCGCCCAGCTATTAATAAAACAATGTGACCTACCTTATACAGTGCCGACGTAGATGCAGATCCAACAGCATACGCTACGCCAATAATTGAATCACCATGGAAACCATCTGCATACGCCATCATAACAATCCCAGTGATTGCCATTATTGCTGCAACAATCTGTACAATCCAAAAGCAAAGAAATGTAAAGCTCCCAGCATCTTTATTAACTTGGAATGCAAGGAGATTATCTTTGTGTGTGTTTTTATGGATCTTTCTAAAACTTTAATTTTCCCAGTTTCCTCTTAAATAGATGACTGCTACCCTCAGGAGGGACATAAAAGAGTAATGAAGGTATATGCTTCATGAACGGTGTATGGGTCTACTGCAACACAAATACTCAGGCAACTTATTCAAGGAGTGCCTTCTTTTACGTTATGTAGCAGGCTACAAGGGAGCCTGGCCCTTTAAGAACATTAGCGCTAGTCACAGTAGCAGCCATGGCTGGGCTAGCAAAGGACTGATTAGGGCCAGCTGAGATGGGCATGGTGGGGTCAGCCCAGAGTTCAGGAAGTTGAGCCTTGAGAGCCAGAAGGAAGATCTAGCGGGCTCTACACAGCTAAGAGCCAGGGAGGGTGTGTGTGCTCTGCATCTGGATTAACCTGGCTTCAGGAGGGACTGTGCCTCCTGGGGGAAGGCTCCTAATGCGGTGCAGAGGGAGCAGCAGGGGCTGAGAGGGAAGCCTTGCTGGAGAACTACTGCAGAGAGAGGAAGAGTTGAAGTCACTGGGAGGTACCAGTTGGGGGATTGTAAGCTCTCAGAAGTTTGAGTCGGGACTGGATATCACTAGAGTGACCCAGGACAGCCATAGGACCCCCGGATGAGAGAGCATAGCTGGCACTCTGGAGAGCCAAGGCAACCCTGGGAGTAACACCTACTAGGTCAGGAACCCGATGGGCCAGTTGCAAGGGACTGTAATCAGAGTAGCCTGGGAGTCTAGGGGACTAGGGAATGTTCAACTGGATGCAGCTGTTCCAAAATCAGGAGTTTAAGTATATTCTTGCCTGTAAACCAATTGCTGTTCTTCACAAAGCGAATTAGCAGTGAGTAGGATTAACAAAGGGGTTTCAGGGAACCAGAGACGTAATGTTCAATAGGATTTTCACTGCCTTCTTTGAAAATCAGAGTCCATGTTTCTGATTATGTGACGAGCATAGTTAAAGTTGGGACTGTTTTGAACTGGACAATCTTGATTCTGGAGTTCCCCTCAACATTTGTATTAAAAAAAAACAACATAAGAAGTGACATATTGGGTCAGGCCAATAGTCCATCAAGCCCAGTGTCTTGTCTCCAACAGTGGCAGCTTTTGTTGCTTCAGAGAAGTATGCAACAGTTCATAATGGACTGATCAATTTCTACTATTCATTTCCCGCCACCCCCCATCCCCCCTGGCAGTCAGAGTTTTTTATCCCCTTTTTGAACCATTTATTCTTATTGGCCTTCACAGCATCCTCTGGCAGTGAGTTCCAGAGATTCATTGTTCATTGACTGAAAATGTGCTTAAAAACTGCTGCCAGTTAGCTTCACAGGGTGCCCTGTAGTTCTATTATTTTGAGAATAACAACTCCCTATTTATATGCATTGAACTCCTCATGATTTTGTCAACTTCTATTATATCCCCCATCAGTCGTCCCTTCTCCAAAATGAAGAACCCTACAAGAGCTGAAACGAGGACCCAACCCACCAAAATGAGCAAACCCTTTGAATCTGAACGATCCAACTTGAAACTAACGAACCTAGTAACACACAATACCCGTCCGATCTTCGATCGATTACCCATTGCCCCAATTTTTGTTCGTTTGGTTCATTAGTTTGTCCAGTTCATTTGGTTAATTCATTTTGATGAATGGCATTTGGGCTGACTACAACCGGCTCAAAATTTAAGAAAAACACCCAACAACCAGTGAGCCGTTATTCCACGGCTTTTTTCACCTCAAAGCCCTTCCCAACTGAGCCTCTCCTTGTCCAGAAGCTTCAACCTACTCCATTCCCACAATCATCTTGTTCCTCTTCCTTCTGTTAGTGAATTATGACACCAGTAGATCTGCTTGTGCGCGTAAATATTAGGGCTGAAGCAAGCTTTTGGAAAGACAAGAATTACCGTCAAAATCATGGTTCCCAATACCATCTTGGTCGAATCAAGTCTTGAGAGACATTTTGTTTCCTGGAATGGGCGTACGTGAATCCTGTTTACCACTTTGCTGTCCATTTCAAATCCCGAAAGTTAATACCAACTTAATACCGCATTCCATCTATCTTCTCTGTCCTCTATTCTCCCTTGTACTTCCTTGTCACTCATTGGCTATTACGCCAATTCCTTTACAAATCTGCAATCCAGTTGCAGATTGGTCAAAGCAAAGGGGAACAACATACAACAACAATTCTGATTTGAGGCACTGATTTTTTTAAAATTGTGCTTGGGCAGGCATGGGGGATGTTAAGGTGTGGGGCTATTCACATAGTGATTGGCTCAGAAACGCGGTAAACAACTGACAGAAACTCGGAAGTAAAACAGTACGCTCAGCAACACAATAAGCAATAAATGAACAGTACATGGTAAACGGAAAGTTGGTAAATCAGGAGGGTATCTCGTGGTATTTTGAGAATTGAGAAATCGTATTGGTAAATGGTCGGGAAATCAATCAATTTCCCAAGATGGTGAAATTACTCGCAAACAGGAATTTATCTGCTTGTTTCAACCCTAGTAAATATTCAGCAAAGGCAGTAAGGGTTACATAATTGAACACCTAGAGAATGCAAGGCAAGTCTGCATTTTCTGTTTAGATGGATAAATGGGATATATTTTCAAACATTAAGGCTGCGTTCACATGAGAGCACACCCATCCTAACTCTTCTTCCTGGTGTATTAGTTGATTTAGAAGTTTGCATTCCCACATTCTGTTCACATGTTCCCCTCCCTTGCTTCAAAAGATCCCACCCACTTTAACATCGTAGTGCCATGGCTGAGAATAGTTAGATGTTTTTGATTGTTTGCTTTTCTTACCCATTTGGCAGGCAGGGGGGATTCATCCCTGGAGGGGGGAAATTTCCTGCATTTTCCTCCACAGCCATTAAGGCTGACTGATATGCGAATTAACCCATTCACACGTTAATAGGAATCTGGTTGGGGGAGTTAGGCCAGATTGTCAACCCCTACTTTTCTGGCTTAACTTTTAGCACCTCATGACAGCTGCTGTATCTCCCATCATAAAACTTTTGCACAATCAACGTTAAGAAGGCAGATGTGCTTTCTGTCGAGGCAGGCTTAGTCTCTAAAGCTCAACATCAAAATCTGGGGGAGAATTTCAGACACACACATTGGAGTAAGTTGCCCAACACCTAGTGATTTTGAATGAGAGTTGTGTGTGAGGGTGTTTTCAGACGTGAAGGGGCCAATTGGCTCCGTCACGAAATCAATGAATTCATCCCCTGCCGGGATGACCCGTAACGCCCTAACAGACGTGCCGGGGGATCCCGGCGGGGAATCGGGGAGGGGGCGGGGCAGCGCGGCGCAACATGCTCCCCTCCACGCT
>QEPC01005386.1:2828095-2839355 GCA_003113815.1 Sphenodon punctatus | reverse complement strand
GTTTCTTGCAAGCCTCTCCACCCCTGGTGCCTGGAAGTCTGCTCCTCAGTGACTGACACCTCCCTGTCATGTTTGACCTTCCAGTGAACCTTTTTTTGCCACCCGAACTCATCCGAACACGATCCGAACTGACCAAACTATTCGGCCATTTCACCGTTCGGTGTTCGGTATGTTCGCGTTGGTGTTCGTGTTCGAGTTCGGTCATCCGAACAGGCCGAGTTTGGACCGAACTCCGAACTGCGTTCGCCCATCCCTAGAAATTACCAATATTTCGGTTATCCCAGTATCCAATTGGTAATTGACTAGTCCATTGAGTACTCGTGGTACTCAAAAACACAGGCACCACCCACGGTCAACAAATGAGCTACCAATTTTATCTCTAGTTCCTGTCCAACGGGTCATTTTGTTGCACCTGTAAATGCTCAGCCTAATAAAGTTGCAGACTCTTTTCATGCCAAAACATTTGACTTGGACTTCGTATGGCAACACTCTTCACAATGTTCCTGAACAGCTAAATAGAACCACCGCTTCGCAGTAGTGGCTCGCACATACACTGCCCATGAACTTCCATTTGTGTGACTACCTCATTAGCTGCTCTGAATACATGTGTAATTTTATTGTTTCTCTTTCCAGTTCCCCCAGAGTATGAATTAACAAGAACAAAACTCCACCAGTTTTGCAGCAATTCAAAATTATAGCCAATTTCCCCTCAGCTATCAAAACACTAACGGGTCTTAACGGTGGAGTGAGGGAATGAATGAAAGCTACATCCCCTCTTGTTTATCCCAGGTTGGACTGTGAAGCTGGATTGTGTCTTTGATCCCAGTGCAGCTGTCCAAGCCTCATCCCTACCAACAGAAACAAAAATTCAGGTACAATCATGGAGTCGGAAGGTCCCTCGGAGGTCATGGTCATCTAGTCCAAACCTCTGGTCAATGCAGAAAATCCACAGCTACAGCTCTGTCCTACCTATGTTTGGAAACCTCCAGCAAAGGAGAGCCCACCACCTCCCTACACATTGTTCCGTTGTTGAACAGCTCATACCGTTAGGAAGTTCTTCTGAATGTTTAATCGAAATCACCACCAGCTGAAAATGTTTACAGAAAAGTAGAATCCAAGTACTTTCAGAAGCCTGGCCAGCAGCCTCCTCCACAACCTTGCTTGGGGGTGCCACTGAAGGAGTAGGGCAGAGGGGGGGATTGGGATGGTGGTTGGGGGAGCATATGGCTCACCAATATGAGTAAAGAACAAGGACACATGCACAGGATATGAAAAATCCACAGTTTCCTGCTTGGAGAGGCTTCTTTTGTCTGTAATGGTGCGAAGAGTTTTAGGCTGCATGAAGCCTTGTATCTAATGGATAATTATCCCGTACATGTTACTGCAAGAACACAGGTCAAGTAAGTTCAATTTTTCCTTCTTCCACCTTCCGTATAACACGGGAAATTTGTATTTCTAACCTGCTATAACATCTATTATAAACAGTATAAAAATTCCCATTAGAACCAATCCCCACATCTTATCCCTGCCTGCTGAAAGTCTGGCCAAATAAATAGGTCCTATATTGCCTCCAGAAAATGAAAGGACCATACGTGGGGCATAGCACCCCACAAAAGGAAAAAGGAGGCTGTGGCTTAGCTGGAAAAAAAACAACAGTCCTGTTTGTCTGAGACTCTGGGTTTGGCTTTCCATGTGCAAAAGCTGGATTACAAGGTGTCCGTTCGCTGAGGAGATCAATGTAACTGGATCCCAGGCACCGCAGCACCATGGGAGACTAGTGAACTGAATTGAATTGAACTGCCACAGGATGGAATGCGAGCATGGGAGCCACCCACAATGGTGAACAATAGGAAATTGATCACTCCATTATGACCTATTCAGCCACTGTCGGAGACAGGATGCTGGGCTTGAGGGACTATTGCGCTGACCCAGTCTGGCACGTCTTATGGTCTTAATCACTATTGCTAAATTGAAAATGCAAGAGAAAGGTCTTGTGTGCAGGCGTCATTAGTCACAGCATGGCCCGTAACAGCGACAATAAAAAGGATTAGGTCAGGGGTGCAGAATCTGAGGGGAGGGTGACAGAGGCAACCCCCATGGCTTTTTATTTGGTCCCTTCCCACTTCCAGATTCAGAACCTGGTCCCTGGATTCAGTTCCTAGCTCCAAGCACTGAGCGTGTGAGCTCAGGGGAAGGGAGTGGAGCTGAGGGCAGGCCCACAAAGACAGGGGACAGATCCATGGCACAGAGCCACGATCTGGACCCCCCTCTTCCTTTCCCCACCCTGAGTGCACCCCTTAAGAACCCCTGTCCCCCAACTTCTATGCAGCCCTCGTCGCTTGTACTAGTTTTCAAAGGGGCCAGTGGGAGGGGAAAGGTTCCTGGCGTAGGCCCTGATTTGGGAAAAGCGACCTAAGCACGTTTAACGATAAGCATATGGATCAGTGCTTTGTTGAACTGAACCTCTGTAGAATTTAGGGGGACTGTTCTTGAAGAGTGTTTGCAAATCAAAATACTATGCAAAGTGGTTGAGAGTTTGCAGAAGTGCTGAGCAGCAAAGAACAGCCCCTGCTTAAAAACCTAGCTACCTACAGAGCCAGTGTAGCCCAGCAGTTATGGTGTGGGCCTTAGACCTACAAGGCCAGGGTTCAAATTCTCCCTTAGCTGTGAACTCACCTTGGGCGAGTTGCCATATTCTGACCTCAGTTCCCCATCTGTAAAGTGGGGATAACAATGACCTACCTCACAGGGTTGTCGTGAGGGTGAACTAGACATGGATTGTAAAGCACTTTACACACTGAAAATGCTACAGACATTATTAATACTAATAAATAAACTCAATGTGGATGGCTGGGCACTGAGCCCTTTTAATCCAGCTCGGAGTAATATTATCGGTCCTGTTCCTTTCTCAGTCAAACAGTAATTGCATCTGCTTTCATCGTGTTCCGGGGGTGGGAGAAGTGCCGACCCAGTCAATAGACAAAAGGCTGGGGCAGCGTTGGATCTTCTTCTCACACCCCGTCTGTCACATTGTATTTCTCCGGCGCTTTCTGTGCCTGGTTAATAGCATCATTAACAACAATTATTCTTCTACATGTCCTGCTGAAAAGTCCCATTAATTACCTTTGTGCGGACATCTCACCATGTTTTCGTGGTGGAAACCACCTCATTTTTACATGACAGGCAATTTGGGGGGGAAAGATTTTGACAGGCAAAATGGAAAACGTTTACAGCATGAGCAAGCAGTGATGTATGTATATAGCATCGCTTCATGGGTCCCCCCCGCCCCAATACTCTATACTAAAAAAAAACACAACAATGTTGGCTATTAGTGGGCCAAGCTGCCTGTATGAGCCCAAGCCAATCTACTGTTAGCTATACACGTAGTCTAACGATTAAGGGGGTTACTGTGTTGATCCCCAAAGTAAGAAATGGAGATAAAATAGTTCAGATGATCTCTTTTAATGGCCCTGAGGATTTTACCCTTTGTCCATCGAACTCTCTTGCGGTAGGAGATCCTGTCAGCCCATCTGAGGAATTGGTTGCAGACTTTGTTTCTGCGACCGCTTCTTTAGAACCCCAAGTTAGTGCAGGCCAGGATTCTCCATCCTGGTGACTATTGCATCAATCGTTATCGCAATTGAAGATTCTTAGTTGGAATATTTTGGGATGGAAATCTAGGGAAGTAGACACTGACTTCCTGGAGCTATATAAGCCACAGTGTTTCAGGAGGCATTTTTTGCTTCGGATCTGAGGTGATCGTAGACGATGTCTGGTCGTGGGAAAGGCGGTAAGGGCCTGGGAAAAGGCGGCGCTAAGCGCCATAGGAAAGTACTTCGGGATAACATCCAGGGTATCACTAAACCTGCTATCCACCCTCTGGCTCGTCGTGGGGGGGTGAAGCGTATTTTGGGCTTGATCTACGAAGAAACCTGTGGTTCTTATTACAGGAAACATGGATGATCTCTGATTTCTCTTGTGGGAATTTCGTGTTTATGCTCTTCCTGCAGTGGTTTCCTCCACCAAGGGTTGACCTAGCGGAGGTTTAGTGAGGATGGTCCCGACTCCCTCCCTCTTTAAAGGTTTTGGTTTCTTGTATAGGGAATTATGGTGCGGTAGCAGTGGCCTGGTTACATTTTTTTTGTCTTCTTGGAATTTAGAATTTATTATCATTAATATCTATATTCCTCCAACAAAGTCCCCATATTACTTAGATTCAATTTAGCAAGATATGCCTGCATGGATATTTCATATAGATAGTGATTATCCTTATATAGGAATTATATTAGCCGAAGACTTTAACACTCATGTGGGATCGAATTCTGCTCCTTACTTGGAAGACTATTCTGTGGGGAATGTTCTCCTTTTCAGAAGCCGTGTTTCTAAGGACCTCTATATAAGTCGTACAGCTCTTAATATGTTTTCCTTTATGGATTTATTAGAATTTCCAATCATATATGGTTCTACCCCAGGAGATATAGCTGGGAGTTTTACATTCCTCCCCCCGGGGATTTAGTGTTATTTACTATATCTTAGTGTCAGACAGCTTATTGGCTTTTGTGGCAGATTTTGCTGTTTTGACTGCTTTAGACTTGGACCATCAACCCTTGGCCCTTTTGCTGGCTAAATCAGATTTTTTTGGGGGTAAAGAGGAGATGCTAGGCCCCTAAAGTTCTGGGGGAAAGCAGGTCATAGCTACAAAAAGAGTTCCTTGGTCAGGGTCATTGGCCCAATCTCTCTCTTTATTGCTGTCCTCTGAGGGCTTTATGAAGTTAAAGCATGACATTCTTACCCATTAAGGACGTTCTTTAGAAACATTTGCGGAAGTAGTTTCTATTTTACAGGCATATTTGGTAATTACTGGATTTATTCCTTCCAGATCTAATCTGTGGGACCTTGGATGGTTTGATCAGGAGTGCCGTAGAGCAAAGTCCAACCTAAGGAAGTTGCACAGGATGGCTGGAATAAGTGTGTATAGTAAAATTCTTTTGTTATAAAAACTAGAATTGAAAACAAGTTGCTTATTAAAAATAAGAGACAGGCCTTCAGACTGAAGGTCTGGAAGGAATTAGAGGCGGCAGCTGGAAGCAGGGATTCTAGAGCCTTCTGGAAACTTGTTAAACATGCTTGGCCATTCTATTCTTCGCAACCTTCGGTTAATATTTCTCCCCAGTTATGGGGAAATCATTTTAGGACGCTGTTCTCTAATTCTACTCTACCCAACCCAGGTTTAGAACTTGAGTTACATCCAATTGACAGGCTTCCCTCTTGGCCATCAGTCTCTTCGGATGAGATTCAGTTCTTAATCAAGCAACTCAAATCAAATAAGGCGCCGAGGTGTGATTATGGGCCAGTTGAACTCCTTAAGTCCAACTCTGACTGGTGGAGTGAAGTACTATCTGCTTTATTTACAACAGTTAATAACATGGGTGTATTCCCTAGGAACGGGTTGAATAGTATAGTGGTGCCCATTTTTAAAAAGGGCAACCCAACAGATCCAAGTAATTATCAGCCAATTAGTCTTTGTGCATAATGGGGAAATTATACTCAAAGTACTTATTGGCAATATTACAGGAATGGGTCCATCAAGAATCTATACTAGGCCGTGAGCAGGTGGATTTTTCTTCGGGGGAATAAACTGTTGATCACATATTTACGGTAAATCAACTAGTGACTAAATATGTGCATCAATGTAGAACTTTCTCGCTCTGTATCTGCTTTGTGGATTTGAAGGCGGCCTTTGATACCATACACAGAGAGCAGCTATGGATGAAGCTTGCTGGATTAAATATTGATCACCCGCTATCGTTTCTGATAGTTGTGCTGCACAGTGGTACAACGCTACAGGTTAGACTGGATAACTGGGGTAATCTGTCTGAACTGGTTATTACAACAAGGGGGGTTCGCCAGGGCTGCATCCCGGCACCCCTCTTGTTTAATCTGTTTATCAATAGTGTAATTGATTATGTTAAAAACCCTGCTTTTCATCCTCCAAAATTGGGACAATTGGCTTTACCTATACTGCTTATTGTCGCAAACTAGGATTGGGTTAAAGCGCCTGATGTCAGCATTTCATTAATATTGTGTCACTGAATTTCTTGCTGTCAATTATTCCCAAACTAAAGTTTTGGTTATTAATCACTCTCGCTCATACAAAGTATAGTCTTGGAACACGGGTGATCAACAAATTGAACAAGTTGTTTGTTATAAATATTTAGGAGTGGAAATTTCCAATTCAGCTTCATGCGCCCGCATTATAAAGAAGCACAGGATTTAGCAAGGAAAACCACTAAGGCCATTATAGTTTTTTTCATTCAAAAGGGGGCAGATTGCCCATTCCCACAATCAAAATCTTTAGGACAAAGGTCTGGGCTCAACTGCTGTATACTGTAGCAGTATGGGGATTCCAATTTCTTTCCACTTTGGATAACTTACAGAATTATTTTCTCCGAAAGGTGTTGACCTCTCCTAGATCCACCGCACTAGTACTACTCAGGATTGAAACTGGCTCACAACAATTCTCTTCATTTGCTAAATTGGCAATAGTGAAGTTTTAGTTGCGATTAAAGTTAATCCCTTCCGAATCTGTCTAAATTGGTGATTTCTAGTTCTATAATTGGGCCCTGGAATAAAGGTGTAGTGGCATTATTAGGCTTGCTTGGCTTCTCTGATAGCTATATAGTAACTTTGGGTGTTTTCAGATGGATGGGGTGGCTTCACCCCGTCCCAAAAACAACCCAGAGATTCCCCGCCGGGATCACCCAGGCATGGCAAACAGACGTGCCGGGGATCCTGGCGAGGAATCAGGGAGGGATCAGGGCCACGTGGCGCAACGTGCAGCCACACGGCCCCGCCCCCTCCACGCTGCCTCATCGCCTGCCCTCTGGGGAGACGGGCGGGCGGCGGGGCCAATGCCGCCGCAGTGTCTGGCTGAGTTCACCACGGCCCGGAATCCCGCCGGGGATTCCGGGCCGTGATAGCCAACCAGACGTTACTTTTTTTTTTATGCCCGCCTGGAATAACTTTCACCACGCTTCAGCCGATTTTCGCGCCGGTAGCCCGGGAAGCGTGGTTGAAATTGACCCCATGTGGATATTCAGTGTGGTGAACATCTGGCGGCCGCTGAATAGACGTGCAGGGCACAGTGACCACATGTAGGTATTCAGCGTGGTTCACTGCGATCTCGTCATGTCTGAAAACACCCAGTGACTTATGCCAAAGGGGTAAGCCTGTTCAAGCAGTGAACCTTCGACCAGGAACTGCAATTGGCATCTGAAGCAGTTAGGATCCAAAAGACAGTCCCCTTGTATTGCTTACTTCACACTCTCTGCCAGGGCGCTACGTATTTGGCTTTATTAATTGAGTGGAAGTATCGTTTTAGTTTTACCGTAGGAAGGTTCAACTTGTTACCATCAGCAAATGTAGAAGAACAGTATCTTGGTTTCTGTAAGAACCTAAGATATTGCTAATTTTGTTCTGGTAAGGTAATATAGAATCTTTGCTCTATATGATTTTAGATTGTGTTTTTATGCCGCTGTAAGAGATTCAGATCTCACTTTTTATATTTTAACAATTTCGGTCCATGTGGTCGTTCTTTTTGCAGATACAGACTCTGTAATAACTCAGTTGGTGACAGAATTTTGTTTTGCAGTATTCACAATAAGGAAAACAGCTTTAGCTTGTCGGAAATAATTATTGATGAAACTGTTAGAACTAAATTTTAATCTGTTAACTCTGATTTATATTTCTGTTACGTCATCTTTTTGTTTTGTTATGTTGTGTTATTTGTTTGTGATGGCCTGTGTGCTTCCACAATAAATTAAACTGTAACTGGCCCTGTGTGGCTTGAAAGCTTGCATAATCTCTGTAACAGAGGGCAAGTTAGCACCAGTAAGAAAGGAACAGGTGCAGTCAATAGAGAAGGATCGTGCCACAGACTGGTGCTAAAAAGGGTGCAGGTACTAAAAGAACACAGGACAACAACAGGCACCAATTAGGTTGGAAAACCCCAGAGACCCATGGATATTTAAGGGCTAAGCCCTCAGTTTGGTGGGGGAAGGAACTAAACTAAACTAAACAACTACCTGTGGAGTAAGGAGCTCCAGAGATGAGCTCTCCATGGAGGCTGGGAAGAGACGCCTAACTGTGTATCCAGAGGGCTACAAGGCTAACCAGGCTCTAGTCCAGGCAAGCTAGTCACAACTCCTGGAGGAGTGGAACTGGCATTGCTGCAAAACAAGACTGGCTGCCTAGGATGCACAGGTAGGAGATACCTTTATACTAGCCCAGTAGGGTCTTTTTTGCATAAACTGTGTGGACAAAGCTTTATCACTGGAGCAGCGAGAGAAGCCTTGATAGACTGTTGGTGGAACGGGCTGGGCGTAGGGGACATGGAGGCCAGATTTAAAGGCACCCTATGCACCTAAGAACTTGCCCTAAGATCAGGACTGGACTTTAACACAAAGTGACAGTGACTTTTGGTGTGGTGAGGCTGTGCTTGTTTTGGGACCTGGTCCTTTTCCTCTGCTGTGGGGACATGACCAGCGGGCATGAGCTCCAGTCTCATGCAGCCACGTCATGGATGGGGGCAGGATAGTGGGTGGGTTGCAGGGTGTGCAGGGCATGAAATTTCAGGTCGAACTCCGGAAGCAAGTTTCGTGCCCTGAGGGTGGGCATACCTCTCAAGTGTCCTGGATTTTTCCAGGACATCCCTACTTTAAAATCCCTGATTTGTCCCATTGATGGTTTGCAAATTGCTGTTTTTCACGCTTTCCGTCCTAGAGGCTCTGCAGCAGTTTCCCATGACTGCCAGACAGATATCGAACTCAGGAATGTCCTGGAAAATCTGGGACACTTGAGAGGTATGAGGGTGGAGCAGGGCCTGGGTGCCAGCTCAAGCGAGGCCACCATGGGGTGTGGCAGGATGGCGGGGTGGTAGGGCAACTGTCTGCCCTGCTCCCCATGCTGGCCCTGACGTGTAGCAGCAGTGATTGCCCGCCAACGGGCACGCGGGGATTGAGCCCACTGCAGCTTGTGTGGAGGCCCCCCCGTCTCTCCCTATGTGCCCCTCCCCTTGCTCATTCTAGATTGGAGACAGGTCTCTGCCCTGAGAAGCTTACAGTCACAACTGTTCCGTGCCAGGCACATTGCTGGCATTTTGTACATAACAACGTTCATTCTAGAACTGCTTTTCCCAGAATACATCAGTGGCATTGGCTTCCTATATAAGACTCCAGGATATTTTGTTTATTTTGTTACATTTATTAGCCGTCCCCTCATGCCCATGGCATCTCGGGGCGGCTCACAACATAAAAGCAACAATTTAAAACAACAATTTAGCACAAAAAATATAAAACATCTAAAATGAAATCTACCTAAAAAACCCCACCCTTCCCACCTTTTTATCCCACCCACTCCTCCCCTCCTCCGAAGGCCTGGGAGAACAGGCAAGTCTTACAGGCCTGGCGGAAAGCCAACAGACTTGGGACCAGACGGGTTTCCTCCGGGAAGGAGTTCCATAAACGCGGCCCGGCCACCGAGAACGCCCTCTCCGTTGTGCCCCCCCCCGCTTTATGTGGGGGACCTCCAAGAAGGCGCCCTGCCTCATAGAGGCTACTCATAGATGGAAATAAACAAAGTGAAGAGGCTTGACTGTGTAGAGGCCATACGATATGAATAAAGGGGAGTGTGAAGCATCACTGGAGTAAATTTTCAAATTGGTCTCATTCCATCCCCTTCCCTAACCACTCTAACTTTCCCTAACCACTCTTGTTTTTATCATTTCACCAGGGGGTTGGACTAGATGGCCTCTAAGGGTCCCTACAGCCCTACAACTGCATGATTTGGTAAACTGCGCAACAGATCATTCCAGGAGTGGCAGGTAGCGGTCATCTTTTCCAAGGAACTCAAACCCTATCTCTCTCTAGGAACTCAGTCCAGCCTGGGATACCTATCCTTGGTCACGTCGCACGTCAGTTCTCACTGAAAGCAATAGCAAACTTCACCTTGACTGCAAGCAAAGGAGGACCAGGTCATTCATGAAGAAAAGTCTACAGGAATCTTTGTGTCGCTCAAGGGGTACACAGCAGGTTCGCACTAGGGGTGTTTTGCCACCAAACAGCTGATGGTGGCAACACTATCAGTCCCCTGCCCTGACTCTCATAGAATTTTATCCAGCCATGGGGGGAATCGTGCAGAGTAGCAGCAGTGACAGGATCTGGATAGGGGTGCCAGGGCTGAGCCTTGGCATGAAAAGAGATGCCAGGACCAAGCTCTGGCACAAATTAAGCCCTGCTATGGCCTTGTTAATCTTTCTGATTCATCTTCTACAATTCTGGTGAACTGGACATTTTACAACTCAATATGGTTCCATGGACCAGCACAGACTACTCACCAGGAGTAGAGCTGAAAAAAGTCCCCTCAAAAATGGGTATACTCAATTAATTTCTGGTACCTGAATCAACCCGACAATTGGTAACTGATTGCAACCTGATTCAGGTACCCGATGTCCCGGAATATTGAGTTCCAGTTCCATAATGTCAACTTCCGATTTTTCAACAATGGAGCTGTTCCGAGTGGTGCAGGGGCTGGTCAGTTTGGCCTCCCTCCACCTGGGAGTGGAGTCATCTGGTGCTCACTGTGACATGTTTGTGGATTACTTTGCAGATAAAATCGCTCGGATTCACCTCAATTTTGATGCCGCCCTGTCTGCAGCGGGGAAACCAGAGGTTATAGAAGCCCTGCCTTGCCCGATGTTGTGGGATCAGTTTCAGTCGGTGACCCCTGCCGATGTAGAGGATGTTCTTGGAGCTGTTAGGGATACCTGTTGTGAATGAGATCCATGCCCATCCTGGCTGGTTAAGGCCTGCTGGGAGACAGTGGGACCATTGCTGGCTGGGGTGGTCAGTGCCTCCCTCCGGGAGGGCAGGATCCCAGGCTGCCTTAAAGAGGTGGTGGTGTGGCCCCTGCTCAAGAAGCCACTGGTTGACATTGACTCCCTTGCTAGCTATCGGCCAGTCTCTAACCTTCCCTTTTTAAGGAAAGGTTATTGAACGGGCGGTGGCCTGGCAATTGCAGGAGCATCTGGATCGTGTCGGTTTTCTTGATCCCTCGCAGTCTAGATTTCACCCGGGTTATGGCACCGAGACTGCGCTTGTGGCATTGGTTGACGACCTGCTCCGGGAATTGGATCAGGGCCATTCAGCCCTGCTGATTAGATCTGTCAGCTGCTTTTGATATCGTTGATCATGAAATGCTTGTG
>QEPC01005386.1:2804768-2823205 GCA_003113815.1 Sphenodon punctatus | reverse complement strand
ATTCCCCACCGGGATCAGCCAGCACATCTGTTGGCCGTGCCATTTTGATCCCGAGGGGGGATCGATAGGTGATTCCGTGACAGGGCCAATACTGGCCCCATCACGTCTGAAAATACCCTATATCTGCTGGGCTTCAACTGGGGGTGAAAACAGACATGACGCTAACCACCCTTTCACCACCCTTGGTGGTCATTTATGCATGTTTCAGGGCTGCATAGGGCACCAATACAGCCCTGCAACATGCATAAATAACCACCAAGGGTGGTTAAAGGGTGGTTAGCGTCATATCTGTTTTCACCCTGAATTGAATGGTCTCTTGTTCTTAAATGAAGACACAGATTAACAAAGGGAGACAAAGTAGTATTTTATTTACTCTCCTCTTTGGAATAACGGCGAGATCCATTCTAACTCTTAGTTTTTGGGTAAAGCTGAGAGAAGTACCTGCAAAACCAGGTACACCCATCAAATTTGCAGTACTTGTTTTGACTCAAAAAGTTTGGGTACTTTTGGTACCCAAAATGGTATTTGTAACCAAATGAACAAAAGATCAGTTTCATAAAGATTGTTCAACTTCTGGTCCCTGATTCCCCCTCATATTTGGGGTATTATTTACAGTTGGGGGTAATTTCAGGTACCCCAAGCCCCCAAATCTCAGGCATCCGGGCACTTTAGCGGTATTCAGGCACTGATTTGGGTACCCAAAATGGTACCAGAATTTGGGCTCTTTCCCGCAGGTATCAAATCAGGTATCTATTTTACCTTAAATTTGGGGCTGAGGGATACGTAACAATTTTCCTCCCGTGGGAAAATCAGTACCACTTTGGAAATTACAGTGTTTACCGTGATACTGCCTTGCCCCTTTCCCTGTCTGTTTTGTGATCATCAGTTAGTTCCATTAGCTCATAAAAAATTTTCTGGGTTCCATACCCCCCATTCCCTGGTGTCAAGTTTAACTCAGTTTCCCATTGGATACGTGGTTAAAATCGGCAGGCAGAGGACTGTGCTTAGAACGGGGGAAGGGTAAAATGATCTAGGTCAGGAGTGGGGAACCTTTTTTGTCCTGAGGGCCACATTGAAAATTAGTACGCGCTCCGAGGGCCACATAGAGGTTGCCGGCAGGGGTGCTTAACGGGTGTATTAAAGAAAAGGAGGCCCCAGATCATGAATCTGAGCCCTAGCTCTGCCCCCTACCCTTGTGTGCCTGCCCCCATCGCTGCTCCCTTATCCTGAGCTCATTTTTTTCAGTTCTTGGGGGTAGAGACTGGATCCAGGAGTCAGACCCAGGCACTGGAAAGGGGACACCTAAAAACTTGCCGCATTTGGTCCCCGGGCCTGAGGTTCCCCACCCCTGGTCTAGCTCAAAGATCCAGCCACCCCTCCCCTTGAGCGTGCACCCTCATCTCTGCTCTCTGACCCCTGAGTGCACTCCGTCACGGTGGGTTCTGGGCCGCAGCAGGCGAAATCATGGCGTCTGTTTTTACCCACGGTAAGGCTAATCTGTTCAATCTTTCATCAGAAGTGAGCGCTGTTCTTCCAACCACATTTGCAGTCCTTCTGAGCCTCAACTAGGAGGCTGTTTCCTTCAGCCAGATAATAATGGGTTTCATAATCTGCCTCTTAAGTTTATTGCCTCTGTGGTGCTTCTTTAACAAGATGCTTCAGTCTTGGTGGTGCTTCTTAACCAAGGTGCTGTTATGATGCCGTCTATCTCAGCTGCTGCCAAGGGAAGCACCTGAGTTCTCTTCCTTTATCAACTTTGGTGTCGGCTCCTTAGGCTTAACCTAAGAGTCACCTCTTCCTTTGCAGACACCATAAAGAAGCTACTCAATAAAGCAGCCATTTGAGGTAACATTCCAAACTGTGCCCGGATGCGCTGCCTCACAGGGCCACAACGAGGTAGGTTGAATTCATTCATAACCTTGGTTAGTCCTTCTTTATTAAATTTTGCAAAGGTCGGGTCAGAAATACTTTCTCTACAGAGAAAGATATTTGCTTCCCAACGCTGGCCACTTGGCGTCTGATGACTTTTGATTGCTTATTTGATATAACACAATAAAACACTTGTACAAGCCCCAATGCAGCAAAGCCGTTAAACCAGGGGTGGGGAAACTTTCTCCACACACCAGCATGGATACAAACGTCCCCAAAGCTCCATGGGCCGTGAGTGGATGAGACCATGCTGGGAGCGCTCTGCAGTGAGGGTTGGGGGCAACCCTGCTTCCCCACCCTTGCCTCACCCTGACTCTGATTCAGACTGGTTCTTCCTCTCTCCCGGTACATATGTTAGGTGGACTGGGTAGGGGCCTGGCATGTCTCCCCATTCCCGCAGCCTTGAATCTGGTCCTGTGTTTAAGACTCATTACCCACAATGGAAATGAAATATGTTTAAATGCTTAGACTGAGATGAACTTAACCATGCAGTTAAATATCAAGGCCACNGTAGAGTGGGTGGGGAGGGAGTGGGTTAGGGTGGTGGGTGATGAGGGATATTTTTATCCTCCCTTTTATGTGTTGCTTTAGCTTTGATAATGTTGTTTTATTTTGTTGTACGGTAAGCCTCCCAGAACTGCCTGTGGCAGGATGGGCAGGGTAGCAAGTTTTAAAAACAAATAAATAAATAAATAAATTTATTGACTTGTAATGTCTGTTTTAATTTTTTTAAAAAATAGTACTGGAAGTTACCAATTTTGGGGGCATCCGGGTACCCAACTGGTACCCAGGTAACCTGTCAAGTACCTGAGTAAATGTGGGTATTACCCATGGCTACTAAATTAAGTACGCGTTTCCATTCTATTACGAGCTCACAGACCACCAGTGGCCTGCTGACCAACCCTGGGAACTACCGAGCTAAATGAAGTTAAAAATAAGCTTGTAAAAGTCAGTGCTTTCTGTTTAATTGACCTACTCCAAATCTTGAAATCAAGTCAGTCAGAGACCATTATGAAACATGTGGCCCATTGAGCTGGTGTGGTTAAAGCACCCCAGTGTCTGTAGTCTACAGTGAACAAGGGATAGATGTGGCCATCACCTCATCCAACCTTTGCCCAATGGATCAGGTACCCATTCACAACCGGGTAGACTGGGAGCGGCCATCCAGTGTGAGACCACGCAGGACTTGAACCCACAACATTCAGGAATTTAGTCAATTGTCTTAATCACTCAGGGAAAGCACATCGCGGAAACCTTTGACAAGACAATAATCTAATCATATAGCTCGGCATCTGAAGTTGTTGGGTGAGTTGGATTTTTTTCTTTTATCTTACATGCCCAAGATCTCCTATCGATCTCTAGATTCAAGTTGCACAACAAAGGCAATGAGAAAAATTCTGACAAGACACACAGGCTTTTTAGCATAATGTCCCCCCCCCCCCTAAAATAATGGATGTGAGCGTGATTATAAAAGCCAAAGATGTTTGAAAATTGTAGAGGTCATTACCCTTACGCCCATGAACCTGTCTTTCAGCACAATCCAAGAAAGCAAGAAGACAAATGCTTTGTTGCAACAGAACAGGGCCGAGACATCTGTAGCTGTCAGCTTCTTTAAAGCCAGTAAATAGAGGTAATTAGTCAAAGTCCAGAGAATAGAAAAGGGTGCAGTCCTTTTAAGAAAAAGTTTCAACGTCAGACCGTCTTCGCCAAAGATCCGACTGCATTCCCTATGAAAAGAAAACAATTTAGTACTCAGCTAGCATTTCACGTTATGATCACTTAAGCAAGGAAAACACATTCTAGACTTTTATTACATTCGAGGCTGGAGCTGCCTAAACAATGTCTATGCTCTCAAGGAAGGGGACAGAATAAGCACTTGCCAGTCATACACAGATTAGAGACTTTTTTTCTGCAGTCACTTCAAACAGTGCAATGCTGTAAATAAAAAAAAAAGATTCTACTTACCTGAAGTACCTAGCATATAGGAAAGATCACGGGCAGTTTATTCAGAATGTGGTTTCTCTGCTGATCAAGTACAAGAGAGACCAAAGGCACAATGCTCTTCAGTCAGGTGTGCAAGGTGTTGTGCATGCATTAGTGTAACAGGGCAGGCTTGGCCAGGGGTGAGTCCTTGCAGGATAAGACCCCTCAAAAGCCAGGCCCCCTTGGGAATCAGCTCAGTTCACTAGTTCTGTACACAATTAGCAGGTTCACACCATCTTACTAATGCCGCGAAACAGCCCTCCGGCAACCCCGACCCTATCTAGCCCCAGCTCATCCAGGCAACAGTCCTATGGCTGACTTCCTCACATCTGGTGACCTGCAGTCTAGACTCACACAGCTCCAGCCCCATGGCCTTTCCAGGCAGCCCAACACTCCTGGCCACTCTCAATTATCCCCAGCACTCCTGGCTCACTTAGTCATCCGAGGCTACTTGACAACCTTCAGTACCATGGAGAGAGTTTCTGCTAGGATCCCAGGTTCCCAGGAGAGATGTTACTTTGGCCATAACCAGGCACAGACTGACCCCTCCGGGGTTTGTCTCCTCTTATATCCCAGGGAGTGGGTGTGGCTAGTCCATCAGGCTTTCAGCCCTTAAAGGGCCAGTACCTTGCCAGGCTTATTTCTGTCTCTTTGCTGGCTTTTCTCAGTAGAACAAGGCTGACTTTGTCAAGCCCTTCCTTAGCTATCCCAGTCAGTTGCCTGGTGTCTCCGAACCTACCCAGTCCTGAGACTGGTGCCCACGGTACTCTTAAAGGGGCAGCAGCCCCATCATGCTTCTCCCTGACACATCTAGTTGTTATTATTGTTTATATAGCACCAGTGCCAGGAACTAAGGCCGACCTTACCACTGGGCAATCTGGGGTGACTGCCCCAGTCCCTGCTCTTTCTGGGGGCTCCACAAAGGCCCCTGTTTTCACCAGGGCAGAGTGTGGGGGGCTCCCCTCCCTCCAAGTGGGGCCCCAAACACAACCACCTTTAGGGCCCCACAGAGGGAGCCCTCAAGGCCATGGGGCCACTAGAGGCCCAGCATTTTATCTTCACCTTGGTCCCACAAATTCTAAGGCCAGTCCTTCCTGACACGGAACAGTCATTTATTAGAGACTGGTCCGCCCTGCCCCGAGGAGTTTTCAATCTAGGACAGAAAAGGGAAAAAAGACAAGAAAGAGAGGAACATAGAGGGAGAGACACGGATACAGTCACAAAGTTGAGCAGTCACAGGTACACATGCTTAGCTTCATTACAGAGGAGAAGGGAAATCTGGATCACAGAATAACCAAGACAAAAAGCTGGCTAACTAAAATGAAAAATCGGAAGCACAGATCCAGGTGAAGTGGGATGAAAATTAGGAATGTGCGAACACCAAGGATTTGGTGTTTGGCCCATTTGGGGTTCGGCCGAACCTGAAACCATTCGGTTCGGCCTGTTCGGCCCGAACGGGTCCGGGAGGCGCTTTTCCCTCCCCACTCCAGGCTGCATGGGTGGAAGGGGCGCACCTCCCCCACCCCTTTCCAGACTTGTAAAAAAAAATGTAACCCACCCCACCTCAAGGATTGCCCTACCTGGTGGTGCCGGGGCTCTGGCCCCGGGTCCGCCGGTGGCATTTTTGAGTCGCCCCCTCCCCCCATGCCTACAGCATCTTGGGGCGACGTACAACTTCATAAAACATTACATAAAAACATTTTTAAAACAACACAATAATTTAAAGCTAAAACAGGGCTGGGAAACAAAATTAATAAAAATAAAAATAGAAATAAAAGGTAGGGGAGAGCCAAAAGTCAAAATCCTTCTCCAAAGGCTCAGGACAGTTTACAAAAAACAAGACATAAAGCCATAATACCTGGTAGACTGTCTCCCCTCTAATGTGTTTCCCCCTTGTTTTTAGAAGGGCATTCTCTGGGGTTGGGGGAACCGCATTTATTTCTATTTCTATCCTGCCCATCCCACAAACAGCAGCTTCAGGGAAGATGACAGGTACGGGGTGCAGCAGGTACATCATTAGTTTTCAGTTTTGTTCACATTTTTGTTTTTAAAAACCTCTTTGTGAGGAGGGGGAGTTTTGTAAACAAAAACATTCATTTTTGTGGGGGGGGGGTTCTTCATTTTTTTTGGTTTGCTTTTATTAAAAATATTATTTTAAAAAACAACAACAGCATTGGCGAAAGCGGGAAATGGTCACTGGACCATTCTGCGTATACGCAGCTCTTTCCCCAAATAGTGCCATTTGCGGAAAGGGTGCACATGCATTTGGCGAATGTGCAGTGATTTTTAAATTATTTTTTAAATAAAAAATATTTTTAAAAACACTTCGCATGCACAGAAGAACCCCCAGCACTCATTTTACGCAGGCACTTTAATTCCTGCCCCCCCCACCCCCGGAACTATTTTTATAATGAAAATGGACACTTTCTTCTTCTTTTTCATCTGTTTTCATTACCCTGGTCTATTGTTTTCGTATTTTAATTTACTACAATGAACGGGGCTTCATTAGTTTTAGTAATTAAAAAAACTTTTTTTACAAATTACTAAAAAAAATAAATTAAATGAAAGAATTGCACACCCCTTGTTACACTAAGATGCAGTTACTTGCAAAACATTCAACCTACCCCATTAAACTAATAAGTCAATTAAAATCTGCAATTAGCAGCTCATGTCAGGATGGAGGTAATATTCAAGACAGTTCACAACAGGCTTGGTGGAAAACATCTCACTTTTAGTAAAACTGATATCTCCTTCCCATAATCACAATTTTGCTAGTCCCCACCCCACCCCTCTCTCACAGACACACACACACACACACCTTTTATTTTATTTTTGCCATGTATACAGTGCAAATTTTGTTCCCTCAGGTCTCTTTGAGGGAAAAAAAAAACACCCTGTAAATAAAATTTCAGACTAAGCAAATAGCAAATGGAGACTGGTAGCTCCATTTGTTCTGTCAATCAACATTGTCTGATGCAGGAACATCACAGCTGAAAACGACAGAATCATAACACTGCAGGATTGGAAAGGCCCTCAGAGTTCATGTAGTTCATCTCCCTCCACAGGGTGCCCCCCTGTATTGACAGCATCACAGACAGAGATATGTCCAGCCAGTTTTGGCAAACATCCAATGAAGACAATTCTACAGCCTGCCTAGTCTAAGGAAGTTTTCATATGAGAGGAGAGGCCCCCGGTCCCCCAGAGCCCATGGTCCCTCTGTGCCCTCACAGTGGCCCCCCCCCTCCCCACAGTGGCCACAGGCAGGCTTCATGTGGGACCATACCAAACGGGCAGGCGTTCCTCCCCGCCCCTCCACCATTGAGTTGCGGGCGCTCCTCTGGCGCCCTAGGGTAATGGATGCGACTTTATGGTGTTGAACGTGCCCGTGCCCCAACAAAGGGGAGGTACAGGATGGCCGCATGGACACCCCATGCCCCCAACACAAAGGAGGTGACAGTACGTTGGATTTGCCCACATGGCGTGCTCTACATTTCTGGCGATGACGCTGTGTGGAGCGGCCCTGAGGAGAGCATCTGGTGGCCCCACGGCCCTGAGGAGAGCATCTGGTGGCCCCACAACCCACAAGCAGGTGAATCCAGGACTAATGGTGGCAAAAGTGAGACAACAAATTCAGGTACCCAAAATGGTACCTTAAAATGCAAGTGTTAACCACGGGAACCAAATCAGATACCCATTTCAGCTACTGTTCGAAACATTATTTTGGCAATTGTTAGTCCCCTTATCTTTTATTAATCCTACATTTCAGATCTGTGCTTTTTTAAACTTCTTACTTGTTCTATGGGTATTTTCAGACGTTACAATCCCACGCCCAACCACGGTGAATGCCCACATGGTGAGCAAGGGACCGTAACGTTTGTTGGCTCGACAAGAGATTCCCGCCAGATGTTCAACCCCATGAATCACGGGTGGGAATCTCTTTGACCACGCAAACGGCGGTCCTGCCTGGACCATCGCTGTTTGTGTGGTCAAAGAGATTCCCGCTTGTGATTCATGGGGGTGAACACCCGGCGGGAAGCTCACGTTCGGGCCAACAAATGTGACGTTCCCACACTCAACCACAGGGAATTCACCGTGGTTGAGCGTGGGATCATAATGTCTGTCCCCTGACCACGGCCCGGAATCAGTGGCCGTGCCCGCCGCTGATTCCGGGCCGTGGTCAATGCCCCGGGGGGCGGATGTGCAGCCTAGGGGGCGTGGGGGGGTGGGACTGTGCGGCCGCACGTTGAGCCGTGCAGTCCCGACCCCCCCCCCCAATTCCCCACCGGGATCAGCCAGCACATCTGTTGGCCGTGCCATTTTGATCCCGAGGGGGGATCGATAGGTGATTCCGTGACAGGGCCAATACTGGCCCCATCACGTCTGAAAATACCCTATATCTGCTGGGCTTCAACTGGGGGTAAAAACAGACATGACGCTAACCACCCTTTCACCACCCTTGGTGGTCATTTATGCATGTTTCAGGGCTGCATAGGGCACCAATACAGCCCTGCAACATGCATAAATAACCACCAAGGGTGGTTAAAGGGTGGTTAGCGTCATATCTGTTTTCACCCTTAATTGAATGGTCTCTTGTTCTTAAATGAAGACACAGATTAACAAAGGGAGACAAAGTAGTATTTTATTTACTCTCCTCTTTGGAATAACGGCGAGATCCATTCTAACTCTTAGTTTTTGGGTAAAGCTGAGAGAAGTACCTGCAAAACCAGGTACACCCATCAAATTTGCAGTACTTGTTTTGACTCAAAAAGTTTGGGTACTTTTGGTACCCAAAATGGTATTTGTAACCAAATGAACAAAAGATCAGTTTCATAAAGATTGTTCAACTTCTGGTCCCTGATTCCCCCTCATATTTGGGGTATTATTTACAGTTGGGGGTAATTTCAGGTACCCCAAGCCCCCAAATCTCAGGCATCCGGGCACTTTAGCGGTATTCAGGCACTGATTTGGGTACCAAAAATGGTACCAGAATTTGGGCTCTTTCCCGCAGGTATCAAATCAGGTATCTATTTTACCTTAAATTTGGGGCTGAGGGATACGTAACAATTTTCCTCCCGTGGGAAAATCAGTACCACTTTGGAAATTACAGTGTTTACCGTGATACTGCCTTGCCCCTTTCCCTGTCTGTTTTGTGATCATCAGTTAGTTCCATTAGCTCATAAAAAATTTTCTGGGTTCCATACCCCCCATTCCCTGGTGTCAAGTTTAACTCAGTTTCCCATTGGATACGTGGTTAAAATCGGCAGGCAGAGGACTGTGCTTAGAACGGGGGAAGGGTAAAATGATCTAGGTCAGGAGTGGGGAACCTTTTTTGTCCTGAGGGCCACATTGAAAATTAGTACGCGCTCCGAGGGCCACATAGAGGTTGCCGGCAGGGGTGCTTAACGGGTGTATTAAAGAAAAGGAGGCCCCAGATCATGAATCTGAGCCCTAGCTCTGCCCCCTACCCTTGTGTGCCTGCCCCCATCGCTGCTCCCTTATCCTGAGCTCATTTTTTTCAGTTCTTGGGGGTAGAGACTGGATCCAGGAGTCAGACCCAGGCACTGGAAAGGGGACACCTAAAAACTTGCCGCATTTGGTCCCCGGGCCTGAGGTTCCCCACCCCTGGTCTAGCTCAAAGATCCAGCCACCCCTCCCCTTGAGCGTGCACCCTCATCTCTGCTCTCTGACCCCTGAGTGCACTCCGTCACGGTGGGTTCTGGGCCGCAGCAGGCGAAATCATGGCGTCTGTTTTTACCCACGGTAAGGCTAATCTGTTCAATCTTTCATCAGAAGTGAGCGCTGTTCTTCCAACCACATTTGCAGTCCTTCTGAGCCTCAACTAGGAGGCTGTTTCCTTCAGCCAGATAATAATGGGTTTCATAATCTGCCTCTTAAGTTTATTGCCTCTGTGGTGCTTCTTTAACAAGATGCTTCAGTCTTGGTGGTGCTTCTTAACCAAGGTGCTGTTATGATGCCGTCTATCTCAGCTGCTGCCAAGGGAAGCACCTGAGTTCTCTTCCTTTATCAACTTTGGTGTCGGCTCCTTAGGCTTAACCTAAGAGTCACCTCTTCCTTTGCAGACACCATAAAGAAGCTACTCAATAAAGCAGCCATTTGAGGTAACATTCCAAACTGTGCCCGGATGCGCTGCCTCACAGGGCCACAACGAGGTAGGTTGAATTCATTCATAACCTTGGTTAGTCCTTCTTTATTAAATTTCGCAAAGGTCGGGTCAGAAATACTTTCTCTACAGAGAAAGATATTTGCTTCACAACGCTGGCCAGTTGGCGTCTGATGACTTTAGATTGCTTATTTGATATAACACAATAAAACACTTGTACAAGCCCCAATGCAGCAAAGCCGTTAAACCAGGGGTGGGGAAACTTTCTCCTCACACCAGCCTGGATCCAAACGTCCCCAAAGCTCCATGGGCCGTGAGTGGATGAGTCCATGCTGGGAGCGCTCTGCAGTGAGGGTTGGGGGCAACCCTGCTTCCCCACCCTTGCCTCACCCTGACTCTGATTCAGACTGGTTCTTCCTCTCTCCCGGTACATATGTTAGGTGGACTGGGTAGGGGCCTGGCATGTCTCCCCATTCCCGCAGCCTTGAATCTGGTCCTGTGTTTAAGACTCATTACCCACAATGGAAATGAAATATGTTTAAATGCTTAGACTGAGATGAACTTAACCATGCAGTTAAATATCAAGGCCACGGAGCCACACGCTCTGCAGTAAGTGGTTCATGGACCCTGGCCGAAGAATTTTGTGCTTAATACCACGTGACTCCTATGTAATGCCTTCCATCCCAAGAGAAAGAGAAAGCTATAGGGGCTGGTGCCAATCTCACTGATCCTATGCCAAAGATAGGGAATCTCTGTCATGTGGGCCAAATCCAGCCTAAAGCTGGTTTTAATTTGCCCCTTTTCAGTCCCTGAACTTGACCTGCATCTTCAAACACTGAAAAAGTGAGCTTTGGGGAAGGGAGTGGAGATGAGGACATGCACTCAAGGACAGGGGACGGCTCCGTGGCACTGATTTTAATCACGTTTCGGATTGCTCTGCTAGTTTTCGGGGCCCTGGCTATATGTGGCAAAAGGAAACCCTTCTTCTAGGCCATAGATGCACCTAGAGTCTTTCCCCCAGAGGCAGGTTGAGAGGGAATCTGGAATGCACTCATGGGAAATGGATTCCAAATGCAACAGAGCAAAAGCAGATCATCTCCAAAGGCAACTGCAGTCTATTTTGAAAAATACCCTGTGGTAAAAATAGCACTCTCTGCTTGTGTATACAGCCCTCAGCCATCAGCTTTGGACAACAAGCCTCATTCGCAGGAACTACAGCACCACAGGCAACAAATTTCCTTCTTACTCCAGGCCAGGAGCCTGCTAAACCCCAGAGATGGAGACAAAATAGTTCAGATAATTCCTTTTATTGGACCAACTTCTATTGGTGAGAGTAGGCAAGATTTCAGGTCATGTGGGGCCTTTTCTCATGCAAACAAAAAGGCCTGAACTATAGATTTAGCAAACGCAAGACAGATATTGATGAAAGCAAACACTTGGGAAGGAACTGTTTGGGGGGAAAAGTCATTAGTAGGGCTGACACGAACAGCAAATTGCTACTCACGGGTTCTCACTGAGAAATCAAGAACCAGGATCAAGTTCTCACCAATTTCTCTGTGAAAAAAATAAATAAAATAAATATAAAATAAATAAAAAACTACTGTGTGTACGCATAAATGACCACAACCAAAATGGCAGCGATAGCGTCACCATCATTTCGGTTAAGGGCAGCGGATTGTGCATGGAAAAATGGCTGCTGGGCCGTTACGTACATGCGCACGGGGAAAGGTAGTTAGCATTTCAAAACACTGATTGCAGTGTGGGAACACAGCAGCTATATGTGTAAATAGCAGGCAATGTATCATTGGAGTACAGGTTTCCCCTCACTGTATTTAAATGTCTGAAATGTTAATGACTTTTTTCTCCCAAAAGCTCCTTTGCAAGTGATTGCTTTCATACATACACCTGGTCCTGCATTTCTTCAGTCTATAGTTCTGACTTTTACTTGGCCGAGGAAGGGGTTTCTGTGGGGCTTGTGCACTCTCACCAACACAAGTCGGTCCAATAAAAAAGATCTCCTCAACTACTTTTTTTAAAAAAATAAGTTTTATTTCCTTAACTAATTTTTTTTTGTCTCTTGGATTTAGGACCAACACAGCAGCCACAACATACTCTCTTTAAACTGTTAAACTGCAGTGTTCAATACCAGGCCACGACTGCCATAAATACTAGGGATGGGAAATCAAATTGAAAATCTGATCTTCAATTCGGATTTAATCATATTAATCAAAATCGGATTCTGAACAATAAGGTTTACAACCATGTGTCTGCTTCCCAGCTCTGCCTCCCCCGGAGCTCTGCCTGGGCCCGACACTAGGCAGGGGCCCGGGGAGGCAGAGCTGTGGGTAGAGGGCTGGGCAGTGGTGGGGGGGCATAGAAGTCCTGACCAGGAATGGGGAGGGGGTCGTTTGCACTTAACTTTTCTTCCTAGGCTCCAGCGACCTGTGTGGTGCCGGGCATGGTCTTCTCTGGGCTGCGCTGCTGGGAAGAAACTAACCCCCCAAAAGCAATGTGCATGCGCAAAATGACTTCCATGGCTTTTCTGAACATGTGCAGCCATTTTACAAAATGGCGCTGGCAGCATCGGTGCCATTTTGGAAAATGGCATCTGGTCTGGGCATGCTCACAATGGCCGCGCGTGTGCAGAACGGCCATGACGGTCACTTTGCGCATGTGCGTTTTTGTATTTTTTTTCCTTCCCTGAGAAGGCCGCGCTGGGCACTGCGTGGGTCGCCAGAGCCGAGGAAGGAAAGGCAAGTGCAAACTAACTGCCCCCTTTCTCACCCCTTCCCAGCCCTTCTATCCCCAGCTCGCTGCTCCAGGGACTTGCCGGGGATCTGACGGGAGATCGGATTCCCCATCCCAAATTGGTTCAATCAGATCAATCAGATTCACCCCAAAATTGGGTGAATCGGATTGTTTTGATACCGCCCTAGTACATACACAGAGGAATCAAGCCACTCACCACTCTACCTCTGGGACATAGCGCAGCAGCTGTTTGTAACACGGCACGGTAACTCTACACAACAGAAGTGAAGAATAAGAAATCCAATTGAAATTGCTAGGGGTAATGTAGATGGGAAGAATGTAATTAAATTACCCAATTACAACTCGGCCAGGACACTGATTAGATTATGCTCATTAAAAAATATCATGAGGGCCTGAATGATCGTAAGTGGCTACGTTGCTGTTCCCATATTGTTTGGCACTCTCTTGCCCTTTTAACACCATGCTGGGGCACCGACAGGTACAGGAGACTGACTGACTTGCTGAGTCACAATATTTGCAGGATTTCTCATTCTAAGTACTGGGACCCAGTCCTGACTTTTGCTTAGCCTGGGAGGCTTGAGAGCAGCACAGGCCGAGGAGGAGTGGTTGCAGGCTAAATTTGTTTACTCTAAAAGAGGAATGCACAGAAAGGTCCAAGACTGAATTTTGTGCAGATCTCAAGCTGAGAAGGTGTCTGGTGGAGTTTAAACATCTGGATGTGGTTCCACACAAATGCCTTCGGTAAAAGGGCATTTTTAGACAAGACACTACTTGCGCAAGAGGGGCAATAAATCCTGCAAATTACCTGCATGTGTAAACTACTCTCCTGTGAATGTGTTAATGCGCATCTGTAAACCCTAGATATCGAGGATTTCAGAATGAGTGTTTGAAAACTCCCACAAGACTCCCACAAATTGCTCATCTGCATGTCAAAAAACGCCCTGATGACGATTCTCGCAAGAATTTCCCATGCGGATGTGACGTTGCAATCCTGTGACATTGCAACGCCTTCTTTGTTGCAGGAGAGAAATGATCACAGGAGATTAAAAGCCCCCACCATTTTCATGCATGTCTAAAAATGCTCAAAGTTGTCCAGTAAAAGAAATGAATGAATGCATCTTTGAAATAGCCTGTTTGAGACTATATAATTCCAGAGGTAACAGTTCTAATAATTCAGCACTGGACAGATTTCACCTGGAGCATTGTGTCGAGTCTTCTTGGGCACTTCATTTCAAGAGAGTTATATTGAGAAATTGAAGTGGGTTCAGAGGAGGGCAACAAAGACGTTAGGTCCAGAAAGCAAGTCTTATGAGGAAAGGTTGAAAGAGCTAGATATGTTTAGCTAGTGAAGAGAAAATGGAGGAGAAATAAAATAGTCATCTTCAGGTCTCTAAAGGGTTGTCACCAAGAAGGCAGCAAGGAACTGTTCTTCATCACTACAGAGGGCGGGACTAGGAATGAAAATCCATTTCCGAATGGATTCCATTTTTGACGGATCTGGTCGGTTCATTCCAAAGGAACGAAAGTCAGAAGAAACTATTATTCTAATTTTTGTTCGTCAGAACAAGTGGAATTTCGTTTGTTCACACATGCACAAAGTGGTGCCTCGACATTTTGTGCAGGCACCGTACGGCGGCGCCATTTTGTGTATGTACAAAACAGGCAACATTTTATGTCTATGCAAACTAAAGAACAAATGAAATTCCAGTTGGGAATTCGGATTGATCAGAATTGCCAACCGGAATCCTACCAACTGCTCCGTTTTTGTGAAACCACCTTTAGTTAAATATCAGTGAAAAATCAGTGAAATATTAGTGAAAGATTTCCTAACAGCAAGAGCTGTTTGGCAATGGGACAAGTTGCCTAGGGAGGTCGTAGGCTCTGCATCGTTAGAGGTTTTTAAAAAAGAGGCTGGGAAAGCTATCAGCTGGGGATGCTGTAGCTATGGATTTCCTGTATCCAAGCAAGGGTTGAACTAGATGACCTTTAAGGTCACTTCCAACTCTGGTCTTCTAGGATTCTATGATCAGCTGTTGCCACTTTCTGGTCAGACTCAGGATAACTGAAGGCATGAATCTGGTTCCCCTTCTTGAACCTGATGTACTATATTTTACAAATGTCCTATGTCAACACTAAAGCTGAAACCGTTGTCTATGCAGAAAACATTATTTGGTGGATTTATAGGATCTGAATTGCCTGTTTCCTACATAGGTTTACCACTGGGATGCCCACTGGGATGCCCAGATACCTCGAGTAGGAAGCTCACTACTCATTTCTGTTCTACTCCCAAACATTATACCCCTAGCTCTTGGTAAAAAATAAATCAATCCTGGTTCAGAACTTTCCTCCCATTCCAGGCCTCATTTAGCAGGTGCTTGTTTTTCATCTACAAATCTCAGAAGTATGCTGGGAGTTTCATTTAAAATGCTTTATGTCAAGAAGACTAAAAAGGTGAATTGGCATTCAGGGGACAGATGAGTCACTCTCAGTCTTGGAGGTAATCTGTGAGACCTTAGAGACATGAAACGTAGGGCTTTAAAGAGCAGTTTTCAAGACTTCAACCACCCTCGTCAGCCAGTCCCAAAACTGAAAGCAACTACTTTCATCCTGGCAAGCAGGGCTTCCTTTTATCGGTAAGAAGCAGCCAAGACTTTGAATGGCTGGAGTGATATTGTGAAAGCAGATGGGGATATCGCTGCCTTAATCCAGACATCCTAGGCCAGGGCTTCCCAAAATAGGACCCGGGACTTCAAGGGGGGGTGGGGAATCACCATGTTGCTAAATGGGGACCTGGCAAGACTGATTATGCATAATTCTATATGTAAATTTACAACTGGGCCTGCAAGGATTTCTTTTGTCACCCAGTGGGATTACAACTCCAAAAGGTTTGGAAACCAATGCCATAGGCATTATTCTTCATGGTCTGCTGGGGATACATTTTAGACAGAGGTGAAATGATGATTTGCGGCAAACACTATTTATCGAACACAGCCAATTTGCCACCTCCCCTTGCAATGCGGAAACTTACAGGATTTTCCTAATATTCATTTGTTCCCATTTGGGAATGCCGATTGGCAAGTAGTTTTTGGTACTTTTGGTCCGTGCCGTCACGTTCAGCATGCTGGCAAGAGAAGGAGGCAGGTTCTCTACACACAGATCAGACACGGCAAGAACAACATTGTTGTCTCCTCCTCCTCCCAGCCTCCCCCTCTCTAATAGAGAGAAGACGATTTAGAGGCAAAGAAGGGCATGGAGAGAGGAACTGGAAAAGCGAGAGCAACAGGACACAAAACGGAATGGCAAGTGACAAACGTTACAGGAAGTATTGAAAAGTTACAGAACTTACCCAAAAGTCCCAGAAAGTCCTAACAAAGTACCGAAATGTTACAGGGGTTGCAAAACTAGTGAATCATTACCACCTGGAATCCCCAGTGCAACAGAATTGCAAAACATGTCCTGGATTCAAACATTCTCATTGATTTGAGAAGTGAACAGCTAATTTCAATTCAGCACTATTTTTAAATACAATTTCATGACTCATCAAGTCACCAGTGAATCACTGTGTCCATCATTATTACACTTATATTTAGGGGTGTGCAAAAAGGACCACTATTGTTATTTTTAAATTAAAATAAATGAAAACAAACAGAGCCATTTGCTTATTCATTCGTTTTCAGGGTTTTGGTTACTAAAACAAATGGGTCTCCATTCATTCATTTACTGATTGATTGATTTACTGTTCTTCTACCCCGCCCCTCCTGCTCACACAGCAGCTCAGGGCGGCTTACAACATGCACAAATAAAACATACACATAAAATATCATTAAAACATTAAATACTAAAAATAAACTAAAAGGGCAGAACCCATGAAATCGGACAAGGCGGGTCCTCCAGCCCCTCAGGTTCACCTACTGTTATAAATGCAGCATCGAAGTCGTGGTGAATTTGAGCGATTTTATCCACAAAAAAGTCAACAAACATGTCGCAGTGGACACTGGAAGATTTCAGTTCCAGACAGAGAGAGGCTGGACTGACCAGCCGCTGCACCACCCGGAAAAGCTCTGCTGGACGTGACTTTGTGGATGCTATGAGGGCAGCAAAGAACTCCTTCTTTGCTGCCCGCACAGCTACAGCATAAGCTTTTAAGCTAGCTTTATGTCGCAATCGGTCGGTTTCAGCACAAGTCCGACCCCACCATCGCTCCAACCGCCATCCTTCCTGCTTCATCCGGCGCAGGTCCTCTGTAAACCAAGGGGACATGTATCGTCAGCATTCCGGAAGCGGATGCCTGTGGGAGCCGTTCAGTCAATGGCCTCAGTCAACAAGTTATTCCAGAAGACAATTAGGTCATTGAGCAAATGGTCATCAAGATCAGGAGGTAATTCTCCTAGGGCATTCCGGAACCTCTCTGGTTCCATAAGTCTCCAGCGGCGGACCAACTAAACTGGTCCTACACCTCTCCGGGGCAGACATGTGCCAGGAAATCGGTCCAGAGGAGATAATGATCTGTCCAAGAAAAGGGTGTAATCAATACATCCCCCACCACCAGATCTCGTGCCTCAAAGCCAGAAGTAAAACTATTTAGTAACTAAAAAAACTAAAATGAATTGCACATCCCTCTTAACATTTGGTTCATGGCCAAATGGCATGCATGTTAGTGTGAGAACAGTGTCCTCTCTCACATCCGACGCTGGGACTCCAGTCCTGATTTGTAGCTTGTTTCTCACTTTTTAAGGGGAATTAAGTTTGCTCTCCATCAGCATTATGGACAGTTCCTAGTGTCTGACCAGAGGTCCTATCTCTCTCACAGCCAGATACAGACTAACAAGTGGCCCAAGATGGCCTAAGTTATAGCCCCCAAGAGCAATGGGTCTAGATGGACAGGCCTTTCTTAAGGGGGAAACACCTGGCCCATCACAGCTAGGAGTTAGCATGGGTACAATTCCCATTGGGTTACCACTAATGGCTAGCACACCTGTTAACCCACCAGAGGTTCATGGTGCCCAATAACCTGGTTGAGAAAAGCAAAGCTAGGGGAAAAGAAGAGCAGTAACCGTCGAGCACTGTGTATGACTACTAGTAGCGCTATAGAAATGATAAGTAGTAGCAATAGTAGTAGAGAACTGAGACAAGATCCCATGCATGAGGTAACACCATTTAGTAAATTTTAAAGACTATAAATGTTTGGGTTTGTTTCTAAAGAAGTAAAACTATTTACTAGTACAAGAGGCATTGTGTTCAGAAGACATTCTCAACTAGGGCTGATACGGCAGCAGCTTTTACCACGCCGCGATTCCGTTCCGCCATTTCGGAACTGCCCGCGCCACACCGTGACTTTTCTGCGGATATTCCGCAAATTCCGCCGGAATTCTGCAAATCGCGGAATTGCGGAAAAATTGCAGAAAAATTGCGGAAATCGCGGAAAACCTCTATTCCGCTATTTTTGGCGCTGGCGGAATTGCGGAAATAGCGAAAATGTCATGTTTCTACGATTCCACTAAGTTGCGGAATGAAATAAGCAGAACCGCGGAATGAAACCGCGGAATGAAAGCCTCTGCCATGCCGTTCCACTAATTGCGGAAACACTGTTTCCGCCGGAAATAGCTACCGCTGCGATATTCCGCTACAGCCCTAC
>QEPC01005386.1:2783739-2803519 GCA_003113815.1 Sphenodon punctatus | reverse complement strand
AATATACAAAGCACTTTCTAAGTGTTTAACTATCCTTCTCTAGTTCAGCCTTATGATGACCTTGCAAGGTAGGTTATTATTCCCATTTTATAGATGAGGAACTGAGGCTGAGAGAGATTACCTTGCCTAAGCCCACTCAATGAGTGAATAGCTAAGATAAGATTTGAACTCTGATTGCCCATATCCAAGTCTACTGTGTTGTCCCCAACACTACAGTGGCTCTCAATGGGGCCGCTCCCATGCCCCGCATGAGCAGCCGCACGCGCGCAACCATGCAGTTTGCGCAGGTGCCACAGGCCCCATTACGGGGCTGCGCGCAGTTTGTCCATGCCCTGCACTTTGTCCACGCAACAGTCCACAGGGCATGGGATCGGCCCCAATGGTTCTGGTCTCCCAAATTCAAGTCCAACACCTTATCCTGTAGGCTACCTTGGTTCTGATTTTTGTATCTGGCAAACATAAAGGCAACACGGACCCTGAGCTCATGGCCCCCTGCGTGCCAACCGTTCTCCAAGTTCCGATTTGCCTATATTTTGTACAAATCACCATTCATGTGAAGCTAGACACGACTTTGGAAACCTGACTGTCAGGACCCAGGTTTTGAACCCTCACCCCCCAGGGTTTTTGGAGCAGTGGCTGGGACCGGAGTGCCACGATTCTGCCTTGTCTCTGGCCCAGACACTCCCCCAAAGAAGCCTCCCTGCCTTGTCCCTAGCCGCGCCTCACCTCTTTGTCCTCCCCGTGTCACACTTTCAGCTTCCTGGTTGGTTGGCTGCCAGCCAGCACACAAGGCTTGCTGGTAGCACCAGGAAGTAGGCTGAAGGAACATCCTCTTTCTGGTACTCCAGCTTCCTTGTCTGTCTCCAGCTTGGCTCCCTGATCCCCTTACACTGTCTGTCTTATTTCTTGCCCCACTCCTTGTCCCTGTCTCCTCAGTGTCTTGTTCTGGTCTCCCCAGGTCTCCTGGTCTTCCCAGTCTTGACCCCCCTTTTCCTGTTCTAGTGTCCCCAAACCCTCACATCTGCGCCATGACCCACATGCCCCTCATCCTGCAACCTTTGCACTGTCCCTGAAGATTTGGAGATACTTGCATCAATGGACCTTTCCCAAGTGTGACTGAAAGCTCTCCAGATTTTCTTAGTTGTGTTTGGGTCATGCACGTGAGAGAACTGACTAACACGGTATTTTCTTAGAGGCATTTTGAGATTGGCCAAAAATAATGGCATACGCCAAATATGCAGAAACTGCGCTGTCAGGAAGATTCAGTGGATGTCAGGAATCGGATCACAAAGTGGAGCATCATTGTGGCCCCTACAAGCTGCTGTGAGGTTAAACTGTGATACTGATTCCCCTGATTTAAACCTGGGGATTTTATTTTAAAAAAAACATCCACATGAAAAATAGCTTTTTTAGTCAACTGAAAAACTTTCATAGAGAACCACTCTTTTCTGCCATAAAAATAAATAAATAAATAATTCAGGGGAATTCCTCCAACCTCTATTTTTATTTTTTTACACTTCCCCTCTTTCTTGTAATTTCTTTTGAAAAAATTATTCATCTGAGCTAAAAGCAGAAAACTGGGGATTTGAAATTAAAATGCAAGAAAATCCGGGGGGGGGCGGACACCAGCAAATATTTTCATCTTCAGGAATGAAAAATGGAACTATTTCCATTTCTGCTGAAAAAACCCTGACAAGCTCTACTTTGTTTTCATATATACTTTTACTCTTCTACTGACCTACGTTAGCCTTAAAACCAACCAAAATCCTCAACCTTTTGCTTCTCTTTTGCTATTTCCATAGGATCATACTACCCCTGCCCCGGAAGTCTAGCTGTATCGCTAATGTCAAGGAAAACAGTCACAACTCCAACTCAACCTTTACTCGGGGGTGTGAATGAATACTGCCACAAGAAACACGTACCTGAATTTTTTGATTGGTGACTGTTTTTCCTGTGCAGTTGCAAGATGCCCGGAGTAATAAACTGGAAAAAACATAATGTTCCAGTTTGTGGAAAACCAAGTCATGAAAAACGGATAGTCAAAGTTCTTGTAGGTGATTTTTACAATCTGTGTCGTTCCAACCCAAGAGGACGAGACGGACAATATAATCAGAAATCCCCAGACAATCTTAAGAAACGTAGATGTACAAGACTCACACCGGGTCTGCGCACGGCTCTCTTGACTGGCATTTTCAGCATGGCCTTGGGTTCCTTCTTCTCCTGAAAAGAGACACAAATCATTGATGTAAGGGAATCCATCACTCAGTGGGCAATGCTGCCAGTTATCCAGCTCTCTATTCCCCCAGCCCAGACCTTGCCACAAGTTCAATGAAGAAGGTCTTCAGTCATAACAAAATAAGGATTTCAAGGTCGTAGGAGGAGAGAGCAGCTAAATCCAAGGGCCTAAGTTGATGCCATTATTTTGACAGTCGTCCCCTCTCTTCAGATGTTGTTTCTCAGCCAAGCCAGGAAATCAGGGTTGTATCCTACTATCTGTACTGTATTGGGTACTTAGACAGCCCTTATCACTGCAATAAGGTATTATTAATAATAATAATAATACTTTTATAGCATCCCTCTGCCAAATGGTGCTCAGAGAGCTTCAGAGACCACTAAACCCAATAAAAGTCAATTTAAAAACAATTTAAAAGGGAAAGGGAAAGAGGGAGGACAAAATACATTAAGGGTTGGTATGACGATATCAGGAAAAAAATGCTTCATAAATAAGAACTTTTGGGACTTTCCAAGGTTACTGCAGAGGACCTTGTCATAGTCAGGTGACAGGCCATATTATATGGGCAAGATGCAGTCCAGTTGAGAACGTATAAAAGCACTGGCTTAGGGATGGGAAAATTGGAGGAAAGGGGGTAGCACGAGGAGAGTCAACCAAAGACCTCTTTCCACCAGGGCAAGAGTTTATCCAGACCTTGTATGGATACTGAACTCTGTCCTGTCCTGTTAATTTATTCAGCTGTAAGTCACCGCCCCTATAATCTGTATACAACATGGAATGCTTGATAGGGTTCGATTGAATCTCTTGGGCCTGTTGTAACACACTCAGTCAACAAACAATCTGTGACTGAAACTAGCTGAGGTGTCCTGTTTGGGACTGAGCAGAGATCAGTCTACAGCTTCACCTGCAGAGTTTTAATTTTGGGGTCACTACCACAGGCTAAATTAGCACAAGATAAGAGTTGGGATGGGGGTGCCTAAAGAGTGTGTTCACACTGGGGCGAAGGAAGGGGAAGATTAGAGCTGAAATGGTGTGGCAGGGATGGTTTTGCCTGAGTGAGTCTTGGCAGGATCGGCCCCAACACAGTCACTCTCTCGTAGGGGATTTAGCGCACAGTCTTTATTCACTTTCCAATCCTTTCACAATGGCCACTTGTACACGAAACGGGAGGAAGGGACTGGCTTGAACCGAAATCGCGCCCGGGGAAATTGCAGGAAGCTCCGCTTGTGTGTGTTGGGTTTTAGACCGTTTCCGGTGCAATTTCACTTGTGGATTACAGGGCCGGAAACCCTAGTGTCCACGAGCAGAGCTTCCCTTGATTCCCCCTGGTGCGATTTCAGCTCACACCAGGTCCTCCCCGCTCCCCTCTCGTATGCCAGCAGCCACTGTCTCTATACATCCAGCTCCCAAGCCAGGCACCAATTCCTGGCTCCCGCTCGCCATCTCTGTAGCCAGGCAAACTCCCTCTGGAGCCCAGAAAGCCACCAGCTCAGGCAACCCCCTCTGAGCTTCAGTTTCTTGGGCAAAGCTCGCACTCAGCTCTGGCCTCTTTATCGAGTTCCCTCTTTCTGGGATTTGGGTGCCTAAAGTGTGTGTTCAGGATGGGGAGGAAGGAAAGGCAAGGGCTCAGCTTTCTACTCTGGGCTGGCTCCTGCCACATCCACTCATGTAGCTGCTTCCACGTAGGCACTCTCCGCAGTTTCTGGTAGCGTAGCACCGTCACCGCCCTGGTGCTAGCTCTCTGAAGGGTGAAGCAGCCCACACGAACTCTGCCCTGTCCCAAGTCCCCTCCGCGATAGCTGCGGCGGGGGTTTGGCGGCGCCCGCTTACCTTCCCAGGGAAGGAGGACGGGAAAAGGAGCGGCCGCGTGCGCTGAAGAGGGAGCAGCCGTGGTTGCTAGGCAACCAAATCGAAATGCGCCCGGGACTCTCGCGAGAGCGGGATCTCCCGGGCGCCATCTTAGACTCCCCGCTCAGCCGCTTCATTCAGCCGGGCGACGAGCGGGGAGTGGACCACGCACCCACCCACCGATCCCTCTATAAGGCACCACTCCGAGTCTGACTGGCCGCAACTTAGGACCGGAAAGGAATTTTCCCTGAGCTAAAATTGGCACAACGGCGAGGGGTTTTTTGCCTTTCCCGGAGTGAAATGCCAAATCAAGAAAGAGGGTAAGGCTGCAAATTTGCTGGTGGTAGGCCGAAATGTCGCACTCTTGGCGGTAGCCTGATTTCAGGCCAAGGGTTAAAAGTTNGAGTAATAAACTGGAAAAAACATAATGTTCCAGTTTGTGGAAAACCAAGTCATGAAAAACGGATAGTCAAAGTTCTTGTAGGTGATTTTTACAATCTGTGTCGTTCCAACCCAAGAGGACGAGACGGACAATATAATCAGAAATCCCCAGACAATCTTAAGAAACGTAGATGTACAAGACTCACACCGGGTCTGCGCACGGCTCTCTTGACTGGCATTTTCAGCATGGCCTTGGGTTCCTTCTTCTCCTGAAAAGAGACACAAATCACTGATGTAAGGGAATCCATCACTCAGTGGGCAATGCTGCCAGTTACCCAGCGCTCCTTTCCCCCAGCCCAGACCTTGCCACAAGTTCAATGAAGGTCTTCAGTCATAACAAAATAAGGATTTCAAGGTCGTAGGAGGAGAGAGCAGCTAAATCCAAGGGCCTAAGTTGATGCCATTATTTTGACAGTTGTCCCCTCTCTTCAGATGTTGTTTCTCAGCCAAGCCAGGAACTCAGGGTTGTATCCTACTATCTGTACTGTATTGGGTACTTAGACAGCCCTTATCACTGCAATACGGTATTATTAATAATAATAATAATACTTTTATAGCATCCCTCTGCCAAATGGTGCTCAGAGAGCTTCAGAGACCACTAAACCCAATAAAAGTCAATTTAAAAACAATTTAAAAGGGAAAGGGAAAGAGGGAGGACAAAATACATTAAGGGTTGGTATGACGATATCAGGAAAAAAATGCTTCATAAATAAGAACTTTTGGGACTTTCCAAGGTTACTGCAGAGGACCTTGTCATAGTCAGGTGACAGGCCATATTATATGGGCAAGATTCAGTCCAGTTGAGAACGTATAAAAGCACTGGCTTAGGGATGGGAAAATTGGAGGAAAGGGGGTAGCACGAGGAGAGTCAACCAAAGACCTCTTTCCACCAGGGCAAGAGTTTATCCAGACCTTGTATGGATACTGAACTCTGTCCTGTCCTGTTAATTTATTCAGCTGTAAGTCACCGCCCCTATAATCTGTATACAACATGGAATGCTTGATAGGGTTCGATTGAATCTCTTGGGCCTGTTGTAACACACTCAGTCAACAAACAATCTGTGACTGAAACTAGCTGAGGTGTCCTGTTTGGGACTGAGCAGAGATCAGTCTACAGCTTCACCTGCAGAGTTTTAATTTTGGGGTCACTACCACAGGCTAAATTAGCACAAGATAAGAGTTGGGATGGGGGTGCCTAAAGAGTGTGTTCACACTGGGGCGAAGGAAGGGGAAGATTAGAGCTGAAATGGTGTGGCAGGATCGGCCCCAACACAGTCACTCTCTCGTAGGGGATTTAGCGCACAGTCTTTATTCACTTTCCAATCCTTTCACAATGGCCACTTGTACACGAGACGGGAGGAAGGGACTGGCTTGAACCGAAATCGCGCCCGGGGAAATTGCAGGAAGCTCCGCTTGTGTGTGTTGGGTTTTAGACCGTTTCCGGTGCAATTTCACTTGTGGATTACAGGGCCGGAAACCCTAGTGCCCACGAGCAGAGCTTCCCTTGATTCCCCCTGGTGCGATTTCAGCTCACACCAGACCCTCCCAGCTCCCGGCTCGTATGCCAGCAGCCACTGTCTCTATACATCCAACTCCCAAGCCAGGCACCAATTCCTGGCTCCCGCTCGCCATCTCTGTAGCCAGGCAAACTCCCTCTGGAGCCCAGAAAGCCACCAGCTCAGGCAACCCCCTCTGAGCTTCAGTTTCTTGGGCAAAGCTCGCACTCAGCTCTGGCCTCTTTATCGAGTTCCCTCTTTCTGGGATTTGGGTGCCTAAAGTGTGTGTTCAGGATGGGGGGAAGGAAGGGCAAGGGCTCAGCTTTCTACTCTGGGCTGGCTCCTGCCACATCCACTCATGTAGCTGCTTCCACGTAGGCACTCTCCGCAGTTTCTGGCAGCGTAGCACCGTCACCGCCCTGCTGCTAGCTCTCTGAAGGGGCAGCAGCCCACACGAACTCTGCCCTGTCCCAAATGGATAGTCTCCAAACTGAGCAAACCTGTCAAATTTACCATACCTGAGCCAAAATTGGTGAGGCGGATAATACTACCTGCTACCCAGTTTTTTGTGGGTTTTTTCTCTCTTCATTTTCAGGGTGTTCAGATTGTTTGGTTTGGTTTTTCTTCAATTGGCAGAGGTTCACACAGATTGTTTATTTTGGTTCTTTGGTCCTTTCGGTGTTTTGATTATGTCATGTTGGCAATAGTAGCACTATTGCGAAAGAGCAATTGCCAAAAATACCCTAACCAAAAGAGGATCAACAAACCTAGACAGCAAAAACAAAAACAACAACAAATCCTGGAACAGAATACTCCAGAAAAATGGCTATGCAAATACCTCTTTCCATCTTATATATTATTTGGATGGCTACCCAAAAATGTGGATTATACCATTGACTAGTATATCTACTACCTACTTTAGCTCTAGGGATCTATGTCATGGATCCATTCCCTATCTCTAATTTATTTATATATTTTTTATTTATTATTATTATTATTATTATTATTAGCAAGCATTTATACAATCCGTTCCCTGTTGTTCCAGCTCCCAACAGCAAGAGGTTACATCCCCAAAACCTACTTGGCAAATAGCCAATAATGGAACTATCTTCCAAGAACCTATCCAATCTGTGGGATTTGCACAAAATATCCTACAAATGCCCTTTTTAAAAGTAGCTACACTACTGGCACGGACCACTTCCTCTGGCAGTAAATTCCACAAGTGAATTGTGTGCTGCTGAGTGAAAAAAAATACTTTCTCTTATTTGTTTTAAATCTGCTACCAATTAATTTCATGGAGTGTCCTTGTTCTAGTGCTGTTAGAGAGGGGAAAATAACCACTCCCTATTTACGCATTCCACACCACTCATGATTTTATAAACTTCTCTCCTATCCCCTCTCAGTCGTCTCTTCGCCAAGCTGAAGAGCCCCAAGCTATCAACCCTCTCTTCATATGGGGAGCTTTTCCATACCCTTGATCATTTTTGTTGCCCTTCTCTGTACCTTTTCCAGTTCTACTATGTCTTTTTTGAGATGGAGTGACCAGAACTGCACACAATACTCCAGGTGCAGTCGTACCATAGCTCTATATAGAGGCATTACAATATTTTCAGTTCTATTCAAACGGCCAAGGAGTCGTAAATTGGCTATGCTGATCTTCCGAGGAAGAAGCCAAAGGGAGGGGCATACTAAGAGGTTCACTCAGTCTACGCTTTTGCAGTAAGAATGGGGGAGTCTATATTCCCTGATGGTGAATTCAGAAGGTGACTGGATCTTTCTTAGATATCCATCCAACGCTTGCTCTTCCTTTTTCTCCTCTTCAGGAAGTCCACAACATGGAATGAATGGGCCAGTGCTTTCAGATAGAATGGAGCTGGCTTTTAAAGGTCCCTTGGCTCTAGTCCAAGCTGAGGCAGCTAACTGTATTATTAAGCATCCTGGAGATGTCTTCTGTCCCTACTGGGCTTTATACATCCAACTTCTCGGCTACTGGAATCTATGTCCCTTTTGCCCCACCACTCTTCCTGCCCTACAAACCCTAATTTGAAACGGACAAAGGGAAGGGGATCCATACAGTTTTCTTGCTTGCAGCACAAGGAACCATGCTAATGTTTTTAGCCTTTGCACTGGAGACCTCTTGCAGGCTTAGGGGTTGCCTCAATATGGTCATCATGCCTACCTGGTCTGCTCTGCCTCTCGCCTCTGCTGTGCCGACAAAATCCAGAGGGGCTGCGACTCTGCAGCTCAAGAATGGGAGCGACAGAATCTTCAGCAACAGATAAAGGGGAGAGCTGCCTATGGTTGCCACCGTGTGTGCCGGGGCAGTTGGCTCCTGGCTTGCATCGGATGGATCGTGAGGCACCTGAGAAGAAAGAATGTGCATAAGTTTGGCTGTAAACTCCCTGGAGGGAGGAAAAATGCAGCTTTAATTCACTCCCCCTCCCTCACCCCAAAACATCCTGAACAGTGAAATGCATACAAACAATTAATTGAAGAGAGGTGTACAACTGTAATAGTCAAAAGCCAAACATTAATTTCCCCCCACCAATAAAGGTGCCCCACGATGCTAACTCTGAGTCCTGCAATTTTGGATAGGTTTTTAGATACCAAGCCCCATCCATTTGGTTGGAACAGTCAAGTCATTGCTACTCACGTGGGCCCTATCTGCTCACTGGTAATAGAAGGGGCCACCATTTCCTCATGGGTCTCCTCTTGGCATCATCTTCCACTGATGTGCATCATTTTCTATTGATGTCACACAGGTATCGCTCCATATGACCTGTTGTGCACTTCTCCGAAGGAATCAAACTGGCCACTACTGGAGACAGGAGGCAGGACTAGATGAACCAGTGGTCTAACCTGGTATGGCACAACTCTTGTTCTTATTGATGACAGTCCTTATAATGGAGGAAAGACTTCACATCTTGTGGAGCTGGGGTCTTTGATGAAGGTTAGTCCCCCCCAGTGAGGACTCTCTGAAATTGAGATCTCCTGTGGCTGGGAAGAGTTCGTTTGTAAGGCTTCAAACCCACAAGCCAGACAGGAGTCTCTGGATCTTCCTGGAAGGAATCTTTTCCCCTCATGCTTGAGTGCAGACGCTTCTAAGATATGTCAGGTGACTATCACTAAGAGGCTGCAGCCAAGGTGGAAGGTGGCAGAAGATCTGGAACTTTGAAACATGTGTGGCACCTGATTGTTGAGTTGTTGAAAAATGTTTTGCTGAGGAAGACACTGTATTCTGTATGGGAGAGTTTTCAGGAGCAAAACCAGCAGGTAACAGAGCAGAAGGGAAATACTGATGTGACAATCTTCTATGATAATGAATATCTGACTGATTCCCTGGGGACTAATCTACCTCATCAACACACACACCACTTGTGACAGGATATTCCCCCATCACTACATGAAGATCACATGACATATAGGACATAGACCTGGTTGCCATTTATGGCTTCTAATCCCAATCCCTAGTAGCAAATATCCTAGCAGATGACTGGTTTAACACACACTTGTTCTTCTACCCTATTATATTGAGATAAACCTATGTGATCATCACCATGGTATCTGAATATTGTGATGTTATTGGACCTACGGTGACAGGCAGTTACACTGAGTTGGTCCTGGAAGTCAGACAAACATGTTTACCCTATTTAAATAAATGCAAAAATTGCTTGTCAGCAGTCAACCATTCAACAATAGGATGGGCAGATACACGACATCATGCTTCATGTGAAAAGCAGACTCATTTGGGCATTCTTTGGTCATTTACTTCTGTGTCAAACTTGGGCTGTTTTAATACAGATGGGGGCAGGTGGGGGGATGGGTGTTTTGCTGAGGTGGGTGGAGGTGGGTGGGTGTCCCTTTACATAGACACCCACCCACCTCCACCCACGGAGTTTTCCAGAGGGCTCTGTTGATGGACATGGGTGTTGCGCGGGAGCGCACACGCAGTACCACCTATCCCGCTTGGTGTTCACACGGGCGAACACCGAGGGGACACCCATCCTCCCACCCCCCACTGGCCATTTACACAGATGCCCCCCGCACACCTGCCAGAACACTGAGTGGTGGGAGGGGGGCGTTTGTGTAAAAATGGCCATAGACCTAAAACAAGTAACCACAATTATTCAGTAACTGGAAAGGATCCGTGGTATCTGCCAGTATCTGGACAGGATCTGTGATATCTGCCAGTATCTAGAAAGAACCAGATATGAAAGGGTGTCCAGTTAGCATTCAGCAGATTATCTAGTTAACCGTATTACTGATTTACCACAATACCACATATTACCGTTTACTGCATTAGCATTGACTGCATTCCTGTTTGCCCATAATTCCGTTCCTATTTACTCCATCCCTGTGGACCTGGTTTTAGAGGAGTAGCAGTAACATTCCATTTTGCGGTAATGTGGTTATATGCCAATGTGTTAAACAGTAATGCGATAAACTAGTGAACTTTCCCAGTATTATCCGGTAATCTGGCTAGGCAGTTAACCTCTGCCAAACTAGTTAGAAATACTGGCTATTAGCTGCTGATCTGTTTCAGCTATAGTCAAGCAGCCAAGTCAGGATCTACAGTCAGTCATGGAAGAGCTTATGTGACAGAGACCATAAAATAAAGCTGCATTCACATGAGTCTTCTCTCCCGCTTCTTCAGTTTCTTACATGAGATTGTAATCTTGCTTTTTAAATTTTCCCATATTCTCTCCTCCGCTTTAAAAGTCACCCCCTTTTGCCATGTCCACTGCTAGCTATCCCATAATGCTATGAGATTCTGCACGGACTCTGTGGTACAGACTGACCCAGGATTAGAAAAAAAAGTGTGTGTGGGGGGGCTAATCATGCATTACACCACTGCATCTTGCGACCTATCCCTTTCACATATTTTAAAAAAGGGGGAGGGGAAGAGAGATTTTCTCCAACTTACACTGCTTTTAAACGAGGGCGCGCCGAAGCGCCTCCCAAACGCAGCTTTAAAGCAAAGCCGCCGGAAGTGACGTTCTCCCCATTGCCGGCGGCGGCGGCGGCGGCTGGAGACCCGGGGCTTTGCAGCAGCGCGTTCTTAAGACTTCAATTATAAGGCTTAAGAATGCGCCGCTCCAAAGCCCCGTGTCTCCAGCAACGGGGAGAACGTCACTTCCGGCGGCTTTGCTTTAATGCGGCGTTGAGGAGGCGCTTCAGCGCTCCTCATTTAAAAGCAGCCTGAGTATTTCATGCAAACGCAGGCTAAGTCTTATGCTTTTCTTGGGGCATGCATGAAATGTTGTTGTACTGTATACCTGTCAAATTTAAAGATACATATTGCCAGTCAGTGCTAATTATGTCCACCAGAGTACAGGAGAAAACAAAGGCAAATATGGCAGATGTGTATGTAAACAGTCATGCTATTATACTTGGAACTGAAACAAATATTCAGAAAGCTGAGAAAACGGGTCAGGTTTTCCCTACCCAAATGGAAAATGGCAAAGCAGATAATAAATTACTACCGATTTCTGTTCTGCGAAGTGTGATTTTTTTGGTATTATTTCAGGTGCAGGGTGGCAGAGTTTGGGTTTTTCGGTATTTTCAGTTCACTTATTTTGATTTTTTAGTCATTTCAGTATTTTGGTTACATTATTGTGGCAATATTAGCACTATTGCATTTGCACAATTGACAAAAATGGCACAAATGAAACACAGAACTGACCAAATAAATAAATAAATAAAATAATTAAACTAAAAACTGAAAAAACCCCAAATGGAATACCTGGAAAAACATTTATGGAAATACCTATTTTGGTTGCAGTTATTATTTGGACATTCAGACGGCTACTTGAAAATGAGAATAATACCCACAAATATACCCATAAATCAGCTACCTGTTTCAGCGGATGTGGAAACAAAGTAGTTTAGAAGCTATCTTTTATTGGACCACCTTCTGCTGGTAAGTGTATGCAAGCTTTCAGGCCACGCAAGGCCCTTCGTTGGGCATGTAAAAATCATCCAGGTAGTGTGCTGCTCAATCTTTAGTTGAGTTTTTTTTATTTTTTTTAAATAATTTTTTATTGCATTTAACAGTGTACTCCTTGTTACATTCATGTATTTTTCCTTTCTTTTTCCGGGTTTTTGAAAGACTTGTGGTACAAACAAACAAAATAACAATATATTTTATCAATGCAACATAACAGTCGTGATGGATTGCAGTTCAAGGACAATTCGGTACATATTTTTCGTATGTATAGTTCCTTTATAGCAGGTACTTGTATAGGTAGGATCACTGGTCATCAGTTCTGTCCATGGCTTCCATGGTTTCCATGCAGGAAAATCACTTAGCATTAAAGTCCGCAGTCTTATAGCTGACATCTTTTCCATTGAGAAAGCGTACCAAAGATTGTTCAACCATTGATTCGTTGTTGGTTCTGTTTCTATGACCCATCATTGCAGTATGGTATTAATGGTAGCCAGGATCAGTGATACAAAGGTGGGTCTGTAGTGTTCTATTAGCAATGTTTAGGGGAATAGGCCCAGGAGCGCCATTTCTGCTTTAAAGGGGATTGTGATACCTGTAATTTTGTTCATTGTGGACCAGACTTTAGTCCAGAAAGGTTTTATTCTGTCGCAGTCCCACCAAGCATCCATATACAATCCTAGCTTGCCACATCCCTTCCAAAAAAGGTCCAATACCTCCCCAGACATTTTATTTATTATATTTGGCGTTAGATAAAAGAACATGGTAAGTTTTACTTGTGGTTCTTTTAACGCCATAGAGTGTGAACAGCTATGGATGTGCTCAATTAACTCTGCCTTTTGCTTTTTTTCAAAGGTCTGAGACAATATTTGTTCCCATTTTTCAATGCAGGCCAGGGCAGTTTTGTACCACTCTGTTTGTAACTCCTTGTGGATTCTAGCTATGAGCTCTTTATTTGATGTTCTATCAAAAATAAGTTTTTCTATACACTTTTGGGGTATGGTATAATGTTCTACTAGTTCTTTTTGTTCAAACACACTTTTTAATTGCAAGTACTCAGTGCCTAATGTCCACATTGGTTTGCAAGAGTGCGTGTATGTCATGAGAGGACATACGAGAGTCGCCCCTATAAAGCTGAGGTGCTCTGGTGATGCCCTTATTCTTAAGTGGTTTCTTTAATTTAATTGCTATTCCTCCCCTTGTCACCGTCCGATTATTGATTGGTGACAAAGGAGAAGCAGTTTTTATTATAAGGGCTTTTTTTCTCACTGAAATCCAGGCTCTGAGAGCAGTGATTGCAAAGGGGTGTTGGTTCCAATCTTTTTTATTGTAGCTACCACTGTCCAATAGTATATGTTCAAAATTGTCTGTCGGTAGTAGGTCTTTTTCAATTTGTACCCAGTGAGGTTCTGGGGGGAGGGGTGTGCATCATACCATAGGTTGAATGCCTTAGGAGCCTTGTGGTACAGTGTTAGATTAGGTAAATTAATTCCTCCTTTGTCTTTGGACCTTTGTAGAGTTTTAATCTTAACTCTGGGCTTTTTGCTGTTACAGATGAATGCTGCCATGATCTGGTTGTGTTGTTTGAAGAAACTTTCTGGAAGTCTAATGGATAAGGAGATTACTTTGTATAGGATTTATGGGAGTAGGATCATTTTATAGAGTTTTAGTTTACCCACCCAAGAGCTGGTCAAGTTGCCCCATTGTGTTATCTGTTCTTTAATTTGGTCTAATGTGGGGGGGGAATTTTCTTTATATAGTGCACTCATGTCTTTAGTGATATGTATCCCTTGATATCTGAATTTGTTTTCAGCTTCCATAAAGGGTATGTGTTGTTTAATCTGTTGATTAATCTGTTAATCTTCAGCGTCTGGGGAAAGAATAATTGCTAGTGATTTTTGGAGATTTATTTTGTGTCCTGAAATTAAGCTAAACTGCTGTATTAATTCTAGAAATGGGGGAAAACTGTTTGCTGGGGCTCTGACAGGTATAGCAGCATATCATCTGCAAATCGCTCCACGACCAAGCTCCCCCTTACCTCTCGGACCTAATTTCCCTACGTACTCCTGCACGCGCTCTCTGCTCTTCCGTTGTCCCCTCCCTCGCTGTCCCTCGTTTCTCCTGCTCGCCTAACTGCCTTCGCCCCTTCTCCCTCGCTGCCCCCCATGCCTGGAACTCCCTCCCTGTCCGCATCCGCCTTGCTTCCTCCCTCCGCTCCTTCAAATCCCTCCTCAAGACCCACCTTTTCCTTGCTGCCTTTCCCAATGCCTGCTAGTCTTTTCCCCTTACTTTTACTGTCTGCCCTCCTCTGCAGACTGCTGCTACCAACCTCTTTATAACCAAGCCAAGCACACGCACCCGAGATTTCGCATCCGCTTGAATGTTTGTCTGTCTTCTCCCATGTCTCTCCCACTGTCCCCTCTCCCTGTCTCCCCCCCTTTTGTCTTTTAGATTGTAAGCCACAGGCAGGGACCGCGTCTAGTTCTGTGTTCTGTACAGCACCAGGTCATACGACTGGCGCTATATAAATGTCTAATAATAATAATAATAATAATAAACAGGGACAATTTGTATGTGTGTTGTCCAATCTGGATCTGCTTTATATCCTCCTGTTGCACAGGCCAACAGCTCAAGTGCTAAGTTAAAAAGAAGGTGTGTCAGGGGGGCACCCTTTCCAGATTCCCCTCATAAGGGTTATTTGTCTGGATAGTGTGCCATCGATCAACGTTTGCCATCTGGCTATGGGTTTTAAATAAATGGCTCTCAGCCATGACAGAAAATTTCCCCCTATCTCCACAGCTGTCAGCACCTCGAATAAACAATTCAACTCAACTCAAATCAAATGTTTTCTCCGTGTCTGCGGAGAGAATTATGGTGGAAGTTCCTTTCTTTTTGATATGGTGTATGACGTTAAATGTTTTTCTAATGTTTTCTGCCCCTATTTTTTTGGGTATAAATCCTACCTGGTCTGGATATATAACGTTGGTAATGACTGCTGCAAGTCTGTTGTCTAGTGTCTGGATGAATATTTTGAAATCTAGATTCGAAAGGGATATAGGCCTATAACTGGCACATAGTTCCGTGTTTTTATTGAGCTTCAGAATCAGAGTGACTTGGACATCGTAAAATTATTATGGCAATTTTTGCTCTTCTAATATGGCATTATACACCTCTGTTAAGTGGGGGGCCAGCAAATCTTTAAATTTTATATAAAATTTAGCAGGGTAGCTGTCGGGGCAAGGGGCTTTATTTTTTGCTAGGCTTTTTAAGGTGTAACAAATTTCATCAGTGGTGAAAGGGAGATTTAGAAAGTTAGCTTGAGTAGAATTGAATTTAGGTAAGTATTTTACTAATAAATTCCCTCATTTTTTCAGTTTCAGGTTTCTCCGACTGGTAAAGGTCCTTTACTTAAAAACTGAGTGAAGGCTTCCTGAATATGTTCGTTGATAGTGCAAGATTCTCCATCTGGTTTTAAAATTTGTGTAATTGTACTTTTCTTACCCCTTTTTTTGACTAACCTGGCTAGGGCTTTACCTGCTTTGTTCCCATGATCAAAATAAAAACACTTGATTTTTTTCAACTGTCTGGTGTTTTTTTATAATTCAGTGGCATCTATTTCCCCTTTTAGTTTGATAATTTCCTGTTGTATATTGGGGTCTTGACTAATTTTAGCTGAGTTTTCCAGTTCTGTGAGTTCCATATATAATTCCCTTTCTCTTTGTTTTCTGACCTTGTTTAGCCCAGCTTTAATGGCTATAATCTTGCCTCTTATCACTGCCTTCGCAGCATCCCAGAATACTGAGTTAGAAACCACCAATACCTTTTTGGTTTCAAAGTATGATTTGACTTCCTCCTGAATCTGTTTTTTTATTTTGAGGTTGCTTAGCATTGGTAGGTAGGTAGGTAATAATTTCTATTCCGCTCCCTCCAGCTTTACGGCAGCTCAGAAAACATTAAAAACAATATATTAAAAATACATAGAAGGGTTACTAAAACAATAAAAACAACAACAAAAGGAGGTAAAACCACTGGCAACCCCCCTCGTCAAAGGCCAGGACAAACACCGGGTCTTACAGACCCAATGAAAGGCGAACAAGCTGGGGTCCAGGCAAGCTTCCTCTGGGAGGGAGTTCCACAGTCATGGTGCGGCCACCGAGAATGCCCTCTCCATCATGGCCCCCTGGTTCACCCAGGGGACCTCCAAGAAGGCACCCCTGGTAGACCGCAGAGGTTGCTCCATGGCCCAGGGAGTGAGGCAGTCTCTCAGATTGTCATGCATTTGCTCAAGCAATATGCTGTTTGCCCCATTGCCATAAGGCTGTCACTGCATAGTGATCAGACATCACAAGGGGGAGTATCTGACAGTTTTTGAGATTGATTAATTCAGGTTTTTCTAGCAATACGTGACTATGTGGGAGAAGGTTACTGATGAGAAAAAGATATATTCCCTTGCTGTTTTATTGAGCCATCTCCAACCATCAACCAAACCCAATTTAGTTAGTTCTTGTACTAGTTTCCCCTGCCATGGTTTTAAGTTAATCTTTCAAGATGAGTCCATCCTGGACAGGGGGGTGTTGAAGTCCAAACTCACAAAGAAAAGACAGAGGAACATAGTGGGAAGGATATATAAACATTTCCCCATGTTGTCATTTGGGGCATATATGTTTATAAGAGCACATTTTCCTTTCTGTATTGCTACATTGACCAGCAAGAACCTCCCTTTCTCATCCCGGATAACCTTACCTATTTTTGGCTTAACCCCCGAGGATATTCCTATAAGGACCCCAGCCTTTTCCCCCTAGCACAGGCTGCTAAGAGTGTTCCCATATTTTGGTGGCAAATCTATATAGGTAACGAGAGAGAAGATGGGTTTCCTGCAAAAAAATAAAAATCAAAAAAATTTGTTGAGTCTGATCTCTGTTCAGCACCTGCCTCTGTGTCGCTCTTCCTTGTACCTTTCTAACACGAAATTCAATATAAAATTCAGCAAAACCAATATAAAACCTAAAATAAACCATAGAGACACGACCTATTCTTTCGTGTCTCACGTGGGGAGAACCGTGAAGAGTGCAGATATTACAACTGGTCCAGTAAGGGGACCAAGAAGGGGTCCTTCTCTCTGGGTCAAATAAGAAAAGTTTATAGCCCCCTCTAAACAGGGTGATGCTTGGCAAAAGTGTATAGTTTTGCCTCATATCCCCCCTCCCAGAGCACTTTTTCTTATAGTAGTAAACCCAAGAGGTACTTCCCCACCTCCTGACTCTATTGACTGAATATGGGTAAATACTTTTTAAGCTGTAACTTTGCTTTTAAGAATTCCAATACAAAGAAAATGTTAAATTGCAAAGGTTAACATATACTCATTAGTTTGAAATTCAGCTCATGCCGCTGAAGACAGTCCCTTGATCTTCTGTTTATATGAGCACAATTCTTATAGTGCTCCTATAAACAGATAGAAAAGTGAAGAATTTGTAAAGCTGCTGCATGTTCACTTCAAGAAGACTCTTCCCTGGCTCCTGTCTCACTGTGGAGCATGTTGTTTTCAGGGCATTGTACTGAGGAATGTCTCCAAGTCTCCAGTGTCTTCGAAAAATCTCCTTCTGTTGTTTATCCAGATAGTCAGTTTGGCTGGGAATCTATTGGGGGTTTGAGTACCAGTTGAATCATTTTGGGAAAGTATTTGGCCCTCGTCTTTCTCTTTTTTACAGTTTCAGTAGCATAGTTTGGATAAACACACATTCTGCAGACTTTAAAGTCTAGTTGCTGTTTTTCTCCAGCCAAGGAAAGGATGTCTTCTTTGTCTCTTGGTAATTTCAGACATAACGATAACACGGTCAATAACAGTGAATCCCCTGTGGTGGCCGTTTGTCCCGTTACGTCTGTTTGATTCCCACCAGATGTTCACCCCAGTGAATCACTGGCGGGAATCAAAATGACGATTCTGGACCTACGACCCCCCGGAGGTCTAGAATTGTGGTGGGATCGGGCCCTAAACTGTGATCGCATTGGCCATGATCTGGGATGGGCCGAAGGTAACATCTGTTACCTTCAGCCTGGCCGGATCGTGGTCCCGACCACAGGACGGGATCGGGCGCAGCAGCTGCATTGGCCGCTGTGCCCGCCCGTCTCCCGGAGGGCAGGCGGCCGGAGGAGCACGGTGGGGGCGGGGCTGTGCGGCTGCACATCACACCGCACAGCCCCGCCCCCTCCCTGATCCCTGGTAGGAATCAGGCCGGCACCTCTAAAGGACGGCCGGACTGATTCCTGACCAGGATCCGAAACGGATCCCAGTGCGTGGTTCAGTGTCTGAAATTACCCTCTGTATCTTGCAAACTTAATTGTGATGGTATGTGGTTGTTCAGAGTCTTTTGGTCTTGGTCCAAAGCTTGTCCATTTCTGGCTCGTGAATACGATGGTTATCAGGAAAGTTTTCTTTGAGGATTTGTTTGACTAGGTTTTCCACCCCTTCCTCCTCTAAACCTTCTCTTATTCCAACCATCCTCAGATCAGATCTGCGGGTATGATTTTCTAAGTCCTCAATTTTTTCCATCAGATGAGCCACTGAGTGTTGCAGGTGGGAGACTACATTTTCTTGGACTGTGGCCTGGTCCTCCACTAGGGAGACTCTCTCCTCAACCACTTGTACTCTTTTACTCACATCGTCCAGTTTCCCATTAGTTTCTTCAGTCACTTGCTGTTCTTTATTAATTTTATTGAAGAGTTTGTCTCTGTGGAGACTTGCTTTGTGCATTTCAGCTTTAAATTCTGCTCTTAATTCCTGCAGCAGAAGAGTTATGGACTCAATTTCCCCTCCCCCTCTGCTAGGCAGTTCTTCTGGGGCTGGGGATTTCCTGTGCGGCTGCCATGTTATCTCGGAGGACTTCTCTATGTCTTTCCCCTTCAGGGGCTTGTTTTCTGACGTGGAAGCTCTGCAGAGTACTTGCTTTGCCTGTTTTTTGGGAGGGTCCCATCACCCGCTTACTGCTGCTGTTTAGTAGTTTGGGTTGCAGTTTTGGAGGTGCTCCGGCGGGGATTCAGGCAGCGCGAGGCGGGAGACTCCGGAAGATGTGGCCGCTACTCTTCACACATGTGCAGTTCTCCAGTCTTGACTTCTTATTTACCTGAGGAAGGACTCTGTGTGGCCCAAAAGTCTGCATATGTAGGCCCTTTTTACACAAGACGTACCCATGCATGGGTGAGTCCTGTGTGTACAGTAGCGGCAGCGGTGGCAGAGGTGGGTGGGCATGCATGTGCACTGCCGCGAAAGTTGCATCCCCACCCACCTCTCCTCCACCCATCACCCACGCACAGAGCAACAGGCCAAAACTCGGGTTGCTCCGTGCGTGGGGATACGTGGGGGATGGGTGTGCACTGGTGTGCACCCATGTACATCCACCACCACCACCAGCAGCGCACACACCAACCACCCCCTCAGCGCAGTCCATTTAAAAAGGGCCTTATTCTCACCGACGGACATTGGTACGGTAAAAGATAACATCTGAAGTATTTTGGATGCAATTGGCACCAGCCCACCCCACCTCCAGGATGGCCTGTCTGGGTAGAGAGTGGATGCTAGATTTGCAAACCAGAACCGGCTGTGCCTGCTCCAGAGCAGCCCCGTTGGCAGCACTCTGGAACACTCCAGAGAATGCCGTGCGACGTGAGTTGACCAAACCCGGGACAACAAGTGAAAGTGGAGCTGCTATCCATCTGTTGGGCAGACTCACAGTGCAGCTTCATGCCCCGCCAGTCATTGGTCCAGTCAGCACCATGAATTATGTCCACCAGCCTAGAGTGTCGGGTGAGTGTCCAGAACTC
>QEPC01005386.1:2742688-2759909 GCA_003113815.1 Sphenodon punctatus | reverse complement strand
CTCAGATTGTAAGCCCTAGGGGCAGGGACCGTGTCTATTTTATTACTTTGTAAAGTGCCAGGTACACTGCTGGCGCTATATAAATGTTTGTTAATAATAATAATATTATAATAATAATAATAATAAATAAATAAATAAATAAAATGATGGGGGCCACCACCACCCCGGCCTTCCCCACAACCATCACCTCCATCTTGTCAGGATTTAGTCTCAGGCAGCTCGCCCTCATCCAATCCCCTACAGCGGACAAACACCGGGTAAGCACCGAGACTGCAGGGCCTGAGTCGGAGGAAAATGAAAGATATAGCTGGGTGTCATCAGCGTATTGATGACACTGTACGCCAAACTCCCCAACAACCTCTCCCAAAGGCTGCATGTACACGTTGAACAGGCGAGGGGCTAAGATGGAACCCTACGGTACTCCACACGTGAGGCCCCGGGGGGAAGATGAAAACTCCTCCAGCACCACACGCTGGGTTCTCCCAGCCAGGAATGAGTGGAACCATTCAAGAACAGTCCCGCCAATCCCTGCAACCAAGTCACCAACAACTCATGATCAATGGTATCAAATGCCATTTTAGATATTTTAGATTGTAAGCCACAGGCAGGGACCACGTATATTTCTAAGTTCTGTACAGCGCCAGGCACATGGCTGGCGCTATATAAATGTTTATAATAATAATAAATGCAGCCGAGAGATCTAACAAGATCAACAGGGTCGATCAGCTACCATGTGAAACTGACAAATCTGCCCACCAAGTCCGCAGTTGAGGAGTGAAACTGATAAAACTGCCCACCAAGTTCACAGCAGGGGAGTGAAATTGACAAATCTGTCTACCAAGTTCGGAGCTGGGGAATGAAATTGACAAATCTGTCCACCAAGTCCGCAGCGGGGGAGTGAAACTGACTAATCTGCTCACCAAGTCCTCAGCTGGGTAATGAAACTGACAAATCTGCTCACCAAGTCCTCAGCTGGGTAATGAAACTGACAAATCTGCCCACTGAGTCCACAATGGGGGAGTGAAATTGACAAAGCCCACTAAGCCTGCAGTTTCCAAGTCCTGATATTGGCCAGATGTTGATTTTGTACCATATTTTCAGTTGCTATGTGAGTCTCTCGAGTTCCCTGGATATGTTCTGGCTGGAAAACCCCTGTAAACTTGCATTTCCTCCATGGCTAGCTCCCATGTAGGTGTCTGGAACCGTGGCAAGTGTTACATGCTACCTTGCTACCTCTCTCCCTTCTCACCCTCCATGAGTCCCCCGCTCTCCACCCATTGCTACCCCATCCATTTTTGGAAATCACCTATTAGCTCAGTCAGAGTGCAGCTAGATGGTTGCCAGTTGCGCTCTCTCTCATGCTCCTCCAGTTGGAGAACTACTGCTTAGACAACCCCCTCTTCCTTGCCACCCCACCCTCACCATAAGTGAGGCTAGCCCAGGGCTTACACTGCAAGGGGAGGGAAGGTGCTTCTGCTCCCCACTGAATGGCTGATCCATGGGAAGAAGGACTTCTAGGGATGGCTAGGAATATTAGCTTGCTCATAAAGTTCAAATCCCAACACTATCTGCCAGAGATTTGATTCAGGATCATCTTGAGCTATTAATTATATAGCACTTTCAGTGTTCAAACTGGTTTACATGCCTCATCAAAGCCCTTTGAGATAGTTCATTATTATTTCCAGTTGGGATACTGTGGGTAAAAGATAGTGTCATGTCCAAGGCCACGTAGTAAGCTCATGGCTAAGTCCCAATTTGAACGCTGGTCTCCAAGGTCTAAGTCAAACACCTTAGCCACTAAAATGCCCAGTGCAGCCGAATTAAAACATGCATTGTTACAAAGCATACAATCCTCATTCACTCATCAACGAGCCCTTTCATCACAGGAAGAGAGAGTAGTAATTTGTGAGATGATTCCGCCCACCCTACTCTTCTCCCCAGGGGAAGGACTCACTAGGCTTGCGTTGAGGATGGATTATGACCCATCACAGCCACTGTGCAGGCAGGAAGAGTGGGTTTGGGGGGGGGGGGGGTGTTATTGTTTTCAAAACAAATTTCTCCCTGCCACACAGGGACTTGATGGATCATTATCACTTCAGCAATGGAAGACTGATGAATCTTTCCCCTGGAGGGAATCTTTATCAAAAACTACTAAACTGTCTGCCTGTCTATATCAAAGGACTCACTTAAGATTTAAGTATTCTCTTTATAAATGTGGTTTTGGTTCTAGAGTGGTATCACATTATAATGATACGCACTGTATATAAATAGAAACAGGGAAATGTTGTCAATTTGTCATGCTTAGGGCTGAATCGAGTAGTAAAAAAACCCTATTCATGAGTATTCGCTGAGTTCTGAGGATCGTCCCTGAGTGCTCAGACCATAATCCTTGGACCTTCAGCAAATATTCACGAGTCATTTCTGAGGGCGGGGGCTGAGGGCAGGGGCCAAGGAAGGGACCAGAGGGGAGCCTGGAAGGGGAGGGAGGGAATGGGTCAGGGAAGAGGGGATGGGCGCTTGGAGGGGCTGAGAGGGTAGAGTACTCACCCTCCCGAGGGGCTCCAGAAGCGCATGGCTTCCTCTGGACAGGGTAAATTTTAAAAAAGCGGCTTGGCATGCTCAGGAGAGTCAAATGGCCCCTTCTGAGCACGATTAGACCTTTCTAAGATGGCACCCACAATGCTGCCAGCGCCATTCGGCCCTTCTGAGCATGCCCAGCTTTTTTAAAAAAAAACAACCTCAAAACGTACCCGGTCCAGAGGAAGCCACACGTAGCCAGAGCCCCTCTACACCTCAGACCCCGCTAGGCCCCCACCCCGTTAGCACCCCAGTCCTGAGCCCCCGCTAGGCTCCCACCTGCCTTCCTGGCCCCCACTAGCCTATTCTTTCCCTGGCGAGTGGGGGGCCAGGAAAGGAGGAACTGGGCCCTAGCGCTGGCCCTCTGGCCGCCTTCTCTGTACTTGGCCAAGGATTTTCCAAGTTCCGAAGTTCTGGAGACCATTCCTCGAAACTTCAGAACTTAGAAAACTGAGTCAAGTACCTTGATCTTCGGGGTTTTCCGGGGGAAACTGAGGACCAAGTTTGAGCACTCATCATGCTGATGTACTAAATTATTCTTTGATTCAGTTCAAAAAAATTCTGCCAATCCTTCCGTAAGTTGTTCTCTTTGAATATTCCACTTCTGAGTCAACAAGGGGGGTAAATATGTGTTATCACTACAGATCTATTGCCCTTCAGAAAAATATACGTTTTAGGAGAAAATTGCTTGTTTGGAGGGATTTATATTTGAAGGGGAAGGGTTACACCATTTATTTATTTATTTTCCCCTAGAGATAACATGCAGAGATTTTAATGAAAAACAAAATACTCAAAGACTGTGTTTATCATTTCTCTTCTGCATCATGATTAACTATTGTCAAGGGAAAGGCTGTTGTACTTTCACAGTGACAACAATCCATAGCTCCTGCCGATTATCCCATCATCATCCACACACAACCATTAATTTAGAAGTCAAAAGACTTATTCACGATTAACAAAAGGATCTCTGCAATTTAGACATATCCTCTGGTAAAATGACAAGGGGGCAGCAGAGGCCGATGTTAAAGCAGATCACTGGGTATAAGGACACCTAGATTTATCACAGACTTTATCACCTAGCTTGCTTTGCTATATCACCTTGGCCAACTCACTTCCTGACTCTCCACTAGAGCGGAAACAAAAAGTTAATTCCGCAATCACAGTTAATAACCAAAATTTCAGATCACTCATTGATAAACCAATCTGTAAATGCATACTGCAGCAGTTAACCAATTAACCAAAACATTGATTAATACTGTTTTAATATTACCAGGCAACCAATTTATCACATATCCATTTTACCGTTTTTCTGCAGTCCATCATTTCCAGATTTTTCTCTACCAATAGAAAAGCTGCATCCAGCAGTTTTGAACCAGGTATCTAATGGGAGACTGAGCTCAACTTGAAACCAGGGTACATGGGGGAGGGGGAAGCAGGAAAAGAATTATGGGTAAATGGCAACGCACAGTGCAGTAATACAGTAAATCAGTTAAACCATCAAATAATATATGGGTAGTGCTTTGTAACCGATTATTGTTGGTGCAGATCAGTTACCACAAATCCAACCGTTATTGAGCATTTAACTGTCTCTACTCTGCATCCTGCTTCAGGATGAGGCCACTGAATATGTTTTCAGCAAGGCACCTATGAAATTCCATGGGTACAAAGCTGTTAAGAATGGCCTGAAATACAGCTCCAGTCACGGCCCTCTGCCTATGGCTCTGCTCGGACCAGAAATTTGAGACGCAGCCGAGCCTGGACCCAATTTATCTTTATTTCTTCCCTCCCCCTGACCACGACTTTGATGGCATCATAGTGTTCCATAGGGGGAGAGCTAAAGAAGGAAAGCTAAGGCATCCCTGTAAAAGGGAGTCGTAACACTGACAGTAAGGAAGCAAGTGCTATGGCCATCAGAGTGTGCACCGTGAGCTGGCGCTGAAGAGGACATAAGAACACAAGTAGCGCCATACTGAGTCAGACCAATGGTCCATCAAGCCCAGCATCCTGTCTCTGACAGTGGCCAATTTTGGTCACATGGGAGACGTATCAGCAGTCACAATGGGCAATTCATTCCCTGTTGATCACTCCCTGCTCCCAACAGTAAGAAGTTCCCATCACATAATCTACTTGACTAATAGCCATTAATGGACCTATTCTCCAAGAACTTATCCAGTCCTTTTTAAAACACGACTGTACTACTGGCCCCAACAACCTCCTCTGGCAACAAATTCCATAATGTAACTGTCCATTGAGTAAAAAAATACTTCCTTTTATTTGTTTTAAATCTGCCACCAGTTAGTTTAATGGAGTGTCCCCCTAATTCTAGTGCTACTTGAGAGGGTAAATAAACGTTCCCCATCTACTCGTTCCACTCTGCTCAAGATTTTATAAACCTCTATCATATCCCCTCTCAGTCGTCTCTTCTCCAAGCTGAACAGCCCTAACCTAGCAAGCCTCTCTTCGTAGGGAAGCCGTTCTAAACCCTTTTTCAGATGGGGTGACCAGAATTGCACACAGTCCTCAAGATGTGGTCGCACCATTGATTTATATAGGGGCATTATGGTATTTTCAGTTTTATTCTCTATCAATTTCTGAATAATTCCTAATATTCTGTTTGCTTTTTTGACCTCTTTCGCACACTAAGCTGAGGATTTCAATGTATTGACCACATTGACTCCAAGGTCCTTTTCCTGAGTGGTTACTCCTAATTTAGTACCCAGCATTGTGTACACATAGTTTGGATTATTGTTTCCTATGTGCATCAATTTGCACTTGTCCACGTTAAATTTCATCTGCCATTTAGATGCCCAGGCGCCCAGTCTCCCAAGATCCTCTTGCAATTCTTCACAGTCTGCTCATGTTTTAACTACCTTGAATAACTTTGTGTCATCTGCAGATCTGATCACCTCACTCTTTACTCCTTTTTTCAGATCCTTGATGAAGATATTAAACAACACTGGTCCCCGTACAGAGCCCTGCGGCACTCCACGATATACGTCTCCCCATTGTGAAAACTGACCATTTAGTCCTACCCTTTGTTTCCTAGCCTTTAACCAGTTACTGATCCACGATAGGACACAGCCTCTTATCCCATGACTCCTCTTGAGTTTCCTCAAGAGTCTCTCATGAGGGATCTTATCAAGTGTCTTCTGAAAATCCAGATACGCTATATCAATTGTGTATCATATCACTAGACTAGAGTATCATGTCATCATATCACTAGGACAATGATACTAGACAACACCTGTGGCAGCTCTAAGTCACACGAGTATTTAACAGAGGAAAAACCTCAGTAAAGGAGTGAAGTGAAAGGAGCGGCTCTCAGGCTCACCAAGGAATGAGGCAGAGCCAGGCGGCACATGGGCAAAACAGAAACCCAATGCTTCATCCCACAACCCAGGAAGGGTCTACAAGGACGCTATATGGACTACCCGAACTGTGGAAATCCAAGGTGGCCGCTGTCCTTTTGTTTATGTTGGAATTGTTGGAGGAACAGGGCTGCCTATCGGAGGGGAGGAGGAGGCCAGAATCCCAGTGCCTAAAAGTGCTAGTTCTAAGAGAACATACTTCAGAACTGGTACTGTGTGTGGCGGCAGTGACAAGTGAAGTTCCCCCAAACCCTGCAGTGATAATTCTCCTGGAGGCCTGCATGCATGCCACTACAATCCCTGCACCCTGTACTAACTTAACCATGCCCCCCCATGGACCACTGTGATGTTCCAATTACTGGGCATATTGGTAAACACAACATAATGGGGAATAGTCAACGTGAATTTAGTAAAGGGAAGTCGTGCCTCACTAATCTATTGGAATTTTTGAGGGTGTAAATAAGCATGTGGAGAAGGTGATCTGGTCAACAGAGTGTATCTGGATTTTCAAAAAGCAGTTGATAAGGTCCCTCCTGAGGAAATTAAATAGGCATGGGATAGGAGGCAGTGTCCTATCATGGATTGTTAAGTGCGTAAAGGATAGAAAACAGAGGCCGGGGGAAATCCGCAGCCAGAATATGCATGGGGATCGGTCAGTCTGAAAGCCCCCTCCCCCCCGGCACGGCTTTGCCAGCAGACATGCACAGGGACGCAGAGTTCAGCAGAGCAGGAACTCGAGCTCTGCATCCATGTGGATGTCTGTCGGCAAAGCCGCGCGGGGGCGCTTTCAGACCGGCTGATCCCCGCGCATATTCTGGCTGCGCATTCCCCACCGCAGCCAGAATATGCATTGGGGGGAGGGGGCGAGGGATGTTGGAAAGTGACCAAAGAGTAGGACTAAATGGTCAGTTTTCACAATGGAGAGAAGTAAATACTGGAGTAGCCCAGGGATCTGTACTGGGACTGGTGTTGTTTAATACATTCATTAATTATCTGGAAAAGGGAGTAAAGGGTGAGGTGATCAAATCTGCAGATAACACAAAGGGTGTTTTCAAATGAGATGGCGGCATGGTTTAACCCGCCTTAGCGTGGGTTAAACCAAGTGCCACTGTCACGTTGAAATGCAGCCCCCAGACGTTAGCATGCTTTGGCTCTCGATCATTGTGATGGCTAGCGGAGGCTGTGACTCCGGGATTTCCCCGAGTCGCAGCCCAGGCTAAGCTCCACCATGGTCGGAAACCAGCCGCTGTGCCCGAGGTAAAGTGGGCTAACACATCCGATATCCCATTGTACATGCCGTGATCTGGAGAGGCAGGGGGCGCCGTGGCAGCCACCACTGGTTGCCATGACCACCCATTAGCCAGGGCAGGCGGGCCGCTCCATGCAGCATGGGGGCAGGGTTGGGCGGACGCAAATCTGTGTATCTCCCCACCCCCTCCCTGGCCCTGCTGCAGTCACATTTGTTTGGCAGCTGGGCCGAGTCCCGGATGAAGCGCTAGCTCCCCACAACCACCTGGAGAAATCGGTGGTGGTGGCAGCAGCTCTCACATCCGAAAACAGCAAACGTTATTCAAGGTAGTTAAAACCCTAGCGGACTGTGAAGAATTGCAGGAAAATTTTGCAAGACTGGGTGACTGGGCATCTAAACGGCAGATGACATTTATTGTGGACAAGTGTCAAGGGAGGCACATAAGGAAAAATAATCCAAACTATTATGGACGCAATGCTGGGTTCTAAATTAGGAATTACCACTCGGGAGAAGGATCTTGGAATCACTGCTTACAATACATTAAAATCCTCCGTTTAGTTTTGATGACAGTCAAAAAAATGTTAGGAGTTATTTGGATAGAGAATAAAACCGAAAATATCATAATGCCTCTATATCATTTTTAAAATGATATTTATTTATTATAAAATTTGTATGCCACCCGCTCCCGCTAAAAGCATCTCGGGGCAGCTAAACAACAGATTAAAACAGATTAAAAACCAGCAATAATACAGTTAAAAAAAACCACAATGTAAGTCTATGGTGGGACCACACCTTGAATATTGTGAGCAGTTCTGGCCGTCCCATCTCAAAAAAGGCATAATTGAGCAAGAAGGGCAACAAAAATGATAACGGATGTGGAACAGCTTCTGTACGAAGAGAGGCTTGATAGGCTGGGGCTCTTCAGCTTGGAGAAGAGAGGGGATATAATAGAATCATAAAATCGTGAGCGGTGTAGAATGAGTTAATAGGGAACCGTTATTGATATTTAACCTCTCGGAGAATACTAGAGCCAGGGGGCGCTCCATGAAACTAGCTGGCAGCAGATTTAAAACAAATTAAAGAAATTGTAACTTGTGGAATTTGTTGCCAGAGGTTGTGGTCGAGGCCAATAGTATAGCTGGGTTTTAAAAAAGATCGGATAAGTTCTTCGAGGGTAGGTCCATGAACAGCTATTCGTCAAGTAGCTATGGGGGGATGCATGTAACCTCTTACTACCAGGAGCTGGGACTGGATTGCCCATTGTGACCTGAATGGGTACTTCTCCCAAGAGAAAGAGATTGATCACTGGCAGACCCTTTACTGTCGGGAACCGGGGGATGACCCACAGGGAATGGATAGCACGGTGACCTGTTGGGTGCTTCTCCCAGGCCCCCATGACTGGCCACTGTCAGAGACAGGATGCTGGGCCTTGATGGACCATTGGTCTGACCCAGTATGCGACTACTTATGTTTGTAAGGGGGCAGGGTATCTCAGAAAAAAGGCAGGACCGAGGTGTTCCCTTGCTCCCGTCTAACATAGCCACACCCACTAAGGAGCAGAATGACATCATAGCACTTCATGGAGTGCGGGACCTCCCGTAGCCAAGGGGCTTGGTAGCAGAGCTGAAAGAGGTAGCACGTTTGTTAGTCAAAGATAATACCTGCAGTTTCGAGTAGTCTGTTGGGTTCCTGAATGGTAATTGAATACCGAGTCCGGCACCGGGACTACCCAAACATACCAGGTATTATCAGTACCGAGACTTACTGTTTTACTAATCGGAAATATGGAAAATTGGTACAGGAACTCAGAAAATCAATCTTGGAAGACATACAATGGTCAAAGATGGTTTGAGGTGCAGGAGACTCTGGGGGCAGGTGCTGGTGACAGCAGAGAAGGAGCAAAGTTCCCAGGTGGGAACATCTTAGGAAGAGAAGGCAGAAAGACAGGAGAACCTTGAAGGTTCTTGGAGAACCTTGAAGGGGAGGACAAGGAGTTTGTTCTGGATGGGAAGGGGGAGAGGGAGCCAGCGGAGAGGGCAGAGGATGGACTGAACATGATCAAAAGTCTGTTTTTCGTTCACAGGGTTAGTTCGCGTTTCAAACTCCATAAACACCGGCAAGTGCCTAGGGCTTTGTTAGATATCTTTATTCCCATTTCGTTCTCCCAGTAAAACGTAACAGTCTGCTCATTTACCAACCAGGCTTTTAAACAATAAAGCTATGGGTTTATTCCCTAAACGAGCTTGCTTCATTGATGTGCAATTGCTGGAAAGAACGGAACTAAGCGCACAGCAGCCTAAGAATGTGCCGAAAGTGAGGAAACCTGTTAATCAACAGGCGTGAGCAAAGAAGATCCATTAAATCGGGATAAGTGCTTGCTCAATCCAGGCGTTGGCAGCGCGATAAAGTAGGCTGCGAGCAGGAGAAACAGAAAAGCATTTGCAGCTAATCCAAAGCTGCTAAACACATATGCCGCTGATACTATAAGAACCTGTAACTTGACGGGTCTTAGAAAAGAAACAAATGGATTTAGAGGGAAGAGCATCTGTGTGGGATCCAAGCCATTTATGAAAGGGATAAGGGATTCAAAAGATTCCAGGCAAAATGTGTACATATTTGCCACTCATTCCTTTGGCAGCAATTGATGTGTTTATTGTTGCATAAAGTACATGACTGGGCATGATATATTTATGGCCCTACAGTTGTTATGATCTCTGACTTAATCTGCCACCTCCTTTGAAGCGAAGCTATAAAACCTTTCATTCACCTGTTGGCACACCAACAGTACAAGGTGCCCACGCTGGACATGCCAGGCCAAACGTGGTCAGAAAGACTGTGTACACTGAGAATGCATATTTAAACCTCATTTATAATCACAATGTTTGAAACCCAGAGTGTCAGCAACTCCAAGTGGGATTGCATCATAGGTTGATGGAGTTGCTCTCTTTATTGATAGTGATACATTTTGCATGTTTCTACTGCTCCCTGGAGTCACAGGATTATAGTTAGGTCTCATGGCACTTTCCCACATGACAAAACGCTCCAGATTTGTCTCTGAGAAAATCCCCGGGAGGCAAATCAGGCAAGGGGGTTTGTAACATGGAAACGTTAACCTGTGCGGTTTTGGCGGCAATCATGCGGGGGATTCAGAGCTCCCTGGGACAGGGAGGTTAAAGGATTTCAACCGCATAAAGGTTTTCAACTCCAAAGTTGGAACGAAGGTCCTGTTCGGAGCCGAGATTTGGGTTCCACTGGTTTCCCCAAAACTAAATCAGTTTCAGGCTAAATTTCTTAGGAGCACCTTGCAAGTGCCAGCAGGCACTCCCTCAGCGGCAATACGTCTGGAGACTGGTCCGTTAGGATGGGACCAAAAGGCCTGGATTGGGGCTATGAAGTTCTAGTGCAAAATGACCAAAAGTAGGGAAGAGGGGCTGCTCAGATTCCTCATGAAGGATTCCTACAAGGATAGATGGCAGCAGGAGGTGGAAGGCTTTCTGGATAGGTTGGGGCTCTCTGACAGAAAAAAAGACGCTATGCAGGCAGTGATTATTACAAGAGAAAAGGATATTGCCTGGCAAAACGATGTGGCCACTGTAAGAAATACCCAGCATATGAAGGATTACCTCCAGTGGGCCCCGAGCAGCGGGGAGTCAGGAGCATACTTAGCAACAGCTATGCCCCCAAGAGGAAAATATTTATTCATGGCAGCAAGGTTTAATGCCCTTCCATCTAAAATGCTTGAGGGAAGGCAGGGGGGAGTCCCTCATGGAGACAGATTGTGTCTTTTTGATAATATCATTGCTGAGTCTACCCAACACATTTTGATTGCCTGTGGGCTATATGATGGCATAAGGAGGGAAGCGCTGTCCACTTTCTTAGATAAACTCCCAGGGAGGGGGGAATATGAGTTGATGTTGCTGGCCCTTCAAGATACAGACCATGACATTACTAAAATGGTGGCTAATTATTGAACACAGGCTTTCCAGGTACGGCAAAATTTCTTGGAGTTTAAGTGTGCCGAGGTTACGAAGTGATATTTTTGGGAGTCATTATTTTATCTCTTGCATTTTATTTTCTACTTACCATTTGTTTTTATGTATTTTTCTTGAAGTTTGGGTAGGTAGGTTATTTGTAAATTGGTTTTACAGTATTGTAGGTTTGTTTTGTATGATTTACGCAATGGCCTATGGCTACGCTTAATAATAAATAAATAGTTATCACATTACCATTTACCGCATTACCACGAAAGTGGACCAGTCTGGACAGAGGAAGGGAGTAAAAAAGAAAATTTGAAACAGTAATTACAGTAAGGCAATACACAGTAATGCAGTAATAAATAGTAATTCTGTAAATGGTACGTGGTAAACAATAATCGGATCCATTCGATATCCACTGGATACTAAAATGGATACTGGGATATCTGACTGGATACCATATACCAGCACTTCCTCATGTCAGCTCTAACCCTAATACATTCAAAGTATTTTAAAAACATGAAATAATCTTCCAAACATGCCTATGATGTAGGTAGAGAGGAGAATTTTCTATTGATGCAATAAACTGCATGCAATATGAAATGATTTTCTTGTGAGTAGTTATGTCAACTGACATACCCTACGTACAGCCCAGAAGTGAGCTGTGCCATGTTAACATCAAATGTATAACTCATCTATATTAATAAATAGAATAATATAAAATGGCAGCGTTAAGGTTATGTGTAAGTTGCTTTAGGTCTCCTCCCAGGACATGCCCCTAGATCTTGAATGCAGAATTCCAGTAGGGTCCTTCAGGGATGTTGTGAAAAGGGGCTGAAACTCAAACTTCTCTTGCTAAAGCTCTTTGTGAGCTTATTGCTTTGTCATTTTTGATGTTTTAGAGATAATATTTAGGTTTTTTAAAGATGTCCTGATTCTGAGCCTGCCTATCCATTAAAGCACGTGCGTAAGAATTGTGTGTTCACGAACATCCCATTTTTGATTATTATTATTTTAAAATAAAACGAGTAACTAGGGTTTTTTGTGATTATTTTGGTAGTAACATTTGGTAGAAAAGGTTAGCGTCCCTTGGCATCATGGCAAAACATTCTGCAAGCAAAGTAGCAAAACGGGAAAAGGTGGCTTGAAGGAGAACTGGAGTGTCAGCTAAGGATGGGCGAACAGATCGCGGTTCGGGTTCAGCTGTTCGGTTTGGCTGCGTTCGGTTCGTCCGTTCGGTTCGTCCGTTCGGTTCGGATTTGTTCGGTTCGTTCGGTCAGTTCATTCGTTCGTTCAGTTCGTTCGCCGAGTTCGGGTTTGGCTGTTCGGTTCGTTCGTCCGAACAGACTGTTCAGTTAGGCCGTTCGGCTGTTCTGTTCGGCTGTTCTGTTCGGCCGTTCGGGAAGTGTTGTTATGGGTTTTTTTTTTGTTTTTATATGGTTTTTTATTGGGTTTTCTTTTGTTCTTTATTTGATTTTTTGTTTTTTATATGGGGTTTTCTTATTTTTTTTAATCTAATATTATATATATCTGTCTACACTAAATCTAACTGCTATTAACTATTCTAAATGCTATGAAGCAAATGGATTATCTAATAAGTACACAGACCTACTCCTACAAACACTAAAACTAAATCACTAACGCTATCTCTATCACTAAGGTAACTCCTACAACTGTCTCTATCTATCTATCTATCCCCCCCATCCCATATCCATATCCATATATATATGTATATGTATATATATGGATATATATACATCCATATATCCATATATATGGATATATATATGGATATATATACATCCCATATATATGGGATGGGGGGGAATCACAAATAGAAGAGGAGTCTGTAGTGAAATACATACATTACATACTCAATGAGTCTGTACAGTGCATAACACAAGGTTTCAGTTTATGGTTTAAGTTTCATTTCAGTACAAAACTGAAATGAAACTTAAAGCAATCTAAAAATCCTACTCAACGCCTGCTGTTCAGGAACAGTGACTAGCTCAGAAGGTGTTGGGAAGGGGGGAGGCAGATAATTAGTTTCGTTTCTTGCAAGCCTCTCCACCCCTGGTGCCTGGAAGTCTGCTCCTCAGTGACTGACACCTCCCTGTAATGTTTGACCTTCTAGTGAACCTTTTTTTGCCACCCAAACTCATCCGAACGCGATCCGAACGGACCGAACTGTTCGGCCATTTCGCCGTTCGGTGTTCGGTTTGTTCGGTATGTTCGGGTTCGAGGTCGGTCATCCGAACAGTTTGAGTTCGGGCCGAACTCCGAACTGCCGAACCGCGTTCGCCCATCCCTAGTGTCAGCAACTGCTCAAGTTAGTGTGGTAACTTGAGGGTTCACTTTGTTCTGTAGAATGACCTCCCCTGAAGCTATGCAGTTCCTGGGCCAGCAAGGAGCGAAGCTGAGGGGTTAGAACTTTCTTGTTAGTTGAATAAAGACAGCTTCTGAGTTAAGCAGCTCCTGTGTGTGCTGCTCCTGATTCCTCAACCAAACTAAAGCGCATTCACACATACATTAAAATGCTGCTTTTCCTAAATGCAGTCAATTTCAAAATGCGCTTAAATAAACCCATGCACTATTCACATTGACATGACACTGACTAGGCTGGTCAGTGTCATGTCAGTTACACAGCTCCGTTTCCCTGGCTCTCGGTCCCGGAAAGGGGAGAGCAGCGGAGCCGGGAAGCTGGGAGCTGTGCAAATGACATGACACTGACTATGAACACCGACATTCCGACAAGAGGATTTATGCGGGTCATTTCAAATGCGCGCTTGTAAAGGTAGCTTTTGGCTGCCCCTCAATGCGCTGGAAAAACAAGCGGAAGAACTGCCAAATAAGCGCATGCAGTCTTTCCGACATCGTTCTAATAGGCGGGGGAAAGAAAAAAAGCGCCGATTGAACGTATGTGTGAACGTGCTCTAAACCCTTCCAAGTGACAACAGACAGACAGCGTTTTTAAAAGTGAATTGAAAACAGTGGTGAGCAGTGCACCGGTGTCAACAAACGTGACTCTGATCATGAGGCTGGCAGTGATTGTGAGAATGTGGCATGTGTCGACACAGGCACAATCCAAACTGATATTCTTTCTTCTACATTTTCTCATGTTTGCACACCTTGTTTGTCATTTCTCACTTAGGTGTTTTTACACACACATTTCTCCTGCGTGTTTGCTGTTATATCCTGAACTTTCTGCGTGTCTAAATCACTCACCCAGATCTTAAACATCTGACTCTTTGAACGTCTGCATACAACTTCTCCCAGAACTTGTGTGTGTAAAAAGGGCGAAATTTTGTTCAGCCCTAATAAATACCATGCCTGAAACTCACCTGAGTGGAGTAGTGATCTTATCAGTTGAAAACAAACATGCAAGGAACTTACGCACTAAGGAGATGACCAAATGTTTTGCAGAGCAGAAAGCAAGAAAAACATATTCTTTAAATCTGTGTTACTATAACCTAACAACATATCAATTTTTCTCAGTGCCTTAACGACCGAGGTATATTTCAGAGATTTTATTTGTATCTGCTGCAATATAGTTTTATGTACCTATTTTGGGTTGAGTTTGTGTTTTTGTTTGTTAGTTAATTTCAAGTTTGAGCAATTTATATTTGAAAACTATATTATAACTTTTCTGTATACTGTAGTTTGTTTGGTTTTGATGATTTATTTATTTTACTTCTGAGTCACTCTTAGGGGAGCCCATCATTGTGGCCTGAGTCCAGGCCCTTCACAGCCTTGCTACACCTCTGCATCTCAACAAGGATCGGACACCTGTTTTATTATGTATGGTGCTCTGATAAAAGAGCTTGACAGCATTAGACTGTGAGTATTTCCAATTGACCCCGTCACGGAATCACCCCTTTGATTCCCCACCGGGGCCACCGTGTAATGGGCCAACAGACGTGCTGGCTGATCCTGGCAGGGAATCTGGGGGGCCGGGGCTTCGTGGCGCAATGTGTGGCCGCACAGCCCCGCCCCCCCATGCTGCCCCGGTTGCCCACTCTCTAGGCGACGGGCGGGCGCCACGGCCAATGTGGCTTCAGCGCCCTCCCGCATTGACCACGGCCCCCGCCGCGGATTCCGGGCCGTGGTCTGGGGACAGACGTGACGATCCCCTTCATCACGGGGGGGGGAATCACATTCACCACGCAAATGGCGCCGGTCCCACCAGGACCGCAGTTTGCATGATGAATATGATTCCCCGCCGTGATTCACGGGGGTGAACATCTGGGGGTGAACTTCCGTTCCCCCCCAACAGACGTTACGGGATCACGATCACCATGTGGGGATTCACTGTGGTTGACCGTGATCACGTAACGTCTGAAAATACTCTCTGTCTCTTTGGCACTGGAACCGAGAAGGGGGATTGCTCTCCAGACCCCCACAACTATATTTGAGGTTTTCTTCTAATGTTACAGGGGAGGAAAGAATAAAGTTTATTTATTTATTTCCAGTACGACTAACCCGCCCCCTCCTGCCACACGGCAGCTCAGGGCGATGTACAACAAATAAAAATACAAAGTAATAAAACAATATAAAATACAAATAATTAAAATTCATTAAGATGAACAATCCCAGGGCCAGACTAAGACCCCACCAACCCCCCAAAGAAAATAAAACATCCACCCACCCACCCACCACCCGTCTCCCTCAACGAAAGCCTGGTGGAACAGCCAGGTCTTACAGGATTTACGAAGATAAGGGAGATTCGGGGAAAGGCGGATCTCCAGTGGGAAGGAGTTCCACAGTCACGGAGTGGTCACCAAGAACGCCCTCGCGAGGGTCACCACCCGGAGGACCCGCAGAACCTCCAAGGGGCAGCTCCCGGACGACCACAGGGGTTGATCCAGGACACGGAGGTTGAGGCGGTCCCGCAGATAAGCAGGGTCCAGACCATATAGGGCCTTGAAGGTCAGCCCCAACACTTTGAATTGGGCCCGGTAGACTACAGGCGGCCAGTGCAGAGAATGGAGCACCAGTGTTATATGTTCCCGATGGCCCGTCCCTGTCAGGACACGGGCCGCCGCCGCGTTCTGCACCAGCTGCAGTCTCTGGGACGTCACCAAGGGTAGCCCCACGTAGAGTGTGTTGCAGTCATCCAGTCGTGAGGTGATGAATGCATGGATGACGGTGGCCAGGTCGGAGCCAGAAATATATGGCCGAAGATGACGGACCAGATGTAATTTACAAAAAACACTCCTCGCCACAGCCACCACCTGGGCATCCAGATGGAGCTGTGCATCGAGGAGCACTCTCAGTCTCTGGACCTGGGGGACCAAGGAGGGATGAGCCTCATCGATGATGGGGGCCTCCACTCCTTCGCCCTTCCCCACCAGCATCACCTCCATCTTATCGGGATTCTACCTCAGACGGCTTAACCTCATCCAGGGGCGTAACAAGGTTGAGAAGGGCCCGGGCACAAGCCTTAGTTATGGGCCGCTCATGTGAAGGCCCCATGCGCTCTGAAAACCCAAAGTGGGCGGGGCTTAAGGGAGGGGCAGGGCTTAAGGGAGGGGGAGGGGCCTGCCCATCCCTGGCATCTGTCTCAGCGCCACGTGGAACCTTATGGCTGGCAGAGCTCTAAGGAGGGGCTTGTACATTGTAGGCGGAGCCTCCAAAAATCCAGCAACAAAGAGTTTTCAGCGTTAAGATGTGATGGGCAGAACATTAGTTTACACTGGGAACTCCTTGCTGCTGTAAAACCCTGCCACTTGGAGACTGAAAGAACCCTCCTACTAGCATCTCATCCAGGAAGTGGATGGGACTCCAGTAGGACAACTGTCTCTCTCTCTCTCTCTCTCTCCATCAGTGGTAGTGCCATAGCAGGATTAAAAAATCCTGTTCACATATTTAAGACAGGTAATACTGACAAACTTAAAAGGGACACGCACAACACAGCAAAGGCAAAGGCAAGCAGCAAGTCTGTCTGCTAACACAGAAGCGAGAAGGATGACACACACCTATGACCACAGTCACAAAAAGGAACATAGGATCACACAGGAGGGAAGGGAAATTGGGACAGGCTGGGAGGGGGGGTG
>QEPC01005386.1:2685224-2701320 GCA_003113815.1 Sphenodon punctatus | reverse complement strand
CCATTCCCCCGGCCACTCTTTGCTTCTCTGGCCTTCCCCATCTCCTCTCACCCCAGCGCTGCACCCCCAGCAACTCACTCCCCCACATCGCAGTGCCTCTCCAGCAACCCCCATATGGCCTTCAGGAAGAGGTTCCCCACTGTACCGTCCTATGGCAGTAAAATCCCTCAGGCCGGCAGTCCTGCGCCATGGTGCAAATGGAGCGGAGCGGACAGGGATCACCCAAGGACTGATCTAACTCCTCAAAAAGAGATTGTGGTGCCCAGAGATGGCCCAGGGACAGCATGTCTAGTGGTGAGAGAGATATCTTTCCCCACCCTACTCATACCACAGGAGCTGCACAGACCCACCAAGGCTGGCTGGTCACGCAGCTGCCGTCTGTTAGAGACCATCCATAAGAGAAGCTGACATACCCTGTCCCTTTACTGGTTGCTGTAGGCTGATCACGACTTGTAAGATGACAGGCCAGAAGACCATTATCCATTCGTTTCACAGCATCGGAATATTAAAAAGATGCACAGTGAAAAACAGACAAACAACACAAACTCGGGCAGAAGCAAACACAGGAAAGAAATGGAAATAAAGATGATAATGATAATACTCTTCGGCTGCATTTAATACCAAAAAAATGAAATGTCAAGAATAAGGGGGAGGGGGTGTATTTTTAAAATCTCTGTCTCACCTAGGAAAATGTGAACCATGAAAATCTACTTTCACGTGCAGTTGGGTTTTTTTGCATGTGTTCAATTCAAAACCTGAAACGGGTTCAGTAGAGTCTACTTGGTTTAAAATGTTAGGAGAGGCCAGATCATGGATCTGCGCCGTGGATCGGTTCCCTATGCTTGTGTGCATGCCCCAATCCTTGTTCCCTTACCCCGAGCTCAGTCTTCCAGTACTTGGGGGTATGAACAGAAACCAGAACGGAGGGGGTCAAGGGAGGAGTTGATGGAGACAAAGTCGAGACAGCAGGCGTAGACAAGACATTCCAAGAGATTGGAGGCAAAGGGGAGGAGCAAGATGGAGCAGTAATTGGAGGGGTCAGGTCAGAGGGATCACGGGTGGGCTTCTTTAGGCTAGGGAGACCGTGGCATGCTTGAAAGCAGAGGGAAAGGAACCCGGAGAGATTGACGTGGGGTAGTGTCCCTCACCCAGGCTCCCGAGATCACCTAGTTAGATGTCAATGGCCCCTCTCGCCGGGTGTTGTTCAGGTGCTTTTGTCTCAAATCCAGAGACATTTCAAAAGATTGGCAAGTAGAGCTAAGGTGAATTTTCAATTCAAATCTGAATCCAGTTCATTGTCTGGTTTCAAGAAAGTCCATTTTGCAAAGCTAACCTGTTCATTTTGGTTCGTCCGTCGGTTTTATTTAGAAATGCGTGTGTCACTCATTGGCTTGCCTACGTCGTGTGATAGACTGAAATGCTGGACAGCCAGTCAGATTCATCTGATGAGCTACTGCGTGAGGTTTGAATTCAGATATTAGTTGGAGGAAAACTGAATTTGCAAATTTAAGAGGTGGTTGTTTTCACCCCAATAGGTTCCCAAGCAGGAACTTCATTCGTCTTCTGCCATCACACCCGAGTCTCCTGGATCCCTAAGCAGTCTTTGCCCCTTTCTCCCATGCTGCCCCCTACACCAGGAACTCTCTTCCTGAACACATTCACTCTGATCTCTCCCTCCCTTAAAGACCCTCCTATAAACCTATCTTTTCCATCAAACTTTCCCTAGCTCCTCACTTCCTACATGCTACTCACTGATGCTTCCTCTACCGTCCTGTCATTCAGGATCTCCTTCTCCCACTGTAACTAAGCCAAATGCATACACCTGCAACTTCACGTCTCTCATTCTGGGCTAGGGAGACAGTAGCATGCTTGATACAAAACCACAAACATGATGGCAGAGCACCACCATCACAACCCAACCCCGGTCAGGAAGCCGCTGACAACTCGGTCCAGACCGGGTCGCGGGTGGCACACCAAACATAACAGCAGCCGGGCTCCAAGGTTGGGCCAGGAGACACATGAACATGCGGTTGCCTAGCCCTGCCCCCGCGCTGCCCCCAAAGTGCCCACCACCGCCACCATGAAGGGCAGTCACGGCAACCAATGATTTCTGCCATGGCAGACCAATCCACAGCGGGATATAACAGACATGAAAGCCCACCATAGCCCACTCTGGTCCGGTTGGGTGGACCGTAGCGTGGGCTGTGGTCCCGAAGGTCTCCAGGATCACAGTCTAGGTTTGCCGCGGACATGCCCGGGAACAATCCCAGGCAAATATCTGGCAGCGCAGCCACAAATGTGCCGGTGGCGCAGGGTGCAAAGCAGGCTGCCGCCACCATGTTGTTAACAACCTATGTTCCCATCTCCCTAATCTCCCCTCCCTAGCATCCTAGACTGTAAACCCCCCACCCAGGGCCCGTCTCTAATGATTGAAATAATAAAAATCTAACATTATTTATTTATTTGTTTGTTCATATGGCAGCCCTCTGCCAAATGGTGCTCGATTCACTTTACAACATTCAAAATACAATAAAAAAACAATAACTCAAAATCTATATAAAATCCATTTAAACCAATTTAAAAAGGGGAAGTTACAAAGGGATGGGGGGGGGGGAAATACACGAAGGGGAATGAGCAGTGGCTCCTCTAGAAGCACTAATTTGTATAATTAATTTATACTTAATTATATAAACACTTAATAAAATAATAATGTTTCAGCTCTCACTTTCAGCAAGAACACAGTATGGTAGGATTTCAGCACGGCAATGTAGGAGTCCAACGGAATACAGGAGGCTGCTGCTTGAGAGGAAAGACAGGCCTTGGCATCATCAAAGAATAAATCTGTTTTATCAATTTCAAACACAGCGCTGAATGTCTAGACATAATAAAATCAGAAGTCCAGCCCTTATACTTTTTTCAGGGAAAACCGTCTCGCTGTAACTGAACGTCGAATAATTATTTGCTGTTCTAATGTTTTATTAACAAAACTGGACTGAGTGAAATAAGATGTCTGCAATTCCTAATTCTGAAATTGTAAAGTGCCTCTTTCTTATCAGAGGAGAACATCTGTGTTGAAACCACTCAGTCCGGCACGCTTGTCATAATGACAGCAGCCTGTGTCTCTGCTACGATAAATCTCTTTCTCTACCTGCACGCATTTTAGAGAATCAACAGGTAATTAGACAGTTGAGGTCTTTCTTTTAGTACCTTCGAAAAACAGAATATCCAGACAGAAACAGACACTGGCTGGGGAGCTCTAGTAGCCAGGTATATAGGTATGCACCATAAATCATTCAACACTTGCGACTTCTAGACCATGATCCATGAAACACTTACTCAGGAACTGCTCCACTGATGCCCACAGGGTTTCAAAGGAGCAACTCTAGAGGAGGACTGGATCAAAACAGTCCTTCCGGTTTTGCGATATTACCTACGCTTTTGCAACGGCGACTGAAATTTTGATCGGAAGATTTCGCCACCTAGCGCCCATGCACGCAATGGCAGTGGCCATATTGCGCAAGCGCAAAATGGTGGCGGACGTACTTCACATGCGCAAAATGGCGGCCTCCTGAACAGTGCCACTCCATTTTGTGCAGTGCCAACCTTTCAATATGGCTGCCGTTATTTCGCACGAGGACACTAGGCAGCAAAATTGTTCCAACTGACCTGGCAAAACGGGAGTCAGGACGCATTCATGTTCACATTTCTCCAGATCGACCAAAATGACCGGATTCTAGTGCAAATGGAATGTGGTAGATTTGTTTTAGCCCTGCTAAGTAAGCGGTTTGTGGCTGGTGGCCTAATGTGCAGATCCCAGTTTCACTCAACGCTACTTCAAAATAGCTTTGCTGATGATGTAGGAAATGCAATGAAAGCATTTGATCAAAATCATTCATTTTTTAAATTTTCAGATTTTTTTTATTTTATAATTTTCTTTTTAAATTAAACATGAAGTCAACTGCATTCAAAATCATTCTCACTGACTTGATTTTTTTTCAGTTTTCTGAAATCTTTTGGCAGAATGTTTTACAGGGACGGGTCACCGTGAGCACATTACCGTGCCTGGTGCGAAGGTAGTGGACCTCACATGACACAGATAGAATCCTCTGGGTGGCGGCGGCTGCACGGCTAGATGGCTTCAGCACTTGAGTAGGCCTTCCAGGGAACTTCCACGTTTCTCCAGATGGCCTAGTCAAGCGTTTTTCATTTTTAGCAAACTTTGATCAGAGTTATTCTGTTCCTTACAAAATATTTTCAGCATCTGAAATTTGCCAGAAACTTCAATTTTGAGAAACTGCATCTTGGCTGGCCTGCCGTATTCAAAGGTGATTTGATTTTTCAGTTATTTCAGGGAAAGTGTGCCAGCCTTGAGACATGTTAAAGGGGGCCTGATTTACTGAATGTATGAGGAACCTGCTCTCTGAAAACCAAGAAACAAAAGGGACTGTGATAGTTTGGCACTAGTGGGGTGTAAGTCCCCTCAGGATCAGTGCCAACTATGCAGTCATCCTCATTGCTCTCCTGCGAATCAGGGTAATTAAAAACATCATTTAAAAAGGGCAGGAAAAGTTGCTCTCTCAAAATATTATCATTTATTTATTGGAACTTATAGACCATCCTATTCTGAGAGCTCAGGGCGGGTTGCAAAACATAACCAAAACATAACCTCTACCCTAAAACCCCATTCCCTAGGACCTATCCCCACCCATAAATGCCAGGCCAAATAGGAAGGTCTTACACGGACTCTGGAAAATGTTCAGGTTTGGGTTTTGGTGAATTTACAAGGGAAGGCAGTTCCAGAGCTGCAGGGCAACCACCAACACCTCACTATAGGCCTTGGCTGGCTGTGTACACACTTGGTGCTATTGCAGGGGCCCACAACCTAGGTGATTTAGAACACAGGGGAAGCCAATGAGAGGAAGCCGGGGGAAGATTTTTTTTTAAAAAAAAGAGAAATCAGCTACAGCAGTTGGTTGGAAGCAAGAGAAAAGGGTGACAACAAGGAGCTGTGCACGGGGGACAAATGGCTTCCGGGATGGAATAAAGCTGATGATTCATATATGGAAATATAGCCACAGTGAGGCAAGGAGCAGATTAACACTTGTACATCGCGGGATTAGAATCCTAGGACCACAATGGCTGTAGACAGGCGGGGGTCCCCAGGGGTAAGTCCTCGCAGGAGCCTGGCCCAAACAGCCAGACTCAGGCCAGCTCTCCTTAAAACAACCTTTATTTCCAGTTTCTCCACACTTAACAGTCCATCCACACCTCACAGCCTCAGGGCTTCCCTGCTTAGCAGTCCATGCCAGCTCCGAGGCAGAGCCCGCCTCCACTCCTCTGTCCCCTTTCAGCTCTCAAGCTTCCAGGCTTCTTGTACGCCTGTTAGATCGGCTCTGCCATGCCCAGAGCTCAGCTGGTCCTAATCCACCTGCTCCCATTGACTGCCCCTGGTCAATGGGAGCTTCCTTAAAAGAGGCAGTTGCTGCTTGCCGATTTTGCTAGCCCTTGGCGGGCAGTAGCCTGCAGCAACTTACTCCTTCCAGGACCTGGTCCTGCAAGTACTTCCTTGTGCTCTGCTACAGTGACATGGGACACTGGTCAGAGACTTTGGGTAATTTCAGACGTGCTGGGCCCGGAGGCCCAACGCGTTGAACCCCGGACTGGGATCCGTCTCAGATCAGGCCAGCCATCCTTTAGAAATGCCAGCCTGATCGCTCCTGGGGTTCGGGGAGGGGGAGGGGCTGCGCGGTGCGATGTGCGGCTGCTCAGCCCAACCCCCACACACACACTCTCTCGGCTGGCCGCCCATGGGGAGATGGACGGGCACAGTGGCCAATCAGGCCGCTGCGCCCGACCCCGTCCCGTGGTTGGAGCCTGATTCCGGGACAGGGCTGGTAAGCAGACGTGCATTGCCGCCATTGCCAGCCCCGTCCAGGATCGTGACCAATCTAACCACGGTTCTGGACCTGAGGCCGGCCTCAGGTCCAGAACCGTGGTTAGCTTTGACCCCCGCCAGAGATTCACTGTGCTGAACATCTGGCGGGGCTCAAATAGACGTTACGGCAATCACAGCCACCACCCTGAATCCACTATGGGTATTTTCAGACGTGACAGGGCTCAATTTGCCCCGCCACAGAAACACCCTACTGATTCCCCGCCGGGGCCAACACGTAACGACCAACAGACGTGTTGGCCGCTCCCGGCGGGGAATCTGGGGGGGGTGGGGCTGCGCGGCTCAACATGCGGCCGCACAGCCCCGCGCCCCTCCCACGCTCCCTAGGCCTCCCGCCCTCTTGGGAGATGGGCAGGCGCCGCGGCCAATGCAACTGCAGCGCCCGCCCGCATTGACCATGACCCGGAATCCCGCCGCTGATTCCGGGTGTGGTAGGGGAACAGACATTACAGTCCCCTTGATCACGGGGGGGGGGGAAATCACATTCAACACGCAAACAGAGATCGTCCGGCCAGGACCTCCGTTTGCATGTTGAATGTGATTCCCCCCCTGTGATTCACGGGGGTGAACATCTGCAGGGGAACTTCCGTTCCCCCCCCCAACAGACGTTACGGGATCACGCTCACCATGTGGGGGATTCACCGTGGTTGAGCGTGATCTCGTAACGTCTGAAAATACCCTGTGATTCAGGGTGGGTGGTTGACTGTGATCACGTAACGTCTGAAAATACCCTTTAAGCAGCAGCATCTGGAGCTAGTAGCATCACATGCAGGAGCTGAGGAGGCAGGGGGCAAGGTCCTGTATCAGCAAGGGCCAGAGTTCTGAAGCTGGGAGTTTTGCAGGAAAGGAGAGTAAAGAATGTGAAGCAGAAGGTCCGTGTATGAATGGGACACAAGGAAAGAAGGGTAGATGATGGATGGAAAAGTTGTATATGCAACGCATCTAAGTTTTTGTATTCGCGTACGCAGTAATGATAAGCGAATACTATTACCTATCACAAAGTAATAGATTTGCAAGCTTAATGATAAGTAGTTTGGGGGGCATAGAGTCTGGTTGAATTTTATTGTTAGGTTCTCTTATTAAATCTGTTCTTTATTTTTATGAGTGTGCACTTAAGTTGTAATTTCCCCAGCTTCCCCATTCTCGTGTGCCCCTCCCTCTTCTCACAGTATTGGGGAAATCTGGACATTAGAATAAAATGGAATCAGCAGGAGGCGGTTCTCAGCTAACTTTATGAATTATTTATTTATTTATTTATGTACAAAACATTTATATCCTGCACCCTCCTGCAACTCGGCAGCTCAGGGCAGCGAATAGCATAAAAACATCACAATAAAATCATCTAATTACAATATAAAATATATAAAATCAACACATAAAATAGTGGCTAACAGATAAAATAAAATCTCCTCCCCACCCTCCCCTCCCCAAAGGCCCGGCGGAACAACCAGGTCTTACAACATCTGCAGAAAGAAGGGAGGTCAGGGGACAGATGGGCCTCCAACGGGAGAGAGTTCCACAGCCGAAGTGTGGCTACCGAGAACGCCGTCGCCACCCGGCATACCTGGGGGACTTCGAGTTGGGTGCCCCCGGCCGACCACAAGGGCCGCGAAATGACCTGAGGCTTGAGGCGGTCTCGCAGGTAACCAGGACTCAAGCCATTTAGGGCTTTATAAGTCATAACCAACACCTTGAATCGGACCTGGAAGACAATAGGCAGCCAGTGCAGAGTCCGGAGCACCGGTGTAATGGCGGCCCATCCCCGTTAGGAGGTGGGCTGCTGCATTCTGAACCAGCTGCAGCCTCCGGACCATCGTCAAGGGTAGCCCCACGCAGATCGCGTTGAAGAAGTCCAGTCGAGAGGTAATGAAAGCATAGATGATGGTGGCCAGATCAGAGTCTGAGACATATGCCCACAGCCATGACACCAGATGTAGTTGCCGGAATGCGCCTCTCGCCACAGTCTCCACCTGACGGTCCAGGCAGAGCTGTGGGTCGAGGAGCACCCCCAGACTACAGACCTGAGAGGCCGGGGGAGGCAGACCCTGCCAATGACGGGAGCCACACACCCCCAGCCCTACCCACCAACATCACCTCCGTCTTGTCAGGATGCAGCCTTCGATGGCTCGCCCTCATCCAGTCCCCCACAGCTGCCAAGCACCGGGTAAGCACCGAGACTGCTGGGCCTGGGTCTCCAGAAAACGAGAGGTAAAGTTGTGTGTCATCGGCATACTGATGGCATCGTACACTGAACCCTCTCATGACCTCACCCAATGGTTGCATATACACGTTGAACAGGAGAGGGGACAAAATAGAACCCTGCTGGACTCCACACGTGAGATTCCGGGGAGACGATGTACATTCCCCAAGAACCACTCGCTGAGTTCTCCCTGCCAGGAATGAGCAGAACCATTCAAGAACAATTCCGCTCACCCCAGCCCAGTCCCGTAGCCTCACCACCAACATCTTGTGGTCAACAGTATCAAACGCCGCCAACAGATCCAGTAAGATCAAAATTGAGGATCTGCCCTGATCCAATTCATGGCGCAGGTCATCGACCAAGGCCACAAGTTCAGTCTCTTGACAAACCCAGGACGAAAAGCAGACTGCGAGGGATCAAGAAAACCAACCCGGTCCAGATGCTCCTATAAATGTCAGGCCACCACCCGCTCAATAACCTTCCCTAAAAAGGGAAGGTTAGAGACTGGCCGATAGCTGGCCAGGGAGTCAACGTCTAAAGATGGCTTTTTGAGCAGAGGCCGCACCACTGCCTGTTTGAGATGGCTCAGCACCCTGCCCTCCCTAAGAGAGGCATTGACCACCCCTGCCAGCAACGGCCCTAACATCTCCCGGCTGGCCTTCACCAGCCAGGACGGGCATGGATCTAAATCGCAACAGGTGGCCCTAACAGTCTCAAGGATATCCGCCACATCAGTGGACAACATCCACTGAAGTTGATCCCACAAAAACAGACATGACGGGGCTTCCTGTACCTCTGATACATCCACTGCCGTAAATGCAGCATCGAGATCATGGTGAATCTGGGCGATTTTATCCACAAAAAAATCAGCAAACATGTTGCAGTGGGCACTAGAAGATTCCAGTTCCAGGCGGAGAGAGGCCAGACTGACCAGCCTCTGCACCACCCGGAAAAGCTCCGCTGGGACGTGACTTTGCAGACACGATGAGGGCAGCACAGAACTCCTTCTTTGCTGCCCTCACCACAACAGCATACGCTCTTAAACTAATATGTTATGGAACATGGGGGGGGGGCATATCTTTCAGATTATCATCCTTTATTCCTCATATCCATTTTCTACATTCCCCATGGAGATTCCTTTGGCCCTAAACGTTGGCCTCTCCACTTTTAGAAAGGCTCTGGGGTCTTTGGAACACCCCCTGCCTCCCAATCACATATTATTTATTAATTTCTTTATTTTTATTTATTTATTTATTTTATTTTATTTTATTTTATTTTATCATAATAATTCTACCCTGTCCCTCCTGCCCAAGGCAGCTCGGGGCGGCTTACAATAAAAAGTTTAAAACTGTATAAATATAAAAAAACAACACATATGTAAAAGAAACACAACCATAGTGGGGGACGTAAAAAATCAAATCAACCCCCCCCAACTTAACCCTCTCACCAAAACCTCACCTTTCACCCAAAAGCGTGGTGGAACAGTCAAGTCTTACATTGACGATGGAAGAAGAGGAAGTCCAGGGCCACCCAGATCTCCCCCAGAAGGGAGTTCCACAGCCGAGGGGCAGCCACCAAGAACGCCCTCTTCATAATTGCCCCCGGAACAACTTGGGGGACTTCAAGAAGGGCGCTCCCGCCGAACCGCAGGCGCCAATCCAGAATGCCGGGGCTGAGGCGGTCCCACAGATAGGTGGGGCCCAAGCCGTGTAGGGCTTTATAGGTCAGCACCAACACCTTGAATCAGGTCCAGAAAACTACAGGCAGCCGGTGCAGAGCCAGGAGCACCGGTGTAATGTGCTCACGGCGGCCCACCCACATGAGGAGACGGGCCGCCGCATTCTACACTAGCTGCAGTCTCCAAACCATCACCATGGGTAGCCCCACGTAGAGCACGTTACAATAGTCCAATCTCGAGGTAATGAACGCATGGATGACGGTGGCCAGGTCGTCATCTGAGACATACAGCCGACGCACCAGATAAAATTGGTGAAATGCACTCCTCGCCACAGCCCCCACCTGCACATCTAAGCAGAGCTGAGAATCGAGGAGCATGCCCAGACTGCGAACCTTGGGGACCAGTGGGGGGCCAATCCCATCAATGATGGGAGCCGCTACCCACACCGCTCTACCCATCATCACCTCCGTCTTGTCGTGATTCAACCTCAGTCGGCTCACCCTCCTCCAGTCCCCCACAGCTGCCAGACACCGGGTAAGTACCGAGACTGCCGGGTCTGGGTCCGATGAAAAGGAGAGGTAGAGTTGGGTGTCATCAGCATATTGACACCGCACCCCATACCATCTTACAACCTCACCGAGCAGCTGCATATACACGTTGTACAGGACAGGGGTACCACGGAGGAACATAGAGTCACACACGTGTGATACTGACCTATATGTAGACTACAAGCCTAGTAAATATGTAAAGCAAAACATGCAACATGTATGTAATGTTACAACTGAGAACTGTAAAACCCAAATCAGGACTGTGACACTTGACCAAGCTCCAGGAAATAGAAAGACAGTTTGTTGATTCACCCCAGACAGATGGCCAGAGACATTTAATATGCTAATGCAGGCAGCCATTGCCTACGTGCAAGAGACACAGAAAAGCTGATAAAGAGAACAAAAGGAATTCTAGAAGTCTCAAGAAGATACGAGGAGTTTCCTCCTGGGGATATAAGGAGTTGTATCCCAGAGGGGATAGTGACTATCAGGAACTCACTCACCATCCTGCAGCCAGGAGGGCTGAGCCGAACTATGAACTGAGAGACAGGACTTTGCTCTCTAGCAACTCTAAGACTGAAGACCCAGTCGCTTACATCAAGGACTGGGAAGAACTTATGGAGAGAATAGAACCTTGTGGGACTCCACAAGTGAGGTCCCAGAGAGAAGAACAATCCACCAGCACCACTCACTGAATTCTTCCAGCCAGGAAAGAGTGGAACCATTCAAGAATAATCCCACCCACCCCAGCTCAGTCCCGTAGGCATGTCGCCAGCATCTCATGGTCAACAGTATCAAACACAGTGGACACTATCACATATTATTCCTACAGGTGAGTGCATTCTACTGTGCCTGGCCCTCTGTGCAGGACTCATTCCTTTCTTACATCTCCGACCCTCACCCCTGATGTTAATAAACACCTGGCAACACTTCTGGTCGGCAAATGTTTCTAGGGCATCCAAAGCTGCCTTCATTCTGTCCTCTTCTTTCTTCCATTATGTCACTCTTCTGAAATGCGTATGCTGTATCTTGCTGTAGTTTGTTTTACGACAGTTAACATATTGTTCTACTGCTTCTCAAATCTCAGTTTAGCTATGAGCTCAAAGGGTGGTCTTGGGCAAATCACTAGTTCTAAGCCTCAATTTCCTATCTGTTAAATAGGAAGAATGATGACCTACTTGAATAATGAGAGTCAGTGTGGTATAGTGGATAAGTGGGGATTCCAATCTCTTTCCACTTTGGATAACTTACAGAATTATTTTCTCCAAAAGGTGTTGAACTCTCCTAGATCCACCGCACTAGTACTATTGAAACTGACTCACAACAATTCTCTTCTTTTGCTAAATTGGCAATAGTGAAGTTTTGGTTGAGATTAAAGTTAATCCCTTCTGAATCTCTTTCTAAAATGGTGATTTTAGTTCTATAATTGGGCCCTGGGAGAAAGGTGTAGTGGCATTATTGAGCTTGCTTGGCGTCGCTGATAGCTATATGCTAACTATGACTTATGCCAAGCAGCAAATATTTGACCAGGAACTGCAATTGGCATCTGAACCAGTTAGGATCCAAAATATAGTCCCCTTGTATTGGGGTATTTTCAGACGTGACGGGGCTCAATTCGGCCCGCCACGGAAACACCCTACTGATTCCCCGCCGGGGCCACCACGTAACGGCCAACAGTTGTGTTGGCTGCTCCCAGCGGGGAATCCGGGGCCGCGTGGCACAACGTGCGGCTGCATGGCCCCACCCCACCCCCACCCCCCTAGGCTGCCCGCCCTCTTGGGAGACGGGCATGCACCGCAGCCAATGCGACTGCAGCGCCCGCCCACATTGACCACGGCCTGGAATTCCACCGCTGATTCCGGGCCGTGGTAGGGGGACAGACGTTACGATCCCCTTGATCACGGGGCGGGGGGGGGGAGGAATCACATTCAACACACAAACGGCCAGGGCCTCCGTTTGCGTGTTGAATGTGATTCCCACCCGTGATTCACGGGGGTGAACATCTGGGGGGGGACGGAAACGTTACGGGATCACAATCACCATGTGGGGGTTCAACGTGGTTGAGCGTGAACTCGTAACGTCTGAAAATACCCTTGCTTACTACCCACTCTCTCCCAGGGTGCTAAGTATCTGACTTTATTAACTGAGTGGAAGTATCACTTTAGTTTTACCGTGGGAAGGTTCAACTTGTTACCATCAGCAAATGTAGACGAACGGTATCTTGGTATCTGTAAGAACCTAAGTTATTGCCAATTTTATTCTGGTAAGGTAATAATAGAATCTTTGTAAGAGATAAATATCTCACTTTTTATAGTAACAGTTTTGGTCCATGTAGTCCGAAGGACGTGATAATAGCTCTTTTTGCAGATACAGACCCTGTAATAACTCAATCAGTGTCAAATTTTTGTTTTGCAGTGTTCACAATAAGGAAAACAGCTTTAGCTTGTCGGAAATAATTATTGATGAAATTGTTAGAACTAAATTTTAATCTGTTACCTCTGGTTTATATTTCTGTGATGTCATCTTTTGTTTTGTTACGTTATGTTGTGTCATTTGTTTGTGATGGCCTGTGTGCTTCCACAATAAATTAAACTGTAAATTAACTGTAACTGTAGTGGATAAGATGCTGGACTTGGTCCTGGGAAGCCAGGATTCAAATCCTGACCTAGCCGTGAACATACTGGGTGGCTTTGGGCAAGTCACAACCTCTCAGCCTCAGTTTCCCATCTGTAAAATGGGAGTGTGTGTGTGTGTGTCCCTGTGTTCCCTTCACCCGTGCCCATCTTAGATTGTCAGCCCACTCAGCAGGGATCTGTCTCCAAAATCTGTGACTGGAAAGCACTGCGTACGCCTAGTAGCGCTATAGAAATTATTAGCAGTAATTCTAATTTATTCGGATACTGGCTGATGCCGTGATTCATAAATAACAAATAAATCAAACAAGATAAATGCATAACAAGAAACAAAACCAAGTATAAGATCTGGTAAGCAGTATATGTGATGTATCTAGTGCTCATAGACTGGAAACAAATTTGGATCTTAGCACCTCAGCCTGATAAACAAAAGACACCAGCTGCTTCACTAGAGACTCATTAGTCTGCTGGAAGAGCCATATTAATTTTTTAGAATTAGATAAAAACCCATCAGCAAGTAGAGACAAAATCAGACTTTTCCTATTATCATTGTACAAAGGGCACAATAAAATATGAAGGACTGTGTCCACCTGGACATCTTTACAGCGTGGACATTTCCTTTCTGATCTTGGTATACCTTGTCTAAGCCCCTCAGTAATGGCTGTGCATGTTTGCTGAGTTCTCAATCTGGTTAAGGCTATACGTAAAGGCTTTTTAAGATCAAGTCCTAGATATCTCTCCCTACTCTCACCCTTTTCCCAGAGACTGTACTGGGGCATGATTAGTGGTAGTAGTAGACGAAGGGGCACTTAATACAAAACTTAATTCTTCTCTGGCTGTACTTTGGGTGTTTTCCCACGTGACGCCAGGAGGAAGGCGGCCCAACCCGACCCAGCTCGGGAACTTGTCACCAACACAGTCCTGACTGGGTCCTGCCATAGACCAAACGTTACTGCAGCTGGGCCACCACCGGAGAGATCCACACGTGGCTATGGTGGTCCCTGCTCCGAGGCAAGGTCGGTCCTCATTGGCCTGCATGAGCAGTCCTTGGCCTGGGCTGCCCCGCAGAGATTTTCCTGAGGATGCAGCCTGGGCCAGCTGCCTACCCGCCCCAGGCCACTCCCAGGCCAACATTTGGTGGCGTGGGACCGCAACGTGCCACAGCAAGTTTGCGTCGCAGTTGTGTTTATGCATAAAGATGTGGAAACAGCAATGATGTTCTTTAAAGAATTTTAGGATTTTTCCAGTGAAAGACAAGTCTTCATTAGAAGGAGTGAGTACAAGAAAATACTGATGGGGGGGACGGGAGGTGAATATTCTTTGAAATGCCGAAAATCAAAACTCTAGTTTTAAGTAATAGCCTGTTTCTTCCATCTAGTTTTTTGGTCTAATCTCTGTATAATCCCCTCTAATACATTTCAACACAACTATTGCATACACTTGACATATTGTTAGCAGAGCAGATAACACAGAAAAGTCTACTGAATTGCATTAGAGGATTAGAGGAGGATTACGTGGTAATTACTCAATGAAATTTTGGGTGTTGCATAATCACCCTGATTAGCCACATCATTAACGTATTCACGGGGTCAGATTTGCTTGCAACGAGTAGCGCTCAACTGTCAGAGTCGTCCCTCAGAGCTAGGTGCTACTTTCTCCAAGCGGGGATAGCAGAATAGGACGTAGGCCAGCGGTATGCATAATATTTGCCTGCATGACCCCATTTGGTTGTTTGCTTCTTTATGTGTAAATGACGGGGTGGCAGTTTTATAAGATTATGTTTGTGTTTGGGTCGTCCTTGTAGTAGGGGATGAGGAATGCTGGGACAATCAGAGCCCCTCTGGGAGACAGAGGGGTATAAGTGAGGCTGAAATATCCTAGCACAGGGGAGGGGGGGGAACCTGTGGTTGATTTTCATCTGGCCCCTGGATCCAGTCCCTCCTCTCAAGCACCGAAAGAGTGAGCTCAGGGGAAGAGAGCAGACAGGAGGGCGTGCACTCAAGTTAGGGGATGGATCCATGGCACAGATCCAGGATCTGGACTCTCTCCCTTTCTTCCCCATCCCTTAGCCCTAACCCTATAGGTGGGGTCAAACTGCCCTCAGAGGGGGACAAAAAAGTGAATAAAACTTTTTGAGCAAACTTCTACCCCCTCCGTACTCCATGTATTCCTCAACCATAATGGGCTCAATTGCCCTGTAGTGTTTCATGCCCCCTCCCCACTTGTAATTCGTTGTATTCAAGGTGTATACTTTGATGCTGTTGGGGCCAGTTTGACCCCAATTGCATTGCATGGGAAACTGAAAGTACTACGTGCCTAGGGTGCTGGGGGTAATACTGATCCCCGCAAATGCTGTTTAAATGGCTTATTTTTTATTATTTCTTTAAATGCTTAAACCAGAACCTGTTGTTTCCATTTGTTGTGAGAAAGGAGGAAACAGAAAAATAATATAGCATTGTGTCTGTTTTCATAAATGACATTTTCGTATGTACCAAAATATCACTACAAAGGCATTTCGGGGTCTATTATACCCCAAGCTAAAGAAACCAATTTACAAACAAAGTGTGTTGTATATTTTTTTAGCAGTTATCACCTTCCTGGTGTGAACCTTCAAAACTGTTTTTTCATCATAGCTGCTTACAGAGTTCAAGCTGAAGAATACTACTCACTAGGGATGGGCGAACAGATCGCAGTTCGGGTTCGGCCATTCGGTTGCGTTCGGTTCGTCCATTCGGTTCGGCCGTTCGGTTCGGCTGCGTTCGGTTCGGCCGTGTTCGGTTCAGCCATTCCGAATGGCCAAACGGCCGTTCCGTTCGGCCGTTCGGTCCGGCTGTTTGGGAAATGTTGCTATGGGTGTTTTTGTTGTTTTTTATGTTTTTTTGTTTTTTTATTGGGTTTCATATGGTTTTCTTTTTTTGTTTTTTTGTTTTTTTTGTTTTATATGGGTTTGTTTTTTTTATCTAATATTATATCTATCTACACTAAATCTAACTGCTATTAACTATTCTAAATGCTATGAACTAAATGGATTATCTAATAAGTACACAGGCCTACTCCTACAAACACTAAAACTAAATCACTAAC
>QEPC01005386.1:2664547-2678553 GCA_003113815.1 Sphenodon punctatus | reverse complement strand
GGGGAGTTCAGCCGCAATGGCATGGTATGGCAAGCGGTGGAGTTAACCCCTTGGGAGAGGGGACCGCGAAGGCCGTAGGGACATGTACTGACCCCGGCTTAAGGGTACTCTTCTCCTTCCCAGGCCCAAGGGCCCTGGTCCCCTTCTCACGAATTCCGTAGTGAGAAGGGGAGACGTTTATAAAGGTAACAGGGATTGGTACCTGATGGTATATTGGGCCAATCCCGGATTTATAGTGATAAGTTCATTAGGGGTGCTGGACACAATTCACTTGAGTAAATTGCCCCCACCATTACAATTCAGACAGAGAATTGATTGAATAAAGAGTGCGGCCTTTAAAATTCCAATCTATGGTTGTCGTGTCATCTTTGGAAAAGGGGGGGGTGCGCCGACAAGTGACCCTGTTGTCAGTAAAGATCAACACCTGTATGCAGTAAGGTTGTTCTCTAAAGGCAGATCAGGAGACTTCCTGGAGCCATCTCAGAGGAATACAAAGATAATTACATAGAATCACTAATTGCTTGGTAAACACTTAGACTGCGGTCCAGCTAAGCCCTACAGCAGCACAAGAGGCTTTGCACTGGTTTAGGGTCAGAGAACTGGTCTGCAAGCGGACAGAGGGGTGGGTGTGCGGGCATAGGCGGAATCAGTGTTCTTCCGGCCCAATGGTCACACCCCCCTCTGCCAACGAGGTGGCCATACCCCCTCATTGCAGCGGGGAGTACAGCCCATGGAGGGGGTGCTCAACCCGCTGGGCAAGCCCCACTGGGACAGTGGGTACCCAAGTGGGTACACAGTGGAACTGCCCACCGGACCCCGCACAGCAACCAACTCGGCTGCGCCTGCGCCCACTCACTCCTGCGCGGAGCAGAAGTATGGCTGGTACAGCTACAGGGAAGCAGGCGGGGATGACCTGGAGTCCCTGGAGCTGCTGCACCCCTGCCCAGCCAGCCTGCAGCACACCCTCAGGGCGTGAGAGCCCTGGACAGTCCTTGGCAAGGCCCTGCCTCTCCCCTGCCTTACCATGGGAGCCGGGTCACACAGAGACCTAGCCAGGGCTCTGGGGTGTGTGCTGTGGGGTTTGGGGGCTGACCAGGCGGTGGTACAGTGGCTCCAGGGATGCCAAGCAATCCAGGCAATCCCCACCTGCCCTGCCTGCTGCTGTGCTCCTTTGCACCACCTCCCTCGTCCATCCAGGAGTGGAGCTGGATGTGGCGTTATGGTTGCGCTGTTTTCCCCAGTGCCAGCTCGTAGCTGGATCACGCTCTTAGGCCGTTTTTAGGCGAGCGTGGCGGCGCCCAGCGCTTGTTTTTCCAAAGACCCGGCAGTCCGTTCTACACGTGACGCCGAATATGCGGGCGATGCGCATCCATTTCCGGCCGCGAACTGACCGGGTCGGCGATCGAGGCTGGTCATACGCGGTCGGAAATGGATGCGCATCGCCCGCGCACGCGCATATTCGGCAACGCCGTCACATGTAGAACGAACTGCCGGGTCTTTGGAAAAACAAGCGTGGGCGCCGTCGCGCTCGCCTAAAAATGGCCTTAGATACTTAGAACCGCAGTTGAAAATCCAGCTTTGCAATTGTGTTGTTGGTTTGCAGAGCAGTTAAGTTGCCTGCATTTCTTACGTTTAATTTTCTTAACCCCTTCTTAACCTTTGTAAGTTGCCTGCATTTTCATTTAGTTGAAAATGTTACTTTTCCAATGTGTTCACATTTCATGTTCCATAAATGGTGGGGTCAATTAGACCCCAACTGCAGAGCAGTTAACTTGCCTGCATTTCTTAAGTTTAGCCTTCTTAACCATCTCAAGTTTAATCTTCTTAACCTTCTTAAGTTGCCTGCATTTTCATTTGGTTGAAAATGTTACTTTTGCAATGGGTTCATATTTAACATCCCCCAAAATGGTGGGATCAATTAGACGCTGCTGTCATTACTGCGTAGTTGGTATTGTTAACATTGTGGGGAGGGTACTGACCTCATTTCCTTTTGTGTTGTTCCTATTCCTGTCCTACTCATGAAAATTCTTGATAAAGCGTGAATTTGTTTTTAGACAGCTGGTGTCATTTTCTAGTTAACCCCCCTTTTTTATAATTATGGCTTAATTGGGGGGCATGTTTGACCCTAACACCAGATTAGTACAATGGAATTTTTCAACTTGCTAGGGTTAAGCACCCCCAACCTCAAGTTCTATTTGGCGTGCAGACCTTGTACACAAATTGTCAAAGTGGCTCTCAGGAGTGGGAAAGGATCCCCACTCCTGCCGGACACGCTCAGCAATAAAAACAAGCAATGAAAGCCTCATATCCTAGGATATACATTTTGATCCCAACAGTGATGTAGCAAGGCTGTAGTGGGCCCGGCCTCACATCCCAATTATCGGTGATTTCAGACGTTACGTTGTCGGCATTCACCAAAGTCAACCTCAGTCAAACGCGGGCGGGGGTGAAAGCGCCGTGCACGTCTGTTTGCTCGCATCCAGATGTTCACCACAGTCAAACGCGGCCCAGGGTGAAGCTAACCACACTTCGTGAAGTCAGGGCGGGAGGAGGTCCAGAAGCGTGGTGAATAGTCACCACGGCAGGGGTGAATGAAAAGTAACTTCTGAACAGAAACCCGCAGCCGTGGTGGAAGGAATTGACCCCAGCCGCGGTGCATTCTGGGTCTTGAACCGCGGTCCACGTCTCCACTGCATGTCTGTTGTGTTCCCCCGGCCCATGTTCTCTCTGATTGCCCCCGGGTGGTGGTCACGATCCTGTCACTTCTGTTGGGGCCGCACGTGTCACCACAGTCCGCGGTGAATCCGTTCACACCAGGGTGGGATTCACTGTGGTGAATTGGAACGCGTCACTTCTGAAATCACCCAGGGTCTCCCTAAGTGGTGTCCCTCATAAAGGGGCTCCAGACTAGCCTCCCCACCCTGGCTCTGAGGAAGCCCCCGCCCCCTGGAATGGCAGCACCCCCACCAGGAAGGAAGTTTTAAGAGCTGACGGGGCTAGCACTCCACTCCCCACTCATGAAAACAGCCTTCTTCGTGGGTCCCTTTGCAAGTGGCCTGATTGCCGCTAGGAAATTTTCAGAGTGGGTGAGGGCAAAGTGTTGGCCCTGCTCCCTCACCTACCCACCCCCTCTGAAAATTTCCTAGCAGTTCTCAAGCTGCCCCTCTAGAGGCCAGGGCCAGGGCTCAACTGAGCCACTGAGACCCCTGGAATCCAATACACTTTTGGTCAGCTCAGCTTCCACCACACGTGCACCCAGACTCCTACTACTGCATATCATTTCTATAGCCCTATTAGGCATACACATACACAGTGCTTTATAGTCACATATTTTTGGAGACAGGTCCCTGCCCAGTGGGCTGACAATCTAAGATGGACAAGGGGAACGCTGGAAAAGACAGACACGCACAGATTCCCATTTTACAGGTGGGGAACTGAGGCTGAGACTTGCGCAAGGTCACCCAGTGAGTACATGGCTAGAGTGGGATTTGAACCCTGGCTTCCCAGGACCAAGTCCAGCCCCTTGTCCACTACTCTACACAGAGACACGCGGCCACCCAACATGCAACTTTCTTTCTGCAAAAGATCTTTAGGGAGCAGGGCTCTAGCTCAGCTGTCAACCTTGCATCAATGGTGCTCAATCCCAAATCCAGGACAATCGACTAGGATGGGGCAAGTTATTGATCTTGTGGCGTTTTTACTTGTCAGCCATAAATCAGCTACAGCGCCAGGGTTGTATTACATTATCAGCAGCACCCAGGTTGTTAGGGAGGAGGCTGTATCATTGCTCCTGTGCCTAAATGCAATGAATTTACTGCATGAGTATTCACTCTGAGTCTGCATCCTCCTCGGATTTGTGCCAAGCGAGGGACTAGAACCATGAGCAGGGTTCCGGACAATCCTCTAAAATATGGGGATAAACAGGTTTTGCTTTGGCCATGAACATAACATTTACCAGACTGCGTCAGACCCACCATTAGAGCTAAATGAGTACCCCTAAAACACGTCAAACCACTGAATGCATCCTACCCAAAGTGAAACACGTGCACCTACAATTTCTCAACCTAATGAATGTACACTTGTCTCTTCCAATGTTTGCCTCTCCCTTGTCTCTTAGATTGTCAGACCCCTGGGGCAAGGACCTGTCTATAACAATTGATTGTACAGTGCCAGGTACACTGGCTGGCACTATAGAAATAATTAATTAATAATTAATTAATGATTAGTTAATTAATAAGTAATAATTTGTTAATAATTAATAATTAATCAATAATTAATCAATACTTAATTAATAATTAATTTATAATTAATTAATAATTACTCATTAATCATTAATACTAATAAACTGGTGTTTTAACTAGGACTAAAACCAGTACCTGCCAAAACAAGCAAACCCGCCTAATCAGAACGATTTGACCCCAAACGAATGAAGCGAGTAGTGAACACTACTCAATTACCCATTCTCATTTGTTTTACTCGTTTCACTTAACTTGTCTATTTCATTCATTTCAGCCTTTTCAGTTTTTACGTCACCATTTTCCGTTGTTCCTGGTGAAAATGAACGAAACGAACAAAACAAACGAACTGAACGAAAACAAATGAAATAATCGAAATTGCAAAAATATCAGTTGCTCGATTGTTGTTCGAATATCATTCCGGTCAAGGACATCCTGCTTGAAATCACAAAAAAACAAAACAGAACAAAAACCCCACCACGAGTATTTATTTTGCTACTCATTTCAGCCCGAGCTGCCATGAATATTACATTTGCTATCCACAGTTAATAATGGTCATTCCGAATAATTTGGCAGTTATCTGGTCATAAACTGCTTACCCCGATGGCTAGCAAACGAACTGAGTAACTGGATAATACCGTTTTACTTCCAGGATTTTGTTCATGTGTGGTTAACTCTGTTCATTGAACCTGGTAGCCAATGGCAAACTGGCTAGTTACATTAGTCTGAAACCAGGTTGGTGGGGGTGGGGGGGTCAGGTGCACAAGCACAGAAACTCGGTGCAAGATCGGTGCCACAGTTAAGTCGTGCAGGAATGGATCCAGGATGGATCTCAGTGCGGTGAAGCTAAGCAGGGTTAAATGATCTAAAAGGTCTGGAACGGGGATCAACACATGAACCAAAGAGGGTGTGGCAGATGGAGACGAACAGACGAGGTGGATGGACAGACCGATTGGACAGTCAGAACAGACTCACTGGACGGACGGGCAGGCGGGCGGCACAGGCTGATGGATGCACACACTGGACAGACAGACAGGGCAGGCAATAGGGCAGAAGGACCAGAAAGGAAGTTGCAATGGGCCAGTCTCCCACTGGCCCAGAAGATACACCAGAAACGGGGAGTGCAGGGTCAGTCCAAGGTATGTGGAAACATCAGGAGAAGACACAGAAGGTGAGACGCAGGAAGTGACTGATGACCCACCCAGCCTTCTGTGGCTACTGGCTAGCCTTATATACAGGCCAGAGCCAACCAGGAAGCTGGGTGCATGGAGCAAGGCTAAGCGGGTGTGGCCTAACCGGTATCACAGAATCTTCTAGCCTTTACCAGGCCCTGGCCATCGGACGCTGGTGGTGCCACAGAGCCAGCGGCCATGCCTAGAAGGGTGCCAGTTCAAGCCTGGGTCCTTACGGTGGCAGTAAACAGGAAGGGAATGATGGACAAACGTAACTAGCCAGTAACCGTGAAACTGACGGGAAAACGGCAATACGGTAAAGGGTGCAGAGTGGTATTATGCAGTCATGCAGAAAATTGGTAATGGTTAACCAGTTAAACCAGAGAACAATCAAGCAAATACCACTTGGTAACTGGTTCTTGCCAAAATTGATTATGGCTGAAACGAGAAGGCGATCGCATTCTTGCGAGAACAGGTGAGATTTTTGTGCACACCCACCCACCCAGCGAGATCTCGCGTGTTCTTGACAAAGTCTTTGAGAATATTGCAAGATTATCAAACCTCAAAAAAAAACATTCTGTGCATGCGTGGCTCCTGGCAGCCATTTTGCACGTGCGCAGAACTTTTATTTTGAGGTTTCTCGAAAATCTTGCAAGATTCTTGAAAACTCCCAAACATTCTGCGTATGCACAAAATGGCCCCAGCAGCCACTCTGCACATGCGTGGGCCCCCGGCAGCCATTCGTATGTGCAGACCATTTAGGGGGCCATTTGAGAATCTCGGCGAAAATGGCGGTGACTAGTAGGGCTGATGTGGCAGCAGCTGTTACCACGCCACAATTCCATTCCGCCATTTCGGAATTGCCTGCACCACACTGCCCCGCGGCTTTTCTGAGGACATTCCGCTAATTCCGCCGGCATTCTGAAAATTGTGGAATTGCGGGGAAATGGCGGAAACTGTCGGAAAACCGCTGTTCCGCTATTTTATGGTGCTGGCAGAATGGCGGAAGTAGCGAAAATGTCATGTTTCTGCTATTTTGCGAAGCCTGTGGGAATAGTGGAATGAAATTAGCGGAACTGCGGAAGTAGCGGAATGAAACTAGTGGAATGAAAGCCTCGGCCACGCCGTACCACTAATTGCGGAAACGCTGTTTCCGGTGGAAATAGCTACCGCTGCGACATTCCACTACAGCCCCAGTGGTGAGAACGCCAATTCTCACAAGACTCTTGAGACGGAGAATCTTGGCGAGAACCCGCTTCTTGTCAAGATTCTGGAGGGGCTTGAAAACTCATTTTGGCCCTGGAATTGATCAGACACTGCAAATCTGACTGGTTACCAGATAGCGGCAGATAACCCTTTCTGCTCTAATAACCATTATTCACTTGCGCTCTGTTGAATATTCATTTCCGTTTATTCCATTTCGAGGAGAGGGGGAGGGGTTGTTTGTTTTTCTGGTTCAGTTATTTCAATCCTTCAGTCACCTTGGTGTTTCGGTTACATCCACTCCAGCTATATTATCACTCTGGCACATACACAATTGCCAAAAATGACAGAATTTAAATGGCCAAAAAGCAAAATAACTGAGCCAAAAAAATGAAACCCCCAAAATAGGGTACCTCCCCAAAATGGCCATGTGAGTACCTATTTTGGTCACAGATTTTATTCGGGTACTTAAAGGGCTATTCAAAGATACAAATAATGCCTGTGAATAATAAACCTACTACTTATTTCAGTTCTCCCCACGGTCTATCTAGCCTTTTGCCCTGTCTCTGGCCATGACGAGCACCAGGTAATTTAAAGGAAGTTTGAGTAAGGGAGCAAAAACAGTGGAGAACAAAGAGAGATGACTGTCATATGTGTATTCTGGTCATAACCTTGGAGAATGAGGCACAGATCAGGCACTGAATCTCATTTCCACTGACTGTGCCTCCGTATATCTTTCTCTTTTTTCTTTCCACACCAACATCCTGCTCTGCAAAGTGGAGAACTAGGAGATACTCCTTCTTTTTGTAACTAAGCCCGCAGAGACCAGTGTTGCAAACGCTACTAGAAGAAACCAAGACTCTAGCACATGGTTGCTTCAAATCTTAGCTACCTAGCCAAGCTGCGAAAGCTGCGAAAGTATCCTAGTTACCCAGCCACACTGCTAATGCTGGTGCAGCAACCTAACAAATTACTAGTTAACTTAATGGGGAATATGAGAAGTCCTTTGCTAAAAGGGGCATCATTTTAAAAAAATAAACCAATAATTTGGATGCATAAAATTAGTTTTTTCATCCCACAGCATTAGGAGAAGTCCAGGACTCTCCTACTCATGAACACGCAGAAATCTGCATGTTCTTGAGTGGGAGAGGCTCATGTGGAGCACGCAGTGCGGGCGCGCACAGATTGGGAGTCCGTGTGCATTCCCGCCTAACATGCATCCCCACGCACCCCCCACTCAACCCCACGCATGGAGCAACCAGGGAAAATGGTGGTTGCTCCATGCGTGGGGATGAATGGGGGGGCGGGGGATGTGTGTGCACCCATATGCATGCCCCACCCACCCACCCACCCACCGCGCATGCACCGGCACGCCCATAGACACCCACCCCCCATTCTAGGGGTGCCATGTAAAAAAGACCTTTATTTTCTACATGACATATCTGCCAGCTGGTTGGTGCTCTCAGATGCAGATGATGGCATCCCAGTATTGTCTCAGTGGAACTAGGGAGGTGCTGTCTTCAGAAAGCAGGGAAGCCCTGCTCTCCAGGTCATCCGTTAGAAATAGTCCTCTCTAGAGCTAGTTATCTCTGCTGTCAAGAGAGTACAGGGAGCTTGTGTATTCTGCTATTTTTTATCCCAAATTTTGCAAGCAGAATAAATGATGCAAATTAACCAAATCCTGCAAATCCTGAATGCAAATTAATTTCTCAGCATGCCACTGCATCATTTTTTAACATCTTGTGTGTTTAAGGAAAAACTCTCAAAATACAACATGGACCAATCAGCACAGAGGCACTTCTCTCCCCTGGGCAGTCATGGACTGGTCCCCTTCAGCAGCTGTGGCACAGGGCCCCTACACCAGCAGCTACCAGTGTCAGTACCCCATTGGCTAGCTCACAATGCTGACGCCCCATTGGCTAGCACACAGTGCTCCCCACTCAGGCTGCAATTCTCCGATACCAAAAGCAATTTCTGTAACAATTTGGCCACGTGCAAAATTCTGCAATATTTATAATAATAAATACTACTACTACTACTACTATTAAAAATAATTTAATTTTTATAGTGCCCCCTGCCTTACATGGCACTTAGAGTGCTGCACAAAAAAGGTAGAACCATATTCTGAAGCTGAATTCTGAAAGGTACAAGCTGAAGCTGAAAAGTAGAACCATATTCTGAAGCAAGACAGAGGTACGGCGATGGGTGTGATCTCCCCTGTTATTGGGTGTTTTTAGACACACATTTCTCCTGGATGTTTGCTGTAACATCCTGAACTTTCTGTGTGTCTAAATCACTCGCCCAGATCTTTGAACTTCTGCATGAAACTTCTCCCAGAACGTTTGTGTGTAAAAGGTTCTCCTGGTAAACGGCTTTGCTCCAGGCAGCTGGGGTCACTTGGTTTCCGTGGCAGCCTGTCACATCTACAGCTGCAGCTACAAGTTTAGACTGCTTCAGGGCAGTGTTTGTGTGAAGAATGCATCCAGGAACTGCCTCAGGGCAGCGTGTGTGTGAAAAATGAATCCGGAACTTAGTTGTGGACTTGTAAACACAAAAGACTGAAACATCCGGAACTTTAACGTGTGTCTAAAAATGCCCACAGATGGGGTTCGTCCCGCATTGGTTCCCCAGGTTCACTGTCTGGGAGTGCTCCTCGATAACCAGCTCCGCCTGGATGTCCCGGTGGATGCTGTGGTGAGGAGCAAGTTCCGCCAACTACAGGTAATTTCAGACGTGACGGGCCCTTCGGCCTGCCACGCTGAACCATGGTCCAGGATCCGTTTCAGATCCCGGACAGGAATCTGCCCGGCCGTCCTTTAGATGTGCTGGAAGATTCCTGCAGGGGATCGGGGAGGGCGCGGGGCTGCGCGGCACAGCGTACAGAAGCACAGCCCCCCCCGCGCTCCCCGGGCCGCCCACCCTCCGAGAGACGGACGGGTGCAGCGGCCAATCCAGCTGCTGTGCCTGATCCCGCATCGTGGTCTGGGCCACAATCCAGAATTGGCCAAAGTAACAGACGTTACTTTTGGATGATTCCAAATCGTGGTCCAGCTAACCACGATTCTGGACCTCCGGGGGACCGGAGGTCCAGAATCGTGGTCAAAATTATTCCCGCCGGAGGTTCACCATGGTGAACATCTGGTGGAAATCATTCAGACGTTACGGGACTTTTGGTCACCACAGGGGATTCACTGTGGTTGACCGTGGTCTCGTAACGTCTGAAATTACCCTACATCTGGTGCAGCGGCCTTGGCCATATATCTGACTCCGGCCTGGCTACTATCATCCATGCTTTCATTACCTCGAGATTGGACTATTGTAACTCGCTCTACATGGAGCTACCCATGGTGACCGTTTGGAAGCTGCAGCTGGTGCAGAATGTGGCGGCCCGCCTCCGTACGGGAATGAGTCGCCGTGAGCACATTACACCAGTGCTCCACTCTCTGCACTGGCTGCCTATAGTTTTCTGGGCCCAATTCAAGGTGTTGATTTTGAACTATAAAGCCCTAAATGGCTTGGGCCCTGCCTACCTGCAGGACCGCCTCACTCCCAAGACCCTGGAGTGGCCCCTGTGGTCAGTCGGGGGTGCCTTCCCCCAGGTATCCCAGGGCGCGACTCTGGGGAGAGCGTTCTCGGTGGCCGCACCTAGGCTGTGGAACTCCCTTCCGGCAGAGGCCCAGTTGGCTCCAGACCTCCCTTCCTTTTGACGAAGATGCAAGACCTGGCTGTTCCGCAAGGTGTTTGGTGAGGGAGATGAGTGATGGGTGTGGTGGGTTAGGGTGGTAGGGAATGGGATTGATTATTCCCCCGTTTTAGTTGAATTTAAATTTATGATGTATTGGTTTAATCTATTTATTTATTGGTATTTCTGATTTTGATTGTTAGCCACCTCGAGCTGCTGGAAGCAGAAGAGGCAGGATATAAATATTTTAATAAATAAATAAATATTAAACTATTTAGAAACATTTAAAACAATTATTAAACATTTTAAATGGGGCAGGCAGAAAGGGAGGGCAAAGTCCAATGAGGACACCACCAGTCATTCCAACTGGCCTGGAAAAATGGATGCAACTGCCGTGGTGCAGAGTTCGTGGGACAATGTCCGTTAGGGAGGAGTCGCTGAGGAGATCCTACCTTCATGAACACCATAGAAATAGCCTTGTCCAATAAAACAGAATAAAAATTGAATCTCAACCCAGTTTTGCTTCTCTGCAAGGGCTGGCCGCTTTCTGGCCTGGATCTATGGAGCACTATCTGTCTTATTAAAATGAGCAGATGCCGCTAGCTGGCAGGATTACGTGCCACCCAAGCTACTCCCTGTGCATGTTTCACCTGCCTCTCTAAGAATGATCGCCTCTGGCAAAGAGGAGCAGGAGAGCTGCTGCTGTCTGCAAAAAAAAGATGTTGGGCTTGTGTGTTTGTGACTAGACTGATAAATGCAGGTATTCTGAAAGGGGAACTAGCAGCTGGAATAGGGCAGGGATCGTGCTGCCCGCCCCTTGCACGGCGCGGACCTCACAGAGCAAAAGCATCCTCGGAAACCACAGCTCCCCATCCAGTGTAGTGTCTATCCTTCCGTTGCTGGGCTGCTCTGAGCATGGGAGAGATGGCGGCAGGAGCAGCACAGCAGGCACCGGATGGGGTGGACAGGCCTGATTTGGAACAGCTGTTCTGCTTTCGCAGAACATTTCCATGGAGACAGAACAGCTAATCCCCCTTTTGATTGGAATCCCAACCAGAAAAAAAAAAAAAAGCCACTGCACATGCACAAAATGGCCACCTCCCTTATCCAAAATGGTGGTGACACTGCCTCTGCCTTTTTGGATAAGGGCGGTGGCCATTTTGAGCATGCACGGAAATAATCCAACTCCCATCAGAATCAGACAAAACACAGGCCGTTCCCATTTCCGATCGGAATTGGCAAACTGACTGAAAATCAGAACACCCGACATTCCGCATTCACCCCCGGAATGGGTTTTCCCTCCCTGCATGTGGGCAGCTGTTTGAGCAGCTCCTGGGTAGAGGTGTATAGAAGGAACAGCCCGAGGAGATCTGTCCCTACTGGAGAAAACCCTAGGACCAATGTGGTCAAGTGGTTTAAGGTGTTAGACGGGGATCTGAGAGACTAGTAAATCTTTGGCCCTTTTTACATAGGCAGCGGTGGGGTGAGGGGATGGGTGTGCTGCCATGGTGGGTGTCCTTTCCCACGGACACACGCCCACCTCCACCCACGGAGCCTCCTCCGTTTTTCCGGATGGCTCCATGGGTGGGTGATTGGTGGAGATGGGCGTGCGCCGGGAGAACACACCCACAGCCCATGCTGTTCACACAGACAGACAACCATCCCCCACATTTACATGGAGCCCCCCCACCTCACACCCACCCGCACACCGAGCGAGGGGTCGGACATCCGTGTAAAAACGGCCTTTGCTTAGCCATAAACTCACTGGGTGGCAGTGAGCAAATCACTGTCTCTCAGCCTCAGTTCCCATCTGTAAAGTTGGAATAATAATGATCTCTCTCTCAGGGAGGTTGCAAAGATGAACTAGGATTGTAGAGTTGAGAAGAATTGTAAAAGCACTTTGAACACTGAAAGCATGACAGAAATGAATAATAATAATTAGGCAAAGGCCTTTGATGTCCAGGTAGCTACTTCTGTCTCCTGCTGGCAGGACAACTTAGATCTTGGGATTTATTTATTTTATATTTTATTTAATTTATTTACCGTGTTTCTACCCCAGCCCCTCCTGCTCACAGAGCCGCTCAGAGCGGCTTACAAAAGGCACAAACAAATACACAATAAAAACACACACATAAAATATAATTAAAACATTAAAATGGTAAAAATAAACTAAAAGGGCAGAACTCCCCCTCCCCACCCCACCCTACCCGTCTCCCTCTCCAAAGGCCCGGAGGAACAGCCAGGTCTTACACTGTCTTCGGAAAGAGGGGAGGTTCGGGGCCAGACGGGCCTCCGTTGGGAGGGAGTTCCACAGCCTGGGAGCAGCCACCGAGAACGCCCTCCCCATCCTGGGGGGACTTCAAGTCAGGCATCCCCAGGCCGACCACAAGGGCCGCAATGCAATCCGGATCTAGGTGGTATTTGGGAGACCTGGGAGAAGAGACTCAAGTTGTCCATTCAAAGCTCCTAACAGGGAAACCAATGAAAGGGGCAGCCTGAACTGAATTATTACCATAACTTACTGCTAAGATAAAACAGAATCCTTTACCCTAACTAGGGCTGAATTGAATACTCTGGGTCCAATCACAGAGCCAGGCAGGACCGATCCCCTGTGTGCCCTGGGGTGGGCAATCGGAAAGCAGGGCACACAGTCCACCCCCACCTCCTGTGGGGAAACCAGGTGGATGGGCTGTTGACGGATGTCGCGCCATGCCCCCAGGGTGGGCCGAGGTGCCAGACACACGCGCGGGTGCCCAACCCCACCCGGCCCCTGGCCTGCATACTGTCCCATTCCCCGGCTGTGATGGGGCTGTGTGGGAATAGCAACACTCAACGCCAAGGCAGATAGGAACCGGGTCCATGAGTGGCAGCTTGGTACCACGATTTGGGCAGCCTTACCCCACCTTGGGAAAGGCTACTACATGCTGCGTTTCCAGTCTTTTTCAGAGGCGCAGGCCATCGCAGCCAGCTGCCCGACCTGGGGCAGGGTGAACATCTGGCAGTCGCCAGACATACAAGCCACAGCATCACATGGCAATGGTGCCCAAATTGGGGTAAGACTGCCCAAATTGCGGTACCATCTCATGGGGCTGTTCCCAACGTTTAGACAGTTTGCATATTCGTTCCCACAAACCCAGATCTGGATCTCCACCAAAGCAAAATCTGCAGTTACTTGGGGTTCACTTATCGGGTGATTTCAGACATTACGCTGTCCCGATTCACCACAGTGGATTCCCAGCGGGGGTGAACAGATCAACCACCCCCCGTGGTCAAAAAAAGCCCCGAACAGACATGACGGGAGCGGAACCACGGCAGGGAATCGGGCTACGCCGATCCCGGGCTGGGCCGTGGTCAAAGCACCCAGAAGGCACCGGGGCGGAGTGTCCTGGCTGCTGTCGTGTGCCCTTTAAATCTCCCTCCCCGGTCTGTGTTGTTGCTGGTTGCCTGGCAGCGATGCTGCGTGCTTTGTCCCCGGCTGGGAATCATTTTCTTTGGTTCCGGCCGGTGGTTGCCGTTCAGACATTTTTTGTTGTTTCCCATTGGAAATCTCTCTGACCACGCTTTCGGAGATTGAGTGTTTTCAGACGTTATGCGATCACAGTCAATTTCCTGTGGTGGCTGTGATCACGGAACGTCTGTTGGGGGGAACGAATGTTCCCCCCCAGATGTTGCCACGGCGGGGAATTACTTTCGCCACGCGAGCGGCCGAAGCGG
>QEPC01005386.1:2627126-2656431 GCA_003113815.1 Sphenodon punctatus | reverse complement strand
GGGGGGGGGGGGCAGGTGAAGGGGGGTGTTTTTAGTTTTTAATGATGTATTTTGTTATTTGTTTATGTATTTTGACATATGTTTTTATTGCAAATCGCCCTGAGCCTTAGGAAATAGGGAAGGATATAAATCTAAATAAAATAAATATAAATAAATAACTGGATTCAAAAAAGGAATGAACACGTTCTTAGAGGATAGGTCTCCTAAATGGTTATTAGTGAAGTTGGACAGAGGATGAGACCTTTGACTGTCAGGAGCTGGGAGTGGGTAACAGGAAATGGATCAATCCAATGTGACCTTGTACCAAGAAGCAGCTTAGGAAGGCTGCTGCCCTTTAAGGGAACAGCTAGGGCCAGCTTGGGCTAGCGGAGCTGCCGGCGCGGTACCAGTAAGAGGGCAGCGCCTAAGGAGAGGCAGCTGTACAGAGTAAAAAAGAGTGCGCGAAGGTACTGGCCCTTTAAGGGCTGAGAGACTGGAGGGACAGCCCCGCCCACTCTGAGCATATAAGGAGAGGAGAGCCAGACAGAGGGTATTTTCATACACAGATGTGGGAGGGCTCAGCCCTGGAGTAAGCCCGGGGGTGCAACCCCCCACACCTGCCTGCTCGCAGCCGTTCCTGGGTCTATTTTATCCAGACCCGGCAGCTGCCGGAGCCCACGGTCTGCCTATGCAGCATCCCCTCCCCCCACACCACGGCATTGTGGGCACACTGCCAAGAGCGCGGCTGCAGTGGCCATCCGGTGAGCAGACAAGACAGCAGCCTCAGAGATGGGCTGCCCGCTCTACTGGCAGTGTTCCAGGATGTTCTAGAGCTCCACCAGTGGGGCAGCCTGCCCCACGTCTGCTTCGCCTACACATCTGGCGGGCCACCTTTAAACAGACAGCCTGCCCAGAGGTGAGATGGGGGCAGAGGTGGGGACGCTGTCCCTGTGAAGACACCCAGAGAGTCAGTCGGTGCCTGGCTGGGGACAAGGCAGGATCTCTACTGGAGGGAGAGCTGAGCTGTAGAGGAGCCTTGTCCTTGGTGCTGACTCCCAGGCTGAGCAGTTTAAGGAAGCTGGGTACCTGAGCTGACTGGGTTTGGAGGGACTCAGGGAAACAGTGGGAACTCTCCAAGGTGCTGGAGGAGGCTGACTGAGTGTCCTGCCTGCAGACTGCAGGCAAGGACCGTGAACTGTAACAGCCAGAGAAGAGTTGCCTCGCTGAGATTAGGGATGGGGTTGCCAGAGGGCTGTTTCCTGTATATGCAACAATAGTTATGGTGGATTCTTTATACCTGAATGGAACGGAGGTTAATTTCAGATGTTACGATACCACGGTCAACCACAGTGAACCCCCTGTGGTGGCCGCGGTACCATAATGTCTGAAGTTACCCACGGTGGTTCCCGCCAGAGGTTCACCACAGTGAACCTCTGGTGAAAAACACATTGACCGCCCGGAGGTCCAGAACCGTGGTTAGCTGGACCATGGTCCAGAATCGGCGGAAAGTAACGTCTGTTACCTCCGCCGATTCCGGACCATGGCCCAGACCCCGATGGAGAATTGGGCGTAACGGCCGGATTGGCCGCTGCACCCGCCCGTCTCCCGGAGGGTGGGTGGCCAGGGGAGTGCGGGGGCGGCAGAGCTGTGCAGCCGCACGGCACACCGCGCAGCCCTGCCCTCTCCCCGATCCCCCGCAGGAATCAGGCCGGCACGTCTGAAGGACAGACGGCCTGATTCCTGTGTGGGATCCAAAACGGTTCCCGGACCGTGGTGATTTCACGTCTGAAATCACCCTGAGACTGTGTGAAATAAACAGGCATTAAACCAATTCCCAAGGAGTGAGTGACTGTGTGGGGTTTGGTCCTGCAGGGACGTACCCTCAAGGAACCACGCCCTGTTACAGACCTGTTGTGCATTTCCCCGAAGCAATCAAAGTGGCCATTTCAGAGAGAATACTTTGCTAGAGGGACCCAGTATGGGGGCTTCTTATGTTCTAAGTCACAGCTCAGGGAAGAGGAAGCAACAATAGTACTTATTAGTCCTAACTGCCCATAAATACCTATGAAAGTAATCATGCCTCTAATCATAGTGGCCACTTAATTAACTGAAGAGCCCCCCTTGTAATGAACACAAGTGTCTGAACAGTTTGTAAAATAGATAAAAACTCAGGAATTCTCTGTAACATCAGACTCCTCGTGTGAGCTGGAAGGCAACATGCCTGCAGTTCTCTCTGTCCAAGAAAGCAAGGATCCACTGTCTTGGTTCTGACCCGAATCAGTGCATGTTCCAGAGAGTGATTGCATGTTTCATTGGTGTGTGGTATCCAACTCCACCCCTTCCCCACATACACCCCATAGCGGAGTGTGGGACCCGTGGGTCGAGCAGGCAGTACGACATGCAACGCTATTGGGTGGTTGTTTTAGAATGTGTGCAAGTCCTGACTGGGCTGCCTCGGCGACATAAGTCGGGAACAGGGCGGCTGCAAAAGTGGGGAAAGCAGAACGGAACAAAGACCAAAAGATACAAAGGAGTGAAAACTCCCTAATGTCTGTGCCACGAACTCCCAAAATATCAGTACTGCAGTTACCAAGTAAAGGAGGGAACAAACTAAGTATCTGGAGTACCAGTACAGAAAGGGACAGAGCTGCAAATCTGGCAACCTGGATAACTACGGCTGTTCATTTCTTAAAGTGAATGTGCAAATTCAGCTATAATTAACCATTGAATACAGCTTTCTGTGTTCAAAGTACTTTACAATCCTTGCCTAATGGACCACGGCAACAATCCTCTCAGGTAAGTCATTATTAGTCCTATTATACAAACAGTGAGGTCTGAGGCCCTTTTCGCACAAGACACTCTCCACTCCCCGCCCACATGTTACAGGGCCGCGGTGTTGCCCTGTGGGTGCCCACAGGACCGTGTATAGTGGGTGTGCGGTGGGTGGAGAGTGTCTTGTGTGAAAAGGGCCGGAAAGTGGCTGTTTTTAAAAGAGCAAGGCTTGAGCAGGGTGACTCACAACTGACACAGCTGTGGAGCAGCCACCAGGAGGGATTCTAATGGGTGGCTCCCAGCATGACTACCGCAGCAGCCACCTCACACTTCCCTGCCGCCAGGGCCGGCCCCAGGGTTTGTGAGGCCATGTGCGAAGTCTTGGTGCCGGGCCTAATTTGCATAATTAGGCCCCACCTAGTTATGCAAATGTATACATTTACATAAAAGTTACTCCCTCTGGACAGGAAGGATTCCCGTTCTCCACCCCTCCGAGCAGCCATGGAGAAGCATGGCCTCCCTCCCAATGCTTCCCCTGCCTCCCCAGCCGAGTGTCTACCACCACCCCCCAGAAGTGGTTCCACTGCAGGGGCAGTCAAGTGAGCAGAGAGGCAGGCAGAGAGAGACTGACTGCGTCCACTGCCTTGCTGGGGGAGGGGGTGAGCATAGCCAGCCTGGCCTCCAGGGCCTGTTGCTTCTTGCTGCCGGTGCCGCCTGTGCCTTGTGCACGCATGCGGTGCGACCGGTCCAGAGGTGCTGCTATCACACGCACACGACACCCAAAATGCAGCTAGCTTATTAAGCGCATTATGCCATGAAAAGAGACATATAACCAGTTCAGTTGTGCCCCCATAAGCAGTTCATGCTGCCCCCACCCCATAACCAGTTCATTTGCGTCCCCTGCCCCCATATAAATCAATTCACGCTGCCCCCACCCATAACCATTTAATTTGTGCCCCCGGGGCAGCGTCAATTGATTATATGGGGGTGCAAATGAACTGGTTATGGGGTGCGGGTTTAAAGACAGTATTCCTGTTGGCAATAACTTCATTAAGAAGAGTTAGTGAAATAGCAGCCATAATAATCTCAGAACCATATTTGCAAATTTATTTTCCAAGACAGAATAGATATTGCTTTACATCCTAAATTCCTACCTAAGATAGTATAAGTAAGACAGGTGTGAGAATGTGGCCATTTTTACACGGGCCTCTCCCACCCATGAACACACAGATTTCTGTGTGTTCATGGGTGGGAGAGCCCCGTGTGAACGACGCAGTGAGTGGGGTACGTGTGCGCCTGCCTAACACGCATCCCCACTCACCCCCCCACTCATCCCCACGCAAGGAGCAACCAGGGGAAACGGTGGTTACTATGTGGGTGTGGATGAGTGGTGGGTGAGTGGGGATGTGTGTGCAGCCACGTGCATGCCCCATCCATGCACTGGTGTGCCCACAGACTCCCCACTTGGCAGAGCCATGTAAAAATATCATGTGAGGAGCCAGAAGAACAGAAGGTTGCTACCTTGTAAAGAAGGTTCTTTGAGATGGCTCTAAACATTCTCACAACACCCACCCTTCCAGCCTTGCTTGGAATTCTTTTCTTATATTTCTCAAAAGGGTTGGAAGGAACTGTCATTCTGAGGGGGAGAGTGCTTTTTATACCAGAGGAGCTCAAGACCATCACGTGGTCTATTATTTGAATAGGGTGAGCGTGCAGAATCCAGTTGTGAGAATGTTGAGAGCCATCTTGAAGAACCTTCTTTACAAGGCTACAACCTTCTGATCAGCACATAGGGAGGAGCTGTGAGGATGGGGTCCGGAGCCAGGGAGGGGAGGAAGAAGAACTTATTGGGGGAGAAGCTAGCTGCAGCCTGCCGCCCAGCCAGGCAAGTGCGGGGCCCCAGCTGGCCGCGGGGCCATGTGTGGCCGCACGTGTGGCGCATGCCTGGGGCCGGCCCTGCCTGCCGCAGACCTTGGGGGAGGGCGGAAGCGCACCAGGCTGGCCTTTTGAAGCTGACATGTCCCTGGCATGCCCACAGTCCCTGAGTGGTGGACCGGTCTGCTGGCATGGCTGGCCAGCCCAGTTCATACAAGTAGGGGGTGTGTGGGCGCCAGCTGCCACGTATCTTTTTGGCTTGCCCTGCACAGTGCACCCCGGATTTCTCAGCAGAGCTCCATGAGTGGGTGCTGAGTGGCTCGTGGGAATGCACATCCCACACTTCACCTTCAGAGGGGCAGTCAGATGAGTGGCTCCTGGGTGGCCACAAGTGGTGGCAGCATCTCGCTTAAAAATACCCAGTGCCTTTTGCGCCCAAGGCCACCCAGTGAGCGCATGCCTAAAGCAGGATTTGAATCCTGGTCTCCCATGTCCACGTCAATCACCTTATCAACGAGCTAGGCTACATAGGCACTTGCATATTTTATTTTATTTATTTTGCAATGGAAAATTAATTTCTGCTCTAATCTACAATCCTGTCTGGAGCTGATGTGGCTTCCTCACAAGCAAGGCTGGTCAATCATTTGGCTTCCAGTCTCCACATCTGTATTCTGCTCCAGCCCCATCAAGCTTTCCACACTGTTTTCTGGTCCTTGCCAAAGCTCTGCTATTCTACAGCTGTCTCTGTCTCAGTCATGGTTGAGGGGGCACTCTCGTCCTAAGGCCTTAGATTCATTGGCAATCAGCTTTTATTTTACAGAGCAATACCTTTGAGAGATGAGCTGCGCCATCGTTGCTCTGAGCCCGGAGCATCATGTGGGATAATAATAACTGCTGTAAATTCTGGTACATTTTTTAAAAAATTAAGTGCTGTATTGAAAAATGTGTTCTTGCTTTTTTTCCCCCTTTTTAAAAAAAAAATATGGAAATTAATAACTTGGATGGGAGAAGAAATTTGCCCCTTTATTTCCACAAAAACAAGCCATTGAGATTGAAACCCTGATAGAATCATAGCACTACAGAACTGGAAGGGATGTCATGAGTCTCTAGTCCTACCTGCGGCAGGATGCCTATCCCTCAAGCATCCTTGACAGATCTCTCTCCGGTCCTCTCTTGAAATGCTCCAAGGATGGAAATTCCACAACCTCCTCAGGCAGCTTGTTCCACAGCTGAACTGTTCTAACCGTTAGGAAGTTTTTCCTAATATTTATCCTTAAACTTACCTTCCTACAGTTTAAAACCATCACTTCTGAGTAGCGCCGGGAAGCTAAGCCAACGTGCAGGTAGCCGGCCCCACCCCCACCCTGCTCCCAGCACTGCGCCCCCTGCCATGAAGGGCAGCCATACTCATGGCTGCCCCTGCCCCCAAGGCAGAAATGACGGCACTGAACACACATGCTAGGCTGTATTGGCGGCCCTTAGCCCAAGCTGCATCCTTGGAAATTTGCCGAGGATACAACCCAGGCTAGCCGGCTACCCACCCTGGGGCAGTTCTGGGCCAACATCTAGCGGTGCAAAAACACACATGCCAGTGGGTCCCAGGCCGAAGAGGCCCACTGTCGCATGTGTTTACTTTTTACCCACAATATTCCAAAAGAGAACTGACCAGTGCTGAATATGGTGGCAAGGATACAGACCAATGGTCTATCTTAGCCCAGTATTGTCACAACTTGACACGGCAGCAGGGTTTCAAATCCATCTCAGGCCTCACCCGGGCGTGCTACCGGAGATCCTGAATCGGAGATGCCAGGGACTGCACTTGGGACCTTATACAGGTAAAGCATAAACTCCACCACCTGAGCCATGGCCCACTCCAAGGTACCATAACATGTAGCATCTTGGAGATGATGCTTCCTCTGACTTGAGCTTGATAGATAGGACCTGACAGGTCCTACTGGGCCTAGGCCCAGTTGGGAGCATTCTCTGTCCAAATCCCTTGGGCTCAGGCTGGGCTCCCTACCTGCAGGAATACCTGCCCCCATCATTAAATCCTGGTGTTTAATTGGGGGTGAGACCAAGTTGGAAAGGGGGGGAGGGGACAACGGAGGCCCATCTCCTTTTCTTATGAAGCCCCACCTCTTACAAAGCATTATGACATCATGGCAGTCTGTGGGTGGCGAGAACACTCAGGCCATTTTTAGACGAGCGCGCGACCCGCTCGCGCATGGTTTCAAAAATACCGCGAGGCAGGATTACATGAGACGCCACCGGGGATCACGCGCATTCTTTTCCGGCCACGAATGGCGCTCGAGGTAGGTAATTCGTGGCTGGAAAAGAATGCGCATCCCCCTCCCGTGCGCGTGATCCCCGGCGGCATCTCGTGTAATCCCGCCTCGTGGTATTTTTTAAACCATCTGCGAGCGGGTCGCGCGCTCATCAAAAAACAGCCTCAGACACATTAGGCCCAGGGCTGGAAGAGTCTATCAGCTAAGCTCAGGTCAGGCCCAATGTAATCAGGCTCGGAGTCTGAGATTTCTGGCCTGAGTAGGGCTCTAAATCTGAATTCTCCTATCATTGTACTCACTATTTCATAAGAATTAAAAATAGGGAGGGGACTTTCAGTTTCGGAAAGAACTGAAAGTACCCAATAATGGTCATTTTGGATTAATCTGATTCTTTTTCGGTATTGGTTTTATCGGCTCTCTTGCATTGATTTTTGTATCGGATTTTTAACATTGTGGTTTGTCCCCATTGACTTCAATGGGAAAACTGCAATGTTAAAAATCTGATACAAAAATCAATGCAAAAGATCCGATACAACCGATACCGATACGAGAACCGAAATACATGAGAACCAAAACGAAATGTAACCAAAACCAAAATTTTGTCCAGAGTCTCACCCTTAATTAAAATGATATAAAACATGAATAGTTTTCATATATGCATTCTGGAATTGCAGGAATATTGCAGATAGCATGTTACTATCAGTCATAAGCTTGCCATATTTTATAAATCAGAGCCACAGAGAAAGGAGGACAGAGAAAGCCAGGGAGAGCTAAGGACTGTACCTACAGCAGCTAGTACAACATACGGCTTCTTCTGGAGAGACAAACACATGAACTTGATATCACATATAACGAACACCTTCTTGTCACAAATTGTCACAGCTTTGCTAACTCCGTCCCCTTCACAGGCGACTTACTTAATGGCCAGTCATTGGTTGCACCCAAGGTTTCCTGGCAGAGCTCCAGCCTCTCCGCCTTTACTGCAGCGGATGGACTAAGCTGAGATGAGTTTCATGAACTTTTCACCACAGCCAGTCGGTGCTTTCCTGAGCTGAGTTGGGCGCACTCTCGGGGCCATACTGCTTTGTGGCAATGGTTGGAGCTGCTACATAAGATAAAGGGGCTCAGTTTAGTGAATTAGCTCCCATGTGGCCTTGGACAACACAGCAGAACGATAGCCAACATGAGGGAGTGGGGAAAACATCCGTTTTGAGGGGCAACTGTCACCTCGATCCCAGAGAAAATGGTGCCTGTAGTCTTAAAAGTTCCATTAAAGTAAATTTCCATTATAGTAAATTTATTATCCCTGGTTTATATCCACCATTTCAGATGGTTTGGCAGATATTCAACTGTAAATCGATCATCACATGATGGCTAAGTGAAAAACTGCATAATCAGATATTACCTCAACTGTTAACCAGTTTACCATATTGCCATTACCGTATTACCACGTAACCGCTACTAATCTCAACCCAGGTCCGGAGAAGTGAAATGAGTACCTGCCAATAAGGGTACACACACATCGAATTTCCAGTACCGGAATCAAACCAAGTATTTGGGGTACTTTTTGCTACCTGAACTGGTTTTCAATTGGGTACGTGGTTTACTGAAATACTGACAACTGGTATATTAAATACAGAAATACTGACAACCGGTATACTGAAATAACAAAATACTGACAACCACTGGTATACCAATTTCATCCCAGAATCTTTGGTGTATTATTTTGGGGTTTGGGGCAACTTCAGGTCCTCAAAAAAAACGGTAGCCAAAACTTCGGAATTCCAAAAACTCGAATGGTATTCAGGCACCTATTTGGATACCCAAAAATGCTGGTATTACCCACAAGTACCAATTCAGGTACCTGTTTCAGCTCTGGTCCAGGGGCAGGGAGAGAAAACAGAAAAGGAATCATTGGCAAATGGCGAGCAACAAAATGGTAAATGGCAAAATGGCACACTGTAGTGTTCTGCGGTAACTCGGTAGAACAAATAACCAGTTAATCTGCTGAACAACAGATACCTCTTGGTATCCAATCCTTGCTGGAGCAGGCGGAATACCAAGGATCTGACTAGATATTGGTGATTACTGTATCAGCTCTGCTACTTACTGATTAGGTTCAAGCCCCTAGAACTACATTAATTATTATTATTATTTATTTATTATTTATATAGTGGAATCAGTGTACCTAGCACCATACAGTCAATAGTTATAGGCAGGTCCCTGGCTCAAGGGGCTTACAATCTAAGAGAGATAAGGGAGGGGGAGACACGGGAGAGGTGAACGTTGGGAGAGACAAGAGTACATTCACGAGATTGAGAAGATGCAGGTGCACGTGCTTCACTTAGCTACAGGGGAGAGATTCAGAGTGAGGGGGGGGGGGAAGAGGACACAATTTCACTCATGATGAGCTAGAGAAGGCCTGACAGAAGAGGTAGGTTTTCAGTAGGTTTGAAAGCTGGGAAAGAGGGAGAAGAATGAATTATCTAGGGAGGGAGTTCCAGGCATGGGGGTCAGCAAGAGAGAAGGGACAAAGATGTTTAGAGGAGCAAGAGAGTCGCAAGCAGGCAACGGTGAGGGAGAAGAGGAGTGAAGTTCCCAGGCAACAGGGGGGGAGGATACAAGAGCAGAAAAATATGGGGGAGCAAGGCCATGAAGAGTCCTGAAGGTGAAGACCAGGAGCTTGTGCTGAACGTGTTCCCGCAGAGGAAGCCAATGCAGGGCGGAGAGGAGGGGATGAATGTGGTCAAAGCGACAGGCAAGGTGGATAACTTTGGCAGCAGAGCGTTGAACAGAGATGAGGGGGCCAGATCAGAGCAGGGGAGACTGGGAAGGAGGAAATTGCAATAGACAAGGCGAGAGATGATTAGACCATGGACTAGGGTTCTTGCAGTGGACTGGAAACAGTAACGCAGGGCTGGATTGAAGCAATATTATACAGAGTGAAGCGTCAGGATTTGGCAACAGCCTGGATGTGAGGCATTCAAGGAGAGGGAGGAGTCAATGATGAATCCCAGGCTACGCGCCTGAGGGACCGGCTGGATGGTGACTCCCTCAATGGAAACTGAGAGGGAAATAGGAGGGGAACGATTTTGGGGGGGAAGAATATGAGGAGTTTGGTCTTGGTCGTATTACGTTTGAGTTGGTGGCAAGACATCCAAGCAGAGATGTCAGAGAGACAGCGAGCAATACAAGACTGGGTGGAGGGGGAGAGCGTGGGAGTGGAGAGATAGAAATGCTTGTCATCAGCAGACAGGGGATACTGAAATCCATGAGATTCAATGGGGCTAATCCCATGCCCTGTGCGGACTTCCACTGAGGGCACATTGCGCCACGCAGAAACGGTAGGGCATGGGATCATCCCCAATGAGTTTACCTAGCGAAAGAGTGTAAAGGGAGAAGAGAAGAGGGCTGAAAGGTACCTCGTGGGTCACCTAGCCCAACATCATCCTCCAAGGCAGGGATCCACCTTTTACCTACAGCATCACAGAGACACGTTTATCCAACTGGTTTTTGAAAGCATCCAAGAAGAAGATTCCACAACCTCTCTAGGGAACGGTCTAGCATCCTATTGTTCTTACAGCTAGAAAGCCTTTCGTCATGTTTAAACAAAACGTACATTGCTTCAATTTGAGCTCATTTCCTTTTGTTCTCCTCTTCTGGGGCGGTGAAGAAGAACTGTCCTCCCATCTTTTTTTGTAGTAACCCTTTTAGATATTTGAAAACTGCCCTCACGTTCTCTAGGTTATATTCTCTAGGCTGAACAATTCTCCATTCCTTCAGTCTCTCCTCACATGGCTTGCGGACCAGCCACTATATTATCTTCACTGCTCTCCCCCTGAATCCTCTCCAATGTCACTCCCTATCTGCCCCTCCCTTTGTACATTCTAGATTGTAAGCCCCTCGGGGCAGGGACCTGTCTCTTACCACAACTGTTCGGTGCTAGGCACATTGCTGGCACAACAATAGTTTTTTTAATGGTCAACATCCATTTTGAGGTGCAAGGCCGCAAAACTGAACACAGGTGTGGTATTAGTCAACAGAACATAGTCTGGAGTAGACAATATGACACAATGGCAAGAAGCCATCTTTGATTCTGCCCGGGCCGCTTCTCCATGAGGATTCTGAATAACGGAACTTGCTTTAGACTGAACTGTAACCTCACCTGCACACGTAGGGAGCATTTTGCATAATCGTCTTTACCCTGTGTAACTGTGGGGGTTGGGGGGGACCTGTAAAAAGGCCTGTAGTAATAGCAGCTCTGGGGACCGGAAGAAAAATCCCTCACTTTGCTACAATTAGGACCTCAGTCTTCATCTTGAACTAAGACAAGGTTTGGAAGTTGTTTGGTTTTCTTAGCGTTCATTTGTAGGGGTGTGCATTTCATTTTCGTTATGATAATGAAAATGAAAATTATGGGTTTTGTTTATTATTGTAACAAAAACAACAAATAATAATAATGAAAACAAAAACAAAAATGAAATTTTGTTTTTGAAATAATGGGAAAACACTGAAAAATGTATTTCTGGCTATACTTTTTTTGTTTCTTATTCAATTCTGATGAAACTTGGGGAGCTTGTGTCCCCATTGGAGGGCACTACATGTACCACATTTTGAAAATATTGGATGCAGGGAACTGATTCTAGAAGCAATTGAATGTTGTGATTTTAAGAAAGGTCCATACACATTCCTGGCTACAACTTCTTTATCTTCCATCCAGTTTGCATGAAACCTCAGGACATTATGTCCCCCGCACTAGTGAACCAATCCTGCCAAATTCAAGAAAGATTGGATAAGGTGTCCTGAAGATATAAGCTAGTAACATGACAATACATTTTCAGCTGTAACATTTTTATATCTCATCCTGTTTACAAGTAATTTGGCAGAACTTTATCACATACCTTCCCTGTCATTTCTGCCAAATTACAGGACAATTTGATAAAGGGACCCAATTTTATAAGCAACTGAAGTTGTCCCCTTGAAGACCATTATTCAGATAAATAGCAACACATGCAGTCAGAAGCAGGAACCCTGCATGGCAGGGGGAGGGAGGATGTAGGAGGGAGGATGGGAAGCAAGCCAACAGACTGAGACACATTCACTGGCAAATTACTGCATGCTTCCAGCTTTACAGGACCAATCTGCGGTGGCTTCGAGGAGGGCATAGGGGGNGGGGGAGAGAGGCTGTAGGAGGGAGGATGTGGAGCAACCCAAAAGACTGACAGACACATTCACTGGCCAATTACTGCTTGCTTCCAGCTTTATAGGACCAATCGGTAGTGGCTTTGAGGCGGGCATAGGGGGCAGCCCTCAGGTGGACATAGAAGGCACATAACTGGGACTTTGGGGATAGCATCCCAGCAATCAGAAGACATAGTTTACACATCCAGGCTGGCCAATTATCATCACAATCACATCCTGCAACACTGTGACAGAGGACATGAGAGAATCTCTATTGGCTCTTTCCTAAACAGATGTTTCCGACTTCCCAGTAACAAGTGGGGGAGAGAAATTGGGATGGTCGCAGCACAGAATGAGGATATTTGGTTGACATTTCTGCTGGCCAATTGGCATCACAAACTGATCTTATATAGGGCTGATGCGGCAGGAGCTGTTACCGTGCCGCGATTCCATTCCACCATATCGGAATTGCCCGCGCCACACCGCGGATTTTCTGCAGACATTCCGCTAATTCCACCGGCATTCTGCAAATTGCGGAATTGTGGAAAAATTGCGGAAACTGTCGGAAAACCGCTGTTCCGCTATTTTGTGGTGCTGGCGGAATGGCGGAAGTAGCGAAAATGTCATGCTTCCACTATTTTGCAAAGCCTGTGGAAGTAGCGGAATGAAATTAGCGGAACTGTGGAAGTAGAAGAATGAAACTAGCAGAATGAAAGCCTCTGCCATGCTGTACCACTAATTGCGGAAACGCTGTTTCCGGCGGAATTAGCTACCGCTGCGACATTCCGCTACAGCCCTAATCTTATACAACAGTGACACGTAAGAGAATCCCTGGCATAGGCTCACTCTCTGCATATGCTGTGCAGGCTTATAAAATTGGAACCCTTTATCACCTCTTTCTGATATTTAGCAGAGATGATCCTGAAAGTGTGTGATACAGCCCTGCCAAATTTCATGTACACTGGTTGGACTACAAAGATGTTACAGCCAGACATACAATCATAGGTTAATTGCATATACCACCAGGACCCTTTATCCAATCCCATCTGAAACTCGGCATAGATATTAAACATGGGGAGAGGTATAATAAATAATAGATATTAAACTTGGGGAGCCAAGTTTCAGCCACATTAGATGGGAGACAAAGAAGTTACAGCCAGGAATGTATATGCAAATGTTTGCAAAATCGCATAATTCAACTGCTTATAAAATCTGATTCCTTTATCCAATATTTCTGGCATTTGGTACACTTAATGCTTTCCATTTGTGGTATAATACCCCCACAGGTGATCCAAATATAATGAAAAACAAAAAGGTTATAGCCAAAAATGTGTTTTCCCTTAAAACCAATGGAAATCGAAAACAAAGTTTTGATGTATTTGAAAACGAAAATGACAGATTTAAATAACAAAAACAAAAAATGAAAACGAAAAACTACATGAGTCCTTGGTTCACACCTCTATTCATTTGAATGAAAGCTTCTGCTCTTGGTGGAATGTCTAGAGTCAGGTAATTGTTTATAATCCTTTTTTTCTCCTGGAAATGTTTAAGTGTTTGGGTTTTTTTTAATGTTACGCAGTGTTTATAGCAGTCGCAGCAAAGCTGCTATAAACTTGTTAATTACCCACCCATGGTGCTCTGAGTCACTCCAGAGATTATCAAACAGTGAAAATTGAAATGTTAATTTAGATGTCTCAAGAGCCAGGAGTTTTACAGGTATTTATATTATAAAAACACTCACACAAAGCAGAAAACCTTGCCTTGTGTTTAGACTGCATATGGGAGTAATCTCACATTAGGATTCCTACCCACGGAAACTAGTACCCATATCCCTTCTGGCTGTTTGGGCCAAAGTCTATATGTGATTAAAACCAAATTAATTTGCCTCCATACCATCCTCTATCACAGCTATACAGGAGACATAGTGAGAGAAACATAAAACCCCTAACTTGCCAAATTAGTCCCTTGGTATCAATTATTGTGTTCAAAAGCTAAACCTTTCTCAAGCCATCGAGAATATCTCACTTCTGTGTTTAATGAAGATTCCTTTAAATGTCTCTCTGCTTCCCAATTTTAAAAAATGGTCCAGCCAAGAATGATAGATATTTCAATGCAGCAGGACTTTGGCCAGGCTAGTCTCTTGCGAAGAGCTCCATTCCCAAAGGTATATAAACTCACATTTGAAATTGAATCTTAATCTCCCTTCACCTCAAGAACGGCTTTAAAATAAAGAGACTGAATGTGAACAAAATGTAGAATTAAGAAAGTCACTGTGACAGTAGAAAGCTCAACCACAACCACCAGCTGAAGTTGGTCTGACAAGAGGAACTATTACGGATGGGACTGAGGCTGGAGGTAAAGAATAGTTACACCTATTGAATTTGTTACAAAATTAGGGGTTCCCATTTGCCTTTCGACCTGCTATAAACTTTGGCTGAAGCTGGCCTGCAGGTTCAAAAGTAGAGCTGAAACAAATAGCTGATTCAGTAGTCACGGGTATTGTCCTCATCGTTGAGAAGGAGGTCAGTTACCCAACTGATAACCATGTATCAGGTTGAGGATCTGATCGCCTGATATTTCCAGACAGTACTGTTATCGAGTATCTCTCTTTCCCTTTCTCCGACTCATTTGTCATCTTTTTTTAATCATCTTTCCATTTTACCATCTTTCCATGTCTCCATTAGTTCAACACGGCAGAACTGGATGCCCAAGCAAGCGGCTGAGATGGAGACAGATGATCTCTTTTCTGGGACCAACTACAGTTGGTGAGAGCATACAAGTTTTCAGGTCACACAAGGCACGTCCTCACACAGGGAACAAGCTGCTTGCTTGGTCAGAACTAAGCAGTTGAGCAAGCAAGCAGCATCTCAAATACCTACAGGAAAATAGCCGGGTACTTAAATTATGGAAAAAGAGAGAGAAAAATAGCAAAACAAAAATATAGTAATTGTGACATGGTGAATGGGTTACTTTTCTGTGACCAAACTGTCCAAGATGGTTACAGCAAATTCAACAGCTTTGCTAATTTTTGTGGGTACCCATTTCAGCTGCATTTAAAAGTTATTAAGGGGCACACACGCATGTGTGTGTGCACGCACAAAAACAAACGGTTCTTTCCATAGGAAAGCAACAGTTCCTAGGAAAAGATTAAAAACATTCGTTCTATAGGAAACCAGGCGAGTAGGTACGGTGGGATTGACCAAGAACTTTAGGGGGTACTTCTTACCTAGCCTACCGTCAGGAGATGGTGAACAGCCTTACAAAGACTATTGGTGCTAACAAACGAGATGATAGTCCAGATTAGCCCACACCAAGTAGGTGTCAGTCTACCCATTTATTAGGTGTTTGCCCCCACTGACCACCATCCAGTGGAGATTCGCCTCAGCCCGGATATTCTTGCCTGTGGTCGACAATGTAAAACCTGGCTCTTCCGTCAGGCCTCTGGCGGGGGGAGGAGGATGGGGTGGGTTAATTGGGGGAGGGGAGGGGAGTGTTTACTGCACAGCAGGGATTTTTGGTAGTTGATGTATTTTACATTTTTATTGTTGTACGCATCTATTTAAGATGATTTTGTATACTGCCTCGAGTCGCCATCAGGTTAGAAAGGCAGGATAAAAACGTAACTAATAATAATCCACCGAACATGCAGCCCCCACTCACAGCAGGGTCTTGGTGGAACCTACCGTGCAGGCAAATGTGGGCTAATGTACATGCCCCCATGTGTCCCAACACCCCAGCTTGCCCCAACCCAATGGATCAGGTGCCCATTCACAGCTGGGAAGACTGGAGGCAGCAATCCAGTGTGAGACTCAAACCCACAACCACAAGGGATGCAGCTGAGCGCCTTAACCCATTCAGCCACCACTTCTTTTGCAGGGGACTGTGCTGCCACATCACTCGGCCTGCTTGAGGTTGGCCGATTAGACGCCCAAGGGTAAGTCCCTGGGAAATAGAGACGAGCACTGTGATACTTACCCTGCGGTGGCCAAGGTGCAGCATGACTTTCTTTGCAGGCTCTGACTGCTAATCTTGTGCCTTATCACAGGAAGAAGAAGAAAAAACTCCCCCTAATGCTATTTTGGTTTTGCGTGGCGGTGTGCGCTGGTCCTGCTGTGTGTGTGGTTTTTTATTTCAAATAACTCAATAAATTACTTACTTGATTATTTTGGGTTTGTGTTCACAGGAAAATAAAAGCCCGTCTCACTGTAACTGCAATGAATTGGGTCATTCGAAGGGCAGCCTCCCCTCTTTTTCTTTTTACACAGAGAAAAATCAAGTGTTTTTAACCTTTAGCAAAGCTCCTCAGCAATTTTCTATGGTGGCAGAGAGGTCCGTCTGTGTCTTTCTGCTCCATGCCCATGAAACACACTGGGGCTTAACAAACAAAACGCTAGCCCGCTGCGGCCCGGGTTCAGTCTGCAGCCCCCACTCACCTGTTTAGCGTGTCCAGCCTAATAAATGGGCCGCCCCCTCTGTGCCTTTCATGCACTTTGTGGGCAGCCCTCACTGGCAGCACCAGTGAGTGAGAGTGGAGAGAGGGGCAGGAAGCGGTTGCTCCTCAGACTGTCTAGAATTTCCGTCCACAACTCTATGGTGCTAGCGGACCTGTACACATGGAGGCTGTGGACTCATATTTTATACTAGTGCTTCTCACACTCACATTGCACCATCTGCAACTGTCTGGATCCGGCCTTGTCTAAAACCGTTGTCATCTTCATTGCTCTCCTCTGAATCTTCTCCATTTCTTCAATGCCCTTCTTTAAATTTGGTCCAAGTCATACAAGACATCCTTGAGCAACTCAATTGACCACTCACTGCCTCCGTTTTTGATGTGTGACGGAGCAAGCACTAGCCCTTTAAGGCTAGCTTGTCCATCACCTTCGGCCCACTCCCTCTGGGGCCCTATAAAAGGGCAAGACAGGCTCTGGAAGCCAGGCAGTCGGTGTCTGGCTGTCCCAGGGGGTGGACCTGTACTAGCCTAGCAACTCACATGCAGGAAGCCCTCCACCTAACAAAGGGTGTTTTCAGACGTTATGAGATCACAGTCAACCACAGTGAACCACACACAACCCCGCAGCGGGGCCAAAGGGCCCAGAACGTCTCTTTGGCGGTCACCAGATGTTCACCACAGACAATCCCGATTAGGGGACAAAACTAACCACCCTTCCAGAGCTCCGGCCCGGACCATCTCTAAAAGGGTGGTCAAAGCAATTCCCACCGGGAACCAACAAAACGTAACGACTGAACGGCAACCACCAGCCGGAAGCAATCATAACGATTCCCAGCCGGGGACAATGCACGCATCATCGCTGCCAGGCAACAAGCAACAACACAGGCCGGGGAGGGAAATTTAAAGGGCAGCAGGGGAACGTGGCAGGATGGAGCGAGGTGGAAGGGAGAGGAGAGCGGAGGGCGAGCGAGCAAGGGAGGAGGAGACGCAGGTGGAGGAGGTGGTCGTGCTGCACATGGAGGCAGTGGAGGGACAGCAGCAGCAGCAGCCAGGACAGGCTACCCCAGAGCCGGCGACCGGTGACCAGGGGAAGAGACACCCTGAAAACGGGTAAGGGGAGCGAGAGGGAGCAGCGGCACAGGGGCACCAAGGGGGGTGGGTGGGATGACGGGAGGGAGGGAGGAAAGGGGGAGGACTGAGGGGCTGAGGCAACCCGGCAACCAACCACGCCCCCCTTATGACCCAAAGACACAGAAACGGGCCCGGGAGCCCGAGCCCCCAGAGGTGACAGGTGGAGGGCATGCAGAGGAGGAGGAGGAGGATCAGGAGGGCCCACGCGGGAGACAGCCGTACCACTGAGGGGGGAAACGGGGGCACAGGGAAACCCAGACTTTATCAGGACCTGGGGGTCCCTGGAGCACCAGCTGGAGCTAGCCATGAACCAGCGGAATGAGCATGTGTACCAGGAGATCGTGCGGGACATGGAGGCGGTGGGGCACCATAGGACTGTGGCCCAGTGCCGCTCAAAGGTGAAGGAGCTCAAGAGGGGGTACAAGGCCATCAAGGACAACAACCGGTGGTCCGGGCTCTGTGCCCGGACCACCCCCTACTATGACGCCCTGGACCGCATTCTCTACATGAAGGGGTCCATAGTTGTCCCGTGCCTCGTGGGGAGCGCCGTGGTCCAGGGCAGGGAATGGAGCCAATGTACCCCCTCCCCTCGCCACACCGCTAGAAGGCCCCAGATCTAGGGGCCCCGCCCCAAAGAGGAATGCCCCGGGACCTCGGGGAGCAGCAGGCCCCCCTCGTGCACCAGCCCTGAGAGCCCCCAGCTGATCCCCGTACCGGGAGGAGCCGAGGCTGGCACACCGCTAGCCCTCAGTCAGGGGACACAGGAGGACCCCAGTAACACTGAGGAACCGGCCTCGGAGGGCTCCGAGACCGACATTGAGGGTAAGACGCAGGTGGGATGGGAGACGGACCGGAGGGGATGGCCAGAGGGAAGAAGGGGGGCACACTGGCCACGGGGCCGTCCCCAGCAACCCCAAAAGGGGGCGAGGGGGCCACCGGGGGCCATGTTCAGCCTACCTTCTCCTACCCCCTCCCATATCCTCACGGCACGCCCCGGCACCCAGGACAGGCTGGTGAGGGGGATGGCAGCGAGCAGCCCCAGGAAAGGCAACGCGGCATGTGGGGTGCAGCCGGCACCCAGCACCCCGGCTGCTGCTGTCCTTCATAGTCTGGCCGCGATCCCTCCTGTGCCCGTGCCCCTCCCCCCCAACCCTCCTGGTTGACTCTGTGACCTTGGGGTTCTGGGGGCCCCGGACTGCACCTCCCAGCATCCTCCCAGGTGTGTGTGTGCGCGTTGGACCGCCTGCTCTGCTCTTCAGCTCCGGCTCACCTCCATCCCATCCATCGCACCCTCAACGGCGCGTGGGTTCCCGGTTGGCCTCCTAGACCGTTCCTGGTCCGCTCCCTGGTCCATGTGGCCTCCCCCTGTGCCTGTGCTCTGCCCCTGAGGGGTCCCCCCATGCTGGGGCTGCCTGTGTAGTTGTGGGCTTGCACATGCTGCCCATGCTGTTGGGGTTCTGGATGCCGTTCCCCGTGTCCTGCTCTGGCCCCGGGCCAGTCCCCCCCCCCACTTCCCTTGCCCCAGGTCCCCCCCCTTTGCCCGTGGTGCCATGTGCGTTGGCCGTCCCGCTGTGTTCCCCCTTCCCTTCCCATGCGAGTGTGTTTGCACCCATGCGTGTGTTTGTGCTGTGTGTTCCACTGTGACCTCGTTTTCCCTGTGCCTGTCGTGAGTGCCACCTCAGCGGCTCTTCTCCCTCCTCCCCCTCCCTTCCCATTTCCCTGGTGTGGGCGTTTCCTTTTGGACCTTCGGGCTTCATTTGCCCTCAGTCAGCCATGTCTGCCTCCCGCCCCTCCCCGGTGCCTTCTGGGTGTTTTGACCACAGCCTGGAATCGGCATCACGTCTGTTGCGCTGCCCCGAGTCGTGGTCTGTCAGTCCGATTCCCTGCCATGGTCCTGATCCCGTCACGTCTGTTTGGGGCCTTCCTGGACCACGGGGGGGTGACTGGTCGGTTCACCTTCACTGGGAATCCACTGTGGTGAATCGGAGCCCGTAACACCTGAAATCACCCATAGGCACAGGGCACTTGGGTGCCGACCAAGAGACAAGCGCTTGGAGTTTGCAGGAGACTTGCTGACAGAACATAGCACCACTTTCAAGGTCTGCATAGCTCCTTTATGCCCCAGCGCAAGCTCAGGGCTTTCTAGGCAACCAGAGTCAGGGTCACATGCCAGGATGGTGGCCTCCCTGTCTTATTTAGAGCTCAGGGTAAGCATCCAAAACTTGCTGGTTACCCAAGTCTCTCAGAGCCATTGCTAGCCCCCACTGCTTTTTCAGCTTTGCCTTGTTTGCTGATGTGCTTGATCACCGGTCGTTTTTACAGGAGACACTGCCCCGCATGGCCACACAGGGGACACGTAGGGCAGCGCATGTGTAAAAGTGGCAGTGGGTGGGCACGTGCTCCCGCAACACACCCATCTCCACGTTCCTCCACCAATCTCCGTGCATGGAGCAACAGGCGAAAAGCCAGGTTGCTCCTTGCATGGAGATAGGTGGAAGTGAGTGGAGACGGGTGTGCGCCCATCTGATGCTTCCCCACCCACACACAGGCCCCACAGCAGCACACACACGAACCCCACCTCATGTGTAAAAACAGCCTCCATCCCCCTTTCGCGCTCCTGTTTGTGCTCATCCATGGTTACCATGAGTCTAGTATATAGTTATGTCTCTGGCCCTTTTTACATGGGTCGTGACGCAGGGGGGGTCGGTGTGTGCTGCGGTCCATGTGTGGTGGGGGGAGAGGGGAAGGGTGCAGACGGGTGCACATCAATCTACACCCACCTCCACCCATCAACACGCACGGAGCAACCACCATTTTCGCCGGTTGCTCCATGCATGGGGAATGGGTAGAGGTGGGTGCTTAGAGGGGTGTGCATGGGAGCGTGCACACACACACACACACCCATCCCCCACCCACGGGCGGCACCCATGCATGAACACCCAGATTTCTGGGTATTAATGCGTGGGGGCCACCTGTATAAAAAGAGCCTTTGTTATTGTCTCTTGTTGCTGCCTAGCTTTGTTGCCTTTCCCCTCCTGTATAGCTTCCCTTCAATCCTCCCCAGCGTGCCCACAACTGCTTCCCTCAGCCCCACCTGTCAGCCTCTTTCTCCCCTTTTCCTACCTTAACTGCCCTGGCTACACCTCCTTCCTGGAATCTGGTCCTAGCTCATGAACTGCGTTATCCCCCTTCCTTGCCCTGTTCCCAGCACTGTCCCTCTGCACCCCGGCTTTCCTCACCTCAGTCTGGCACTTCCCCCAACCCCTCTCCAGGCTTTGGAGTCTGGCTGTGTGTGTCCTCATTCCTTATGGGCTCTGCTGGGATCGCACAGCTTCCCCTGTGATGAGACTGGGCTTGCTCTAGAACACTAGTGACCATTCCAGCCTGACGGGGAAAAAGACACAGTGATGCTGCCACCAAGTGGCTCTCTAGGAACACTGCACCCCTCTTTCCCCGACACGCGCTCTGATGTACATACGGTTGACAATCCCACCAAGGCGCTCGCCATCATGAGAAGGGTTTCGTTCCACTTATCATTCATCAAGTGGTGTTGGGACTGTGCCAATTTGGTTTTCTACGGAGGTCAATAAATCAACGCTAGTAACAAAAAGTCTGGTGTGGTGTGGCTGATTGGGGGCAGGTCTGCATCTGGAAAAGAATTATCCCAATGGACCACCCAATGACAGTGGTAACTGGGGACAACATTTCATCCAAGTGTTGTGAAGCCACAATTCTGAGAGCGCTCACAATCTCGTCCGAACCTCTCTGAGCTGCTGTAAGAGCACAGAACATCAGAGTTGCAAGAGGTCGCGAGGGTCCTCTAGTCCAACCCACTGCTCAGATGCAGGATGACGACAGCTACAACATCCCCAAGAGATGGCCATCCCGCATCTTTTTGAAAACCTCCAGTGACGGAGAGCCTACAACCTCCCTAGGGAGCTTGTTCCACTGCCAAACAGTTCTGTTAGGAGGTTTTTCTAAATATTTTAACTGAAATCTACCCTCCTGTAGTTTGAGCCCATTATTTCTAGTCCAGTCGTCTGCAGCAATACAGAACAGTTTCTTTAAGATGTTTGAAGACTATTTTATTTATTTTATTGCATTTGTATGCCGCCCCCTCATGCCTACGGCATCTTGGGGCAGCTTCCAACACAGCATAAAACAATTTATCACAATAAAAACCAATCTACAATATTATCATTTTTAAAAAGTTTAAAATACCCTCACACACAAAAGTTCTTCCCACCCTCCCCTCCCCACCTCCGAAGGTCTGGGAGAACAGCCATCTCTTACAGGCCCGACGGAAGGCCAACAGACCCGGGGCCAGCCGTGCTTCCTATGGGAGGGAGTTCCACAACTGTGGCCCAGCCACCAAGAATGCCCTCTCTATTGTAGCCCCCTGCTTTACGCGGGGGACCTCCAAGAAGGTGCCCACGGTGGACCGGAGGATCCGTCCTGAGTTGCGGAGGGTGAGGCGGTCCCTGAGGTATCCAGGTCCAGAACCATATAGGGCTTTATAGATCAAAGTCAAAACCTTGAATCTGGCTCAGCACGTTACAAGCAGCCAGTGCAGTGCACAGAGCACCAGTGTTATGTGCTCTCGTCGGCCCGTCCCTGTTAGGAGACGGGCCGCTGCATTTTGCACTAGCTGCAACCTTCAGGGCCAGCGTCAAGGGAAGCCCCACGTAGAGCGCGTTACAGTAGTCCAGCCTCGAAGCGATGAAGGCATGGATCAAAGTGGCCAGGTCGGGTCTGGAGATGTACAGGCACAGCCTCCGCACCAGATACAGCTGGTGGAATGCCGCCTTCGCCACCACATCCACCTGCTGATCTAGACAGAGACCCGCGTCCAATAACACCCCCAGACTCCGAACCTGCAGGGCCATGGAGGGGCGCACCCCCTCAACAAGAGGGGGCAACACCTCCCCCGCTCAGTCTACCACCATCACCACCATCTTATCAGGATTGAGCTTCAGTCTGCTCTGCCATAGCCAACTCGCCATGGCCTCCAAACACTGAGATAGCACGGAGACAGCAGGGCCTGGGTCGGCTGAAAAAAAGAGGTAAAGCTGGGTGGCAACACACACCAAACCCTCTCACATTCTCCTCCAAGGCCTGCATATATATATATTCAACAATAAAGGAGACAGGATAGAATCTTGCACAACGCCACAGTCCAGGGCCCAGGAGCTAGATGTTTCCACTCCCAGGACAACCCGCTGGGTCCTCCCCAAGAGGAATGACTGGAACCAACCAAGGGTGGTCCCATCCAGACCCCCCCAGGTCACGCAACCGTCTCAACAGCCCATGGTCCACTGTGTCAAACGCGGCCGAGAGATCTAGCAGGACCAGTAGTGTCGAACGTCCTGCATCCATCTCCCGGCGGAGATCGTCCACCAAGGCCACCAATGCCGTCTCCATACCATGGCCGGGCCGAAACCCTGATTGAAATGGGTTGAGAAAACCGATGCTGTCTAAGGTCCTTTTTACACAGACGCTCTAACACCCATAAAATGGGTGTTACATTTTATTATACATGTTTCAGGGCACCACTGCAGCCAATCACCATGGGCCCTGTGCACACATGATGCCTCCACCCAGTTCCTCTGGGTGGAGATGGGTGTTAGCCGGTGGGTGGGGAGCATTTCCCTGGGTGGAGATGGGTGGGGGCATCTGCGTAAATGCCACTTTCGGTGGGTGTTGGTGAGTGTTTGCTCCCAGCCAACACCCATCTCCACCCACACCCACCCACAGAGCAACTCTAAGGTCAGCCAGGGGCACCCTCTTGTAAGTGCCATCACTGTAACACGTCCATACATCAAGGGCACAAAGAGAGACATTCTCGGTGGCCGCACATCTCTGGAACTCTCTTCCGCTGGAGGTTCGTCAAAGACTGAGCATCTCCTCGAGGTAATGCAAGACCTATTATTATTATTATTAAACATTTATAAAGCGCCAGTTGCAACCTGGCACTGTACAGAACATACAATCAGATGCGGTCCCTGCCTGTGGCTTACAATCTAAAAGACAAGGAGGGGGAGACAAGGAGAGGGGACAGCGGGAGAGACATGGGAGAAGACAAACAAACATTCAGGCGGATGCGAAGTCTCAGGTGCGTGTACTTGGCTTGGTTACAAGGTGGTCGGTAGCAGCAGTCAGCAGAGGAGGGCTGACAGTAAGAGCAAGGGGAAAGACTAGAGGGCATTGGGAAAGGCAGCATGGAAAAGGTGGGTCTTGAGGAGGGATTTGAAGGAGCGGAGGGAGGAGGCAAGGCGGATGTCGGCAGGGAGGGAGTTCCAGGCATGCGGGGCAGCGAGGGAGAAGGGACGAAGGCGGTTGGGCGAGCAGGAGAAACGAGGGAGAGTGAGGGAGGGGACAGAGGAAGAGCGGAGAGCACGCGCAGGCATTTGGCCAGGCATTTAACAAGCAGGGTTAGGGCTTGGTGCGTAATTTCATCGGCATTTTATTTATTCTATGTATTTTTTATAGCTCTATGTTTTTATATGGTCCTTATGGGTTTTATTTCAATATTTTATATAGCTATCTTTTATGCTGTTACCCTCCCAGAGAAAAATTGAAATAAACTAGACATGTGGCTGGTTGCACTGCCAGCATTTATAAACGTAATGAGGAATTAATGAAGAATTTTGTGCTTACGGCCAAATCGCGTAGCTAGTGTTACGTCCAGAAACATCCAGTTTTGTGTGGATGCTTTGCTACAGTTTCATCTCCATTTCCGTCCAGAATGCTTTTTCTGCTGCCAGCCTGCCCTTAGCTAGCTGGTCAAACAAGACTGGTTCTTTTTATCTCTATTGCCTACATAAATGCTAGACAATAACGATGAATCTTATCTTCTGAATAGTGAAATAATACTACACTTGTCTGTTTCTAAATTCTCAATCATGGTATAGTTTGTTCAAACTCAGTTGGGTTTTGGTCAGGATGATTGATCTGCCGCCAGATCGATGGCACTAACACTTAGTGTGTGTGAAAATCCCATTCTCATCAGAGGGACTTGTGCTGATTCTATATCTGCACGGAGGATTACATCCTAAGCCTGCCATAGGAATTTCAAATAATTTTTCCATTTTTCTGTATTATTTTTAAAAAACCTTTAATATTAAAACAATTGCATACGGTTTTACTCTCGGGCCCTGTCCTACAAATTTTTATTTATTTAGTCAAATCTATATGCCACCCTCCCCGCAGAGGACGTATGGGACTACTTCAACACATAACTTTGTTATTTTAGGGCCCTAGTAAGTAAATTTGTTTCAGCATAAGATGTTTGAAGCACTTCATAGTGAGAAGTTCTATGGTAATATTAACAGGACTGGAAAACACCACTTTTGTTGTTGTTAAACAGGTTGAAAACGGCATTAAAACCACAGTGGTCGAAACTGTCCAACTTTGAATATTGACTTTGTGATTAGTTGTTTTTTTAAAAAAAATCTGAAGTCGGTTATGGCTGCTGGGGTTTTGTGCAGTTAGAATTGGGACTGATCCATATCCTGTTATTTGAATCCCCTAATGTAAAAGGTATGTTCGCAATTTTTATACCTACCATGACTTGGAGGTGCGAGAATGGCGACCATGCCTGCTGTTCCCCCGTGCTGGTGGGCCTCGCTGAGAGTCAGCACGGGGACTGGGCCCACAAGTGGCGGTTTGGTAACCCTATTGGGCAGCCTTACCCCACTTTGGTTAATGCTACTACACGTTGCATCCCGGGCCTTTTTTGAAGGACGCAGCACATAGGAGCCAGCTGCCTGCCCTGGGGTGGGGTGGGGTGGGGTGAACATCTGGCGGCAGCTGGGCATATGAGCCACTGCATCACGTGGCAATGGTGCCAAAATATGGTAAGGTTATTTATTTATTTTATTTTATTTTATAACTTAATACCCCGCCCCTGCTGCAAACAGTCCGGGGCGGCCTCCAACATTAAAATGCAATAAAATACAATTTAAAAACATCAGTAATAATATAAATTATTAAAACAGGGTTCAGATTCAAACAATAATACATAATAAATAATAGGTCAGGTGGGGGAGCTAAAATAAACCTTACCCCACCCTCCCCAAAGGCCTGGGCGAACAGCCAGGTTTTAATGTCAACAGGCTTGGGGCCAGGCGAGCTTCCTCCGGAAGGGAGTTCCAAAGGTGCAGCCCGGCCACCGAGAATGCCCTCTCCCTTGTGGCCCCCCGCTTAACACAGGGGACCTCCAAGAAGGCACCCCCGGCAGACTGAAGGAGCCGTTCTGGGGGGTGGAGGGCGAGGCGGGTGTTTTCACATGGACATGGGAGTGCTTACCCTTGGACTTGCTCTAGAGGTGCACCCCCGCATCTGCTTGCTTGCAGCCCCACCTGGGTCTGGTTTAAATCAATCCAGTGGCTGCTGCAGCCCACAGTCCGCCTGGAATTGCAGATGGATTACTCGGCGCTGCAGCCCAAAACTCCCTGGCATTGCCCGGGGCTGTAGCGATAGAATATAGTTTTATTGGTATCTTACGTTCTCCTGGTCTGGACAAAGGAAGCCAGACCTAACTTTGGTCAAGCAAAGGCAAAGAGGAGAGAGAGGGCTCAGAACAGAAAGCAGGCCTGAGATTGTGATGAGACTCAACATGTGAATAAGGCACCATCAGCATCCTGACAAAGGCATAGCCAGACACTTTAGCACCTGCTCCTCCCGGCACCGCCACACATGCTTAACAAGCATCCTGCTCAACAGCTGGAGTTGACAAACGAAACCCACTGTGAACAGACAAGTGGGACATTTGCAACTCTGCTACCAATTCCCAGGTCAGGAAAGAACCATCAACTAAAGATAAAGATGCTAATATGCTCAGAGCCCTTCCTCCCAGGAAAACCCTCTTCTGATAGGCTAAAGAGCTGTGCGATGTCACCATGCCATGGCATCTTGGACGCAGACCTGCATCTGGAGCGGCAGGTGGAGGCAGTCGCTAAGGCTGCCTTCCGCCAGCTTTATCTTGTGCGTAGGCTGCGTCCGTATGTCTCTGGCCCGGACCTGGCCTCCCTCATCCATGCCTTTGTCACCTCGAGGCTCGACTACTGCAACGCGCTCTACGTGGGGCTTCCCTTGTTCTTGGCTCGGAGGCTGCAGCTGGTGCAGAATGCGGCGGCTCGTCTTCTTACGGGGACGGGTCGCCGGGAGCACATTACACCGGTGCTCCGAGCTCTGCACTGGCTGCCGATAGTGTGCCGGGCCAAGTTCAAGGTCCTAGTGATGATCTATAAAGCCCTATACGGTCTTGGCCCCTCATACCTTAGGGACCGCCTCGCCCTTCGCGCCCCAGAGCGGCTCCTGCGGTCTGCCGGGGGTGCCCTCCTGGAGGTCCCCCGTGTTAAGCGGGGGGCCACGATGGAGAGGGCATTCTCGGTGGTGGGACCGCGGCTGTGGAACTCCCTTCCGGAGGAAGCTCGCCTGGCCCCAAGCCTTTTAACATTTCGGCGGAACTGTAAGACCTGGCTGTTTGCCCAGGCCTTTGGGAGGGAGGGTGGGGAGGGAGGATTTTAGTCCCCCACCCATTTATTTATTATTTTTCTAGCCCTGTTTTATATGGTATATTTTATATTTAATATTTTTAAATGAATTTTAAATGTTTTAAAATTGATTGTTGGAAGCCGCCCCGAGCTGCGTTGCAGGAGGGGGCGGGGTATAAATTTGCTAAATAAATAAATATAAAATAGATAAATAAATCTTGCTGTTCAGGAACTGTACTCCAGAACTGTATAAAAGACCTGGTCATGCAACATGGCTTTGGGGTGAGGGCTTGTGGTCACCAATTTGGTGAATCACGTGGCTTCACTCCCTTCTGGACCTTGCACACACGGATCACAACTTATCCTCGCTCGCCAGCAGCTCTACTCTCCAGCATCAAAAGGGCCCTCTCCCAGTCTTTTCCCTGAATCAGCCTGCGTGCTTCGAGGATTTGGCCAGTCACAGGACACGTAAGATATCTTTATCTGGGGACTATCTGTATAATACTGTGTATGTAGTATAATCCTGCCAAGAATAGAGAACCAAGGTGTGTCGTTCCAATAAAGTTTGTTCTGTACCACATTGGAGTGGTGTTTTATGACGATCTTGGTCCCATTCATTTATTAGTTGCAGGGCTTACAAGAGCAGAGCTGCAGTGGCCATCCGCTGAGCAGACAGACTGCAGCTCCGCCTCAGACCTGTGCCCTAGCTTTGGGCTGTCTGCTCCATTGGCGGTACTCTTGGATGTTCCAAAGCACCGCCGATGGGGCTGCCCAGGAACAGGGACAGTCTGCCCTGCCTCTGCTCTGTCTGCACATGTGGCAAGCCATTTGGACCTGGGAGACCAGGATTCGAATCTCACCCTGGCCAATGGACTCACTGGGTAGCCTCAGGCAAGTCACAACCTCTCAACCTCAGTTCCCCATCTGTAAAATGGGTTTGTGTGTCTTTCACTGTGTGTTCCCCTCATCCTTGTCCATCTTAGATTTTAAACCCACTGGGCAGGGACCTGTCTCTGAAAATCTGTGACAGTAAAGCGCTGTGTATGCCTAGTGGAGTTATAGAAATGATTAGTAGTAATTGCTAGATGGGGTAAAGGGAGGGACTTGCTTTTTATGTGTTGCTGGAAAATCTTAAGATCCGACAATTAACAAAAGATCAGTGATCCACCAGATTTGGAGTGGGCCATTTGAAGAGTTCTACTGTTCCCACAGTTATGGAGTTTAACCCTAGGCAGATGGAAATTCCTACTGTACTAATCCGGTGTTGGGGTCAAACAGACCTCAGTTAAGCCATAATTATTTTTTTAAACACAGGGGGGGTAATTTGAAATGGGCAACAGCTTTCTAGAAGAAAATACACACTGTATCAAGCTTTTTGTGGGGAGGACAGGAATAGGAATAATACAGAAGCAGGGGTCAATAACACCCCACAATGTTAACAACGCAATTGCAAAGCTCAGTTTCAACTGGGGTGCCAAGTGTTTACCAAGCAATTATTGATTCTAGCTAATTATTCCTCTGAGATGGCTCCAAGAAGTCTCCTGATCTGCCTTTAAATAACCTTACTGCAAACAGTAAGGGTCAACAATTAACGTTACTCCTTACTGACAAAAGGGTCACTTAGCAAGTAAATGGAGCGGTTGAAATGACCCCATATGGCTGATTGGTTAAGTATTTTTCAAAATTAACTCTGCAAGCAGCTATGATGAAAAAAACAGTGTTGAAGGTTCACACCAGGAAGATAACTGCTACAAAATATACAACACAATTTATGTTTTAAATTGGTTCTTTAGCTTGGGGTATAATAGACCCCCAAATATGTTTGTAGTGATATTTTGTGCACATGAAAACGTCATTTATGAAAACAAACACAAATGCTATATTTCTTTCTATTTCCATCTGTTATGAGAAAAGAAAGCAACAACAGGTTCTGGTTTAAGCATTTAAAGAAATAATAAACATTTGGGGTTTTTTGAATAGCATTTTGGGGGTCAATATTATCCCCAGCACCCTAGGCACATAGTACTTTGAGTTTCCAATTCACTTAAATTGGGGTTAAGCTGACCCCCAGCAGTGTCAGAAAAAAAAACTTGAATAAAAAAAACCTACAAGGGTGGCGGGGGGGGGGGGGGGGG